>BLSH010466961.1:98107-115061 GCA_018402905.1 Glandirana rugosa | reverse complement strand
AAATCGCAGATCGCCGCCATTACTAGTAAAAAATTAAAAATATAAAAACCCCAGAAATGAATTCTCATCATCCGTAAACGCGACCACTTTTGCGCAAACCAATCAATAAACGCCGATTGCGATTTTTTAAATCACAAATATGAGGAAGAATATAAATCGGCCAAAACCGATGAAAAAAAATGTTTTTTTATAATTTTTTTTGGATTTGTATTTTAGCAAAAAGTAAGAAATTTGTTTTTTTTTTTTTCAAAATTGTCGCTCTTCTTTTGTTTATAGCGGCGATCAGAAAAGACGCAGCGGTGATCAAATACCACCAAAAGAAAGCTCTATTTGTGGGGAAAAAAGGACGCAAATTTTGTTTGGGTACAACGTCACACGACCGCGCAATTTTCAGTTAAAGCGACGCAGTGCCGAATCGCAAAAAGGGCTCTGGTCCTAAAGTGTGAAATCCTTCCGGGGCTGAAGTGGTTAAGCAAGCTTCAAACGGGCTTTGTCATAGACTTCTATGCAGGCGTTGGAGAGGCTTTGAAGCCTGACTAAAGCTACATGGGGTTTCATTTTTGACCTGAAGCTGAAGCCCAGCCAAGCCAAAGCAAGGTGCAAACAGAATTGTAAGCTGACCATTTTATTTAGTGACATGGGCTTTGACTGGCGTTAAGGGAGCTTTAACAACGGCTGTCTGATGCCCTGTTTTGCAGCCAGTGTAAACGAGCCCTAAGTAAAAACGCACCTCAGAAGACGTCCATAGGACGAAAGGCCTCAGGTGATAACAGATTGCATACCACTTCACTTCCTGTCTTACCCAGACACTTCTGGTTCCACCTAGTGAAGCACAACAACACATGGAGGAAGTGTGTATATGCCTTCATCAATAGGGAGGATTTACCTACACACTAGGAGGAAAGTGGTCTGGACGACAGAGTGACTGTTTTTACTTTTGTTTTGGAGCATACTGCATGATTGGACTTGTGTATGATTTTTGTTCTAAGAAATAAACCTCATTTTAAAACAGAATCACGCTATGGAGTTGTTCCCATTCCTTCCATGAATTGGACATCCCACACAATTTGGAGGATCCATCACGATACCAACCCCCTGGAACTCACATTGTGAAGGAAAGATCACCATTTGCCCATAGGACCTGGGACCTGCCTGGGAAAGGAGACAATCTGTTGGAGAAAAAATCTGGAGAGGAGAGACCAACCACCAATAGGAGGATCCCTGACACACCTGCCTGAGACAGGCGCCTCTGCGCTTTACCCCTGTGTGGGGTGGCGCTGTCCAAACCATATATGAAAGAGATACCTACTATAGATAAATAAGAATTTGGCACACTATTTTATCAGGGGAGCGCCAACCCAGACTCAAACAATCAAGTAAAAATGCAAGTCTATCCTTTCATCACAAGCCTTGGACCCCAAAACCCTCCAATCCTACCCAGAAGCCCTCTTATCAATGAAGGGGGCATCTGTTGGCCTTCGCGTAAGTCTTGCTCTGAGCCATCCTAGACCTAGATCCTAAACAATCTGTTGTTTTTCAGGGGCCACAAAATAGAATTGCTTGCCTACCCCACTTCAATTCCTAACCTTCAATTTGCCAGCTTTATCTCAAAAACAGATTTGTGGGCTTCCCTGAATTCATTTCAGGCATGAGGAGTGGTAATCCCAGTCTTTGCAAAAGAGTTTTACTCAAAACTATTTACAGTCCCAAAACTGAACTTAGGCATTCACCCTATTTTGGATTTAAAATCCCTGAACAGATATCTGTGGATCATTACAATTTTTAAAAGAATCTGCAAAAGCTGTCATTTATTTTCTCAGATAAGGGGAGTTGATGGCATCAGTAGATATCTAAGATGCCTATCTTCACTTTGCCGTCCTTCCCAGACAGCATTTTTTATACTTTGCTGTGGGAGATCAACCCTTTTAGTTTGTCACCATTCCCTTCCCTTCCCGTTGGTCTCTCTTTTGCACCAAGAGCCTTTACAAAGTCCCAAGCTCCACCCCTGGCCCTGTTAATATCTCTGGGCATCCATGTCTGGGATACTTAGATGACCTGCTGCTGAAAGACCCCTCAGCAATAGTCTAAAATTCCAAATCATCTCCAAACTTTCAGCTCGGTGATCAACTTCAAAAAGTCTGCCCTCCAGCCTTCCCACTACCTAGAGAAGCTGGTACTAATTCCCAGAGCAGCACTCTACTTGACTCTATTTTGTTCCAGGAGCGGGATAGGAAGTCCCTATCTTACTGCCGGAACACAGCGCGGTATGCAATATGTGGCTCTTTACTTTCCTTTGTTCTGAGCCTTGGAGAAGCAGAGTTTTAACTGTTACATTTTATTGGTTCTTGGGCTCTGTGTATTCCTTCCAAAACTTCTTCCTTAGGGGACATGCAGCCTGAAATAGTTGACTTCCTACAGTTTCTAAGCATCAGTGGGGATTTTATTTTACAAAACTAGAGATGTTGTGTTTTGTGATCTTTTATATACAGCATAGATTAATTACCTGTACAAAGCAGGAAGTTTGCTTTTGATCAATTAAAGCAAATTTGCCACAATGCTTTTTGGTGTAACCAGGATACCATCACAAGTCTCCACACCTTGCCGATGAAATAGTAGCCAATCTTTATAAAGTCCATCCAGTTCAACCTGTGTTGGTGTACGTGTGCCAGTGTCTATAATTATTTCCCCATATCCCTGTATGTTGTGTTCTTTAAGATGCACATCCAGGAGCCTTTTACAAATATCCATACTCCCTGCTGCCGCCACCAATTGTGGAAGAGAGTTCCACATCCTTATTGCCCTGACCGCGAAAAGCCCTCTGCAAAGCTTAAGGTTAAATTGCTTTTCCTCCAGTCTCATTGTGTGGCCCTGTGTCCTCTTACACTCCCTGAGACTGAATCGTTTTTTTTTCTATGCTGGGATCCCCATTGAGGAATTTGTAGATCGCTATCATGTCCCCTCTCAAGCGTCGCATCTCCAGCGAGAATAAATTTAGTGCTACCAGTCGTTCCTCGTAATTGAGGGTACCCAGTCCCGCTATTCGTTTCATTGCCCTTCTTTGAACTCTCTCGAGCTCCATCACATCCCTTCTGAGGACTGGTAACCAGAACTAAACGGAATACTCCCGATGGGGCCTAACCAGAGTTTTATAAAGTGGCATGATTATCGGTTTATCCCTGGATTATATCCCTTTTTTATGCATGCTAATATTTTGGTAGCTGCAGCTTGACATTGCATGCTATTGCTCAATCTGTCATCTACTAGGACCCCCAGATCCTTCTCCATCCTTGATTTCCCCAGAGGTTCTTCCCCTAGTGAGTAGTTTGCATTTGTGTTTTTTGCCCCCAAGTGCATTACTTTACATTTCACCACATTAAGACCCCTCTCACACTGAAACGCCGGTAAAACAGAGCTAAAACGCCGGTTGCTTTGTGCTTTAACAGCGTTTTACCAAAGCCTTTGCGCTGGTTTTCGGGCGTTAGCGGGCTGCTTTTTTGGGTAAAAAACCCCAAAAAGGACCAGTTTTTACTCAAGAACAAACCTTATGGTCCATGCCTGCAGACTACAGCTTGTAGATTAAGCCTTTATGGGGGACTGTATCAAATGCTTTAGCAAAATCCAAACTCATATTAAATCATTCTCATAGTCCAGTAAACAATTCCTTACTACACATTTAAAAAACATTTTTTCTGAATTGTTCCTTTGCATCCTCCAGCTTCTTGTGCACTGCTTCCCAAAACTTCCTGTTGAGCAACACACATACCTTTACGTCATTATATTCACCATGTTAGATTCTTCGGGGCTACATGTCCCGTCATCTCTAGTGCAAGTGCACATGCACACCCCACTCACTGGTAACATTTTATAAGGGCGCTACATGAGCTGACATGCACAGGCAGCCCAGAGGACAAGACAATGAAGTCAAGCCTCTTCTCCTCCTTGTTTTTGTTGAAGTGACATAAATGCCTCAGAAGCATATGTCAATCATTTGCTTTTGGAGGAACAGAGGCAAGTCATTGGGGTTTTTTTGTCAAATCCAGCTCAGTGTGTGATGACACAAGCAGCATACTAGCGTTACCCTGTAGTCTGATGCCAGGAGTGCACATATGGTTGCCACTTTTTCTTCAAGCCAAATCCAAACATTTTTTTTCTAGCATACACTATAGGATTGTAACAGACCTGGGACACCTTTGGGGTGCTTCAAAGAGAATAGTAATGTGGCGTGCATAGTGCCCCCTCACCCTCCTGTCAGGCCCTGTTCCGAGCCACATTCCTGTCTAAATATTGTGTCCGGGTTTCAGGCAGACTGAAACCAGGACACATGATTCAAATCCCGGACTGTCCGGTTGAATTCTGTACAGGTGGCAACCCTAAGTGCACATGCTAGGGTGGCTCAATAGGATCCTGAAAAGGAAAATGGGCCACCCTAACTCTGAAGGGCCAGCACTGAATGGACCATCTGGTGCAGAAATGCAGCACGTAATGTAAGTAATGACATCCGCATCAGAAATAGCAAAGAAAATGTTTGACTTTCTATCACTTTAAAGTGATTGTAAAGGTTAATGTTTTTTTTTGTAAAATAACAAACAGTTATACTTTAATATACACAAAAGTACAGCGCTAAAATAAAGTCCATATAAGCATAAGATCAATTCCAACGTGAATGAACACCACTAGAAATCGTTAATCACAGTTCATGTGGATAGATCAATTCATATGAAGAGAATCAGGTGTAGATAGAGTCCCAAACTTCCGTGCAAGAAAGGAAGGAAGCACTCCTGTGACACACTTCACCATCCACTCTATGCCCTTACCGCAGGTTGTGTGACCCCCAATAGAGTGGTCATGTCACATATGTTAATGATTACGGTCTTCCCCGAGGTCCTTCACAGCTGTCCCAGAGAATCTCTGCCTGTCAGCTTGTGGTCTCAATCCACCTCCCAGTCAGCAAAGGTTAGTGAAGTCACCGTCACATATAACAAATGAAGAAACCGCACATCGTGTGATAACGTAAAAGCAGTCAATTTAATGTTTAAAATAAGTTACACTCACATTTCTCCAATGAAAACCAGCATGTAGGAAAAAACGCCAGGAATAGTAATGGCCGCTGCGGGCAGCGCATGCGCAGTTGCGTGGTGTACGGATGGGCGTGTATCCAACTAGTTTCGTCACATCTGACGTCATCAGGGACACGCCCCTCCGTACACACCACGCTAATTTATACTCCCTGATTAGTGCAGCGATGGCCAATCCTGGTGGCTGCATTTGCATAGTCCGTCCCTTTAATTAGGATTCTATGCTGTTGGAATAAACCATTAAGAATGGAAGCAGCTACTTCCTGTTACATTGGTATCATCCACTATTCCCATAGCAGACTCAAGGCTTTAGGGAATGCAGCAAGCATCCTGCAATGAGGACCTCTAGTGTCCAAAAAGGAGAATACATATGTTTCCTGTAGATAAGCCCGAACTTAATGAAAATATTCATGTACTGCTGAAATGCAGAGATTTAAATCTCTGTGGGAGAGAAAGAACGCCATCGCTGGACTGAACAGGACTAATCCATCAAACACTACTGAATGAAATAAAACCAAAAATAAAAGAGACAAAATCTCATTTAAAAATCAAAACATAAATTTCAAGCATTATTGATAAAACAATTTATATCCCATTCAATATTCAACCCGAATGGCGCATAGCTTTTTAATCTGAAAATCCAGCCCGTTTCAGCCTGGGATATACTTCTCTTGGCATCCGCCCCCCTCCAATGAGGAATGAATTTTTCCAGCCCAATAAAAGTGGTGCCATTGGGATCCCTTTTGTGCTTTTGGTCATAATGTCTAGATACACTATGTCCTGGGAACCCCTTTTTTATGTTAGCAACGTGTTCCCCTAGTCTAATGGACAGGCTCCGTGTGGTCCTGCCCACATAATCCAAACCACAGGGGCACTTGATCAGATACACCACATTCCGAGTATGGCACATGATGCATGACCCTATGGTGTAAACTTTATTAGTGACTGAAGAACAAAACGTATTCACTCTCCTCCCTTTCAGGGTATTGTACTCACATGCTCTGCAGCTCAAACAGTTATACTTACCTGCTTTGTACAAGGGTTTTGCGCAGAGCAGCCCCGATCCTCCTTTTCTGGGGTGTCCCGGTGGCGCTCCTGGCTCCTCCTCTTCATCGGGTGCCCCCACAGAGAGAAGCTTTCCATGGGGGCACCCATGCGGGCACGCTCCCAAGTCCTACTGCTGCGTCCATTGACACAGACAGCAGGACTCGGCCCCACCCCCTGCTCCCGTGTAACTGGATTTAATTGATAGCAGCGTGAGCCATTGGCTCCTGCTGCTATGAATCTATCCAATGAGAACCCGAGACAGCGGCCGGAGCTGCTGGGCTTGTGCTCGCCGCTGGAAAGATCTGGTTCAGGTAAGAAAAGGGGGGCTCTGGGGTGTAGCTGCAGCGCAGAAAATTTTACACCTTAATGCAGAGAATGCATTAAGGTGAAAAACCTAGAGGGTTTACGACTCCAGTAGGCCTCATACACACGGGTGTTTAAAAAAAATGAGCTGTAACGTCGGTACTGACGCCAGGAAAAAAGCTGCGTTAAAAACGCGACTTTAGCATCATTATGCATTGACGTCAATGCACGTTTTTCCACGCTAGCTTTAAGCGGCGTTTCTCTGCCTGTATTCAAAATCAATGGTTCTCTATGGGAGCCCATTGATTTGAATAGAAGTCACACCAGAAGTCGGATAATGATGATCCGACTTGCGGTGCGACTTGTGTGTTGAGCATCTTGAAGGGGAACCCCGCAAAAAATGAAAAAAGGGAATGCAAGGTCTGTGTGTTGAGTTATTTTAAGGGGACAGAAAATTTACACTGTTATACAAGCTGTACACTCACTACTTTACATTGTGGCAAGGTGTCATTTCTTCAGTGTTGTCAGATGAAAAGATAGAATAAAATATTTACAAAAATGTGAGGGGTATACTCACTTTTGTGTGATACTGTACCACCTTCAAGTAAGCGGGGTCACAAATAAAGGGATGGGTCGGCTGGAGGGCCTCTTTAAAGTGTTTCTTCTCTCCTGTAGACTAAACAAGTGGTTAGTTCTTGCCGATCATTTTTACGTATCCTGGAGTTGGGCTTTAAGATTTAAAAACATAAAACCAG
The DNA here is from genome assembly GCA_018402905.1 of Glandirana rugosa. NCBI lineage: Eukaryota > Metazoa > Chordata > Amphibia > Anura > Ranidae > Glandirana > Glandirana rugosa. Next base: position 107,881 of record BLSH010466961.1, on the reverse strand, counting down.
TTAAAAAGTCTGCACAGTTTATACTGGGCATAGGTTAAAAAAATGCAGAAGTAGGGGTTAGCTTTAGTGAAAGTAGCACACCAAGAATATCAATAAATCTATATATACAGTATAGTCAGCTAAGGGGTTTATTGAAATATTTTTAAGGCTTGCATACACATTACCTATTAATAGAAAACAATGGCCCAATGAGTTTTGGGAATATTTTTGCAGTAGATCAACTACAATCACCCCATACCCAGATAGCAAGGATAACTTGCCACAAATTTGTGGCAGCGTTGAATTGTAAGCCTGTTAATTTGCTGCACTTTTCACTGGCAAGTTGTACACTTGCAGAGCACTTGAAACACAAGTTCTAGTTTACACTTTTCCAGTTTGTAGCAAATTTGCGTGGCAAGTCTCTAGCAAGAGCAAAGTTGCAGCGGTGAGTCCACAGCCAAAGCTCTGCAAGTCTACAGCATGAAAATTCAGTCACAGTGACCCCTGTGGTGGGATGACTATTGCACAATATAACTGAACCAGAACTTGCAGCAGACTTGCAGAATATTTGCGAAGAAAGTTGATCTGGAGTCATGCAATGCGGACTTGCTGCAATTGTGCAACAAACTTGTGAAGCCATGGCAAGTCTAGCAATAGCTTAGCAAGTCATTTTCAAACTTGCAGCACAATTGCTTGCTGTCTGGGTATCTGTAAAATATAATTTATCTTTAATAATTTGTATCCAAAAAAATGCTGAAAAAACCCCACAATATCACAAATAAGAAGGTATCTAAAAAATGTAAAAGTCTTCTCTGTGTGACAAAGCTTTTGATGATATCCAGGGTCGGTTCATATAAGAAATTACACAGAAGAACATGCTGTGTGTTTCTGTGCAATTCACATGCAGTTCATGCACTACTGTTGGAAACGCACTGCAACCAGATCACATAGTACTTCTGTACCATGCGTTCCAGTTCAGGCAAACACCTTGCATTTGCAACCTGCACATGGGGTGTCGTTAACGTAACATTAACATCCACTGCAGATTGCACCTGCAGTGCGTTTTGATTGCAGGTGCCTTACTAGTTAGCACACAACATAACAGGTGTTAATACACAGAAAGAAGTAAGGCAGCCCATATATGGTTCAAATCAAGGCCAGCCACTAGCAATAATCACTGTTTAGTCCCGGTGGGGACATCTGGCCCAGCAGGAGGGATTTCTGCATCAACACTATCTGTGTTCATGGGGGAATTGAGCAAGAAATTCGCTCCATATATGGCCAGCCTAAATGATCCCTAAAATAAGATATCTAAGGTTAGGTCCTCAGTAAATGAAGTAAAAATACAGCCAACCATGCCACATTTGTAATTAAACTGATTACTGAAAGCAGATTATCTGTTGATTGCGCCTAAGTTGTATCCTGGCATTCAGTTTGTCCATCTGGCTGCATCATAAGGTAAATCCCTATACCTGCGGACAGAATTGTGTAACACAAGCCACAGCTCTGTCTAGATACACAGAAAACACTCGAAGGCTGACCATAGATGGATCATTTTTTTCTGTTCAGCCAGGGGGCTGAACAAAAAAATGAAATGAACAGATTCCTCCATTCGCACAATTGAGATGGATAGAAGATTTCTCCCCGCCTAGACAATGTATTCTGACAGCGGAGGCTCTCTGTGGTATACACTGATCAGCGACCACTGATCAAGAAAAAATTTTCAACAAGCCTGTTCAACAAAATTCAATCATTAGACGGATTTATGTTGAGCAGGAACAGCCATGCATCAATCAAAATTTGGCCAGTCCCTGCTGAACCGGCTCCCATAGCGTAATACAGTACAAATAGTGGATTTTAATAAAAAGTATTGCACTTACAATTAGACAAATAAAAACAGGGGGGAAGCGGGGAAGAAGTCTGATAGCGATGAAACCGGTTGGGTTCTGGCTCCTTTCCGACGCACCGCAACTCCAGTTGATGTTGAATTTGACACCACTCTCATTGATATGCCTGTTTTTATTCGTCTAATTGTAAGTGCAATACTTTTTATTAAAATCCACTATTTGTACTGTATTACGCTATGGCAGCCTTTTTATTCCATGTAATATCCCGTAGTCCTGTATGAGAAGAATGGATTAATGTGATTGGGACACAACAGTAGGGGGTCTAAACGCTCTATGTCAGCACACATCCATGTGGCTATTAAATAAGGTTCGTGTTGATCTCCTGTAACAAGAGATCAACTCTTCGGGGTAAGCGCAACCTTAGCGTGGTGGCGAGAATCTTCACAGAATTTGTGATTTCAAGCACGGTGGCACTTTACTGTTTATTCACTATTCACACTTTACAAGACGTTTATTCCCAGATTTGAATGTGAACTGTCTGCAACAAATCGTTTTTTGGATTCCATTATTTATAAAGGAACCCTTTATTTGGGTCTTTGTATGGACTTTATGTAATCACACGTTTTATTAACAAGTAGCGTGACACTTTTATATATACTGTATGTGTTTATATCTCACTCATAGTGTTGCAGCTTCATTTATCAGGTTATACTTTTTTTTTTCACAAGCGCAGTACTTTATTCCCTTATTGTTCAGATTAAAGTAGAACTAAAAGTAAAACGTTTTTTTTCCATTTTGGATAGAGTAAGGGGGGTTATAACTCACATCAGGTTTTTTTTTTTGCCATCTGTGTCCCATTGGGGAGATTACACTTGACTTCCTGTCCCATAGCCAAAACATAAAGTGACAGGAGACCTCTTCAAAGTGAACTAGTGTCTTCATGGGAAGAGCTCCCTTCTTTTCCTGTTCTGCGGACAAACCAAGCGTGGATATTTCTTTCAGTGACAATAATTCACAGGACAAATGGAGAAAGTGAAACTCACTAACAGGGACACAGACAGCAATAGAAACCTAACAGGTGTGGGGGCATGTCTGGCGGAGGAAGTGCATGGACGCACATTGACTGAGCTCCTGTGATCCAGAGCACCCTGTAGCGATCTACGGTGACTAAAAGAGATCCCGAGGGCTCAATCTCATCCTGGAAGGAGCGGTGAGCATAACTATCCCCATGGGGAAAAGGAAATTGTGGGATAAACCCCACAAATTAGGCGCTTTCTGTAGTCGGGCCGGGTCCCCTAGTAAGCAAGATGGCGCTGGCACCTCCCATGCCTCACATACAGACATGCAGGCACAGAGGGGGAGAAGGAATGGCACACACAGCAACACAAGCAGCCACATGATAATGAAGTCTATCTCTCTGAAATCAATAGCCCTGTAAAGCAGAGAAGAAAGATATCTGAAACATCAGCACAGGGGAATGAGTACAGCATTGAATGTGACGCTAGACCCCCCCAGTAAACCATATGGAGAGAGGCTGAATTATTTCCCAACTACAGGCGCAGCCATCATTGGCACTGATATGAAGGAGATGTTAATGTCTCTGAGAGGAGCACTCCAACTTGACATGCAGGCTTGCATGAATAAATCCAAGAAAGATATTGAGGACCTAAGAGAAAGAGTGGATTATATTGAGAATAAATGATTGATTTTACCGAGGAACAAAATGAGCTTGTAGATGATCATTTTGCTCTAGAGGAAGAACTGAAGCAATTGAAACTTAAAGTGGTTGTCAACTTGTGACAACCACTTTAACCTACAGGAAAGCCTATGATAAGGCTTACCTGTAGGTGCACTGCATATCTCCTAAACCTGTACGGTTCAGGAAATATGCAGTGTTGAAGCTGTGCCGACGCCATGTCGGCACATGCGCAGTGAAGGAACGGCCTATGTGCCGTTCCTCCACTGTGACCGTGCCATGACTGGTGGCTCCCACGCGCATGAGCGGGAGTGACGTCGCGTGACTCTGGCCAGTCACAGCGCCGGAGTCGTGGCCCCGGAAGGAAGAGGGGCAGAAGATGGATGCTGCCAGGAGAGGGGGCATCGCTGGACGCCGCAGGCTTCGTTTGCAGGTAAGTGGCACATAATGGGCTACTATGCAATGCATAGTAGCCCATTATGTTTCTACTTTACAGGGGGACATAGAAGAAGTAAACCCCACCTGGGTTTACTTCCTCTTTAAAGTGGTAGACCTCGAAGACAGGTCTAGACACAATAACGTCAAATTACGCGGAATACCTAAAAATATCAAAAATGGAGATCTCAAGCAATTTCTTTAAAAAATTATAATATCATAAAATCAAATGGCGCGCTGAAAAAATGAATTTAAGCTTAACCAGTGAAGTTACATATATCAAAATAACCATTAGACGTGACAATCCAATAATTAAATAGGGTGTTCAACAGTCCATATATAAACTTGAATAGTTGTTCTTCCTTAGATAAACAATGGATAGTGAAAGTGACATCCAGGTGAAATATTCTCACCACCGCAAAAGGGTGATTGAGTGTCCGCTCTATACTACTGCGCCCAGTCTGTGTACACATCGCTTCTGTGTTTTTTGCCTGAAACCTATGTCATCAAATGTAAGTGCAATATCTTAATAAATAAGTTCCTATTTTAAAACAGATTTACTGTATTTTACTCCTCCTTTAATGGCTACCCATATATCTGAGCTCAAGTGGCGGTCCTTTCTGGGAACCCGTAGAGGAGAAGGAACTGGACTATGCAACATATGGGCCTTATGACAACTATTTTAGGGTAAGAGTACCCATTTATATGTTTCACTGTTCGGTGGAAGCACGAGGTGTTTGAGTTTCTTTTACTCATAGAGCTTCATTATCAGCTGTGTCTGGTAAGAGTACCTATTTTTGTTTTGCGGTGGTGGGAATATTTCACCTAGATGTCACTTTCACTACGCATTGTTTATCTAAGGAAGAACAACTATTCGAGTTTATATATGGACTGTTGAACACCCTATTTGATTATTGGATTGTCACGTTTAATGGTTATATTGATATATGTAACTTCACTGGTTAAAGTGGTAGTAAACCCGCCTATCATTTTCAGCCAAGGAAGCTGCCATCTTGGCCTCTGTTTAATCTAAAACTGCCATGATGCTGTACATGTGATCAGCTATGATACCAGCCATTGGATGGTTTGACAGTTTGGTTTAGAGCACAACCAATGGGAGTGTTAAATTTCCGGCACGTGCCGGAAATATAACTGGTTTTTAAACTGTTAAATGGATGGGTTTACTACCACTTTAAGCTTAAATTCATTGTTTCAACGCAGCATGTGATTATATGATACATGTGCACAATATTTGTTGAGATTGTTATGCCAGCAGCTTATTTGTGAATATTATTTTAGGAGTGCAGCTTTTTTATTTACTTTAAAAAATGATAATAGAACTCCTCCCCAATACTAAAAAACAAGAACTAGTGATTGACAGAGCTCATAGGTTGCCAAAACCACCTCACATACCCGAAAGGCGGCCAAGAGATGTGATAGCTAAAATCCATTTCTTTCATTTTAAAGACGCTTTAATGCAATTTGCAAGACAATACTCACCTCTCCCAGATCCCTACGCAGGGATAATACTTGTTACCAACCTTTGGCAAGCCACCATTCAAGCTAGGAAAAATCTGATCCCCCATCACCAAATAATATATAACCACAAGGTGATCTGCAAATGGGGATTTCCTACTAAATTGATGGCTGACTACAACAACAAATCCTTCTCAATCTACTCATTGGAGGAAGGGCTAAAGACATGGGGCTTGCTCTCCATGGACAAAGAATGACCTGTCCCCACAAAAGCCCTCCAGGGAAAATTACATCCCAATGGAATCCCAGCCATGGATGAAGTTGTAGAAAAAAAGACACAAAGAAGAGAAACATATTTTCTCTACTCCCTTACAACTAATATTAACCACTTCAAGACTAAGCCTGTTTTTTGGGTTCTGTGCTTACGAGTTAAAATCAGGTTTTTTTGCTATAAAATTACTTAGAACCCCCAAACATTATATATATTTTTTTTCTAACACCCTACAGAATAATCATTGAAAAACTTTATGTCACACCGTATTTGCGCAGCGGTCTTCCAATCGTGCTTTTTTTAAAATAAATTCATTTTTTTTTTAGTTAAAAAATAAGAAAACAGTAAAGTTAGGCCAATTTTTTTCCATATTGTGAAAGATAATGTTACACCGAGTAAAATGATACCCAACATGTCATGCTTTAAAATTGCGTCCGCTCGTGGAATGGCGACAAACTTTGCAACTTAAAAATCTCCATTGGCGACGTTTAAAAAATTCTACAAGTTCGCAGTTTTGCGTTACAGAGAAGGTCTAGTGCTAAAATTATTGCTCTTGATCTAACGATCGCGGTGATACCTCACATGTGTGGTTTGAACACCGTTTTATATGTAGGCGGGACTTATGTATGCGTTTTCTTCTGCGCGCGAGCTCGGCGGGACGGAGCGCTTTCAATTTTTAAATTTTTTTTAAATTATTTATTTTGCTTTTTACTTTTTATTTTTACACTGTTCTTTTTTTGACAGGTCCTCTTAAATATGAGATCTGGGGCCAAAAAGACCTCAGATCTCATATTTACACTAAAATGCAGAAAAAAAAAATATCTAAAAAAAATGACAGCCCAAAAAAAAAACCTGGCCCTTTAAGACCATTGGGCGGAGATGACTTCTGACGTAATTTCTGCCCCACCATGTTATGGAGCCAAGTGAGTGGCTTTAGCTCACTCGGCTCATGGACACTGGGGGGGACGGATCGGATCATCTCCGCCCTGCCGGCGGGTCCAGTAAGCGGCGCAGATGACCGGAAAACGGCCTGGGGGGGGCACCTCTCCCGCCGCTGATAAAAGTAATCTTGTGGCGAATCCCCCACTAAGACCACTTTTTTCTTGTGCAGAATCGTCTGCTGAAAAAAACGGTATCTGAGTGGTGCCTGCAGCTCAGATATCACCACTCAAACCCAAGGACGTCATATGACTTCCGGTGGTACGGAAGTGGTTAAAGAATACCTTAGGTAACATTTTACAGGGTTGTCTCTGTACCCAGGTTCTCTACCAACCCCACTGGTGTTCTATCAGCGCATACCATGCGCTCAAGGATTACTGAACAATCCTTTTTTCTTTTTATGGTTGTCCTTTTTATGTGTTCCTTTTTTTCTTACCCTTTCTTCACCAAAGGACTAATTGATTATTATATGGAAGTTACACAAAATCCAAACTCTACAAATTCCTAAAGAAATCATTATTAATCTTACTAGAACCATACTCAAAAATAGTTTGCCTACCAAATGGCACATCTAAATATTTTGTTACTAAATGCTAAAGGCCTAAATAACCTTTACAAAAGGAAAGCCCTATGGAACAATGTCCTTAAATTTGGAAGTGATATATTCTGTATACAAGAGACACATTTCGCAAGAGATAATACCCCCAAATTCTCTCATCCGAAATTCCCACATATTTTTTTATCAAATAATCGAGTATTTAACAATCATTAAAGACTCAATCTCCTTTCAACTACTGAACTCAAAAATAGACACTCAGGGAAGATACGTCATCTTAGTAGCGAATATCAACAACATGATACTGACTATAGCGAACATATATGCTTCGAATAAGTATCCGCATCAATACCTACAAAAAGTCCTTAAAGTCGTCAGGAAAATCCAATAGGGCAATGTGATAATCTGCGGGGATTTCAACGCTCCGATGGTTCCAACCATAGAAAAACCAGGCATCCATTCCTCCAGAAGAGGATTGTCAAGTATCTTTTCACAAGAGGATCTACACGACCCATGGAGATGCTTGAATTCAACTGAAGAAGACTTTACCTACTATTCTAGCATGCACAAAACATATTTAAAGAGGATCATATACACAGCATGACATAGTCAGACCATACTCCAATCACTTTGAAGATCGATTTAGGGCAAAAAAATACCAACTCCACACTATGGAGAAATAATACTTTCATACTATCACAGGTGAAATCCCTATTGATGATGAAGGAAAGTCTTGAAGAATATTTCAACATTAACGATAATGATAATGTTTCTACTACGAACATTTGGTGTGCATATAAGGCATACGCAAGGGGGAATACTGATCCTACTAGCTTCTAGAGAAAAGAAAAGGAGAAATCAGATAACCAATTACTCGATGATATATCTAAATTCGAAAAAGAACATAAAAACGACCCCAACAATACCCCACTACTTAATAAACTGAATGAGGCAAGAAATGAACTACAAGCCTTATTAATCAATAACCACGCAAAATACCTGAATAAATTAAAATAAATCATTACTCTCAAGGCAATAATGCAGGCAAATACCTAGCCCTACAAATATGTCAAAGACAAAATAAACAAAAAATACAAAAGTTAGTACACCATAAAACATGGAAAATCATATATAATCCACAAGAGATAACAGACGCCTTCGCAGATTTCTATGAGGAATTATATAACATAAATAAATAAAAAACTACATTCCAACCCCAAAAATCAGATATAAATCAATTTCTGGAAAAAAATATTAACCTTCCCATGGTAGAACAGGGCACCCTAGACAAACTAAATGAACCAATCACAGAAGAAGAAATTATTAAAGTTATTCAGCTTCTACCCAAAAATTACGCATCGGGAGCAGATGGCCTCTCCAATGAGTACTACATAGCATTTAGAACAATTCTTACTCCCTACTTAGGAAAACTTTTTAACTATGCTGCAAACAACAAAACATTCCCTAAGGAAATGCTCAAATCTGTAATTATAACAATACCAAAGCAAGGAAAAGATCCGGCTTCACCTATCAACTATAGACCCATTTCTTTTTTAAATACAGACTTGAAAATATATTCAAAAGTTCTGGCCAACCAACTTTTAGAAATAACTCCACAGCTTATAGAATCAGATCAAGTTGGTTTTGTAAAAGGACATCAAGGCCCAGATAGCACCAGAAGAATGATAAACCTAATAAATCAGCCTTCTCTGGTTCTAGGACTGGACGCAGAGATGGCATTTGATAGAGTACATTGGTCTTATATAGCAGAAGCCCTCAACAAGTTTGGGATGAAGGGATTTATCCATAAAGCCATAATGTCTTTATACACAACGCCAACAGCTAGAGTCTTTACCTCAGGAAGTATATCCAATAGATATGCCCTATCTAATGGCATAAGGCAAGGTTGCCCCCTATCCCCCATAATTTTCTCATTAACCAGTTCCTTACCGAGCCATTGTAAAATAACGTCGGCAGGGAATGGTCGTCGATCCGGGCGGACGTCATATGACGTCCACCGCTTCTCACCGCTACTGCGGGCCCCCAGGGGCCGGCAGAGCGGCGATGACAGATCGCTCATCTGCCGGGGGGTTGTGTCCCCCCCAGATCGTGATAAAGAGCCATAAAATTGGCTCTTTACCATGTGACCGGCTGACGCTCCTTTCGTGCACGCCGCTCGTGCGCGCCCCCGGGGGCGCGCAGTGCGGCGATCGGAGCTGAGGCTTGTCCCTCGGACAAAGCCCAGCTCCGATCCGTGTAAAGAGCCAATAGATTTGGCTCTTTACCACGTGACCGGCTGTGGAAATGTGCCTAGCCTCGACCCGAAACAGGCTCCCTGTTCGGAGTCGAGGCTAGCGGCGTGACGCGCGGGGGCCCCCGCGCGTGCTCGCCGCACGTGCTTTCCTCGCAGTCGGCCAGTGTACCATTTCTCGGTTAAAATACCGAGAAATAGTGCTAGACCCCCCCTGTGTTGGGGGGCCGTCTACTCGCTAGACAGTAGCGGCGAGACGGCCGGGGACCCCCGGGCGTCATCGCCACTCTTCGCCACCTGCAGTATACTGCAGGCGGGCCTAGC
>BLSH010466961.1:86594-98097 GCA_018402905.1 Glandirana rugosa | reverse complement strand
CTTGAAAATATATTCAAAAGTTCTGGCCAACCAACTTTTAGAAATAACTCCACAGCTTATAGAATCAGATCAAGTTGGTTTTGTAAAAGGACATCAAGGCCCAGATAGCACCAGAAGAATGATAAACCTAATAAATCAGCCTTCTCTGGTTCTAGGACTGGACGCAGAGATGGCATTTGATAGAGTACATTGGTCTTATATAGCAGAAGCCCTCAACAAGTTTGGGATGAAGGGATTTATCCATAAAGCCATAATGTCTTTATACACAACGCCAACAGCTAGAGTCTTTACCTCAGGAAGTATATCCAATAGATATGCCCTATCTAATGGCATAAGGCAAGGTTGCCCCCTATCCCCCATAATTTTCTCATTAACCAGTTCCTTACCGAGCCATTGTAAAATAACGTCGGCAGGGAATGGTCATCGATCCGGGCGGACGTCATATGACGTCCACCGCTTCTCACCGCTACTGCGGGCCCCCAGGGGCCGGCAGAGCGGCGATGACAGATCGCTCATCTGCCGGGGGGTTGTGTCCCCCCCAGATCGTGATAAAGAGCCATAAAATTGGCTCTTTACCATGTGACCGGCTGACGCTCCTTTCGTGCGCGCAGTGCGGCGATCGGAGCTGAGGCTTGTCCCTCGGACAAAGCCCAGCTCCGATCCGTGTAAAGAGCCAATAGATTTGGCTCTTTACCACGTGACCGGCTGTGTCAATCACAGCCGGTCATGTGATGTAAACAAACCGCGGTAACGAGCTGTTACTGCGGTTTTCCCTGTCACACACGATCGGTAACAGCTCGTTACCGCCTACTGTACACCAAGCACACTAATCACACCCCCCCAATAAAGAGGACCTGTCACCACCCCATCAAAGTACCTGTCACAGTCCATCAGAGTACCTGTCACCTGCCCATCAAAGTACCCGAGTACCTGTCACCTGTCCATCAAAGTACCTGAGTACCTGTCAACTGCCCATCAAAGTACCCGAGTACCTGTCACCTGCCCATCAAAGTACCCGAGTACTTGTCACCTGTCCATCAGTTTACCCGAGTACCTGTCACCTGTCCATCAAAGTACCTGAGTACTTGTCACCTGTCCATCAGAGTACCCGAGTAACTGTCACCTGTCCATCAGAGTACCCGAGTACCTGTCACCTGTCCGTCAGAGTACCCGAGTACCTGTCACCTGCCCATCAGAGTATCCGAGTACCTGTCACCTGCCCATCAGAGTATCCGAGTACCTGTCACCAGCCCATCAGAGTACCCGAGTACTTGTCACCAGCCCATCAGAGTACCCGAGTACCTGTCACCTGCCCACCTGAGTACCCGAGTACCTGTCACCTGTCCACCTGAGTACCCAAGTACCTGTTACCTGCCCACCAGAGTACCCGAGTACCTGTCACCAGCCCATCAGAGTACCCGAGTACCTGTCACCTGCCTTTCAGATTACCTGAGTACCTGTCACCAACCCATCTGAGTAACCGAGTACCTATCTGCAGCCCATTAGAGTACCCGAGTACCTATCTGCAGCCCATGCCTCACAGAATATACCCCGGGTGTTTGCTTTCCAAAATGGGGTCATTTTGGGGGTAATTCCACTGTCCTGGTGCCCCGGGGCCTTCAAAAGTGTGATAAGTATCAATTAAATTTTATGTGTAATTTATGCTCCTAGAACGCCTGATGGTGCTCCCTGCATGTTCGGCCTCTGTATGTGGCCAGGGTGTGAAAAAGTCTCACAAATGTGGTATCGCCATACTCGGGACGAGTAGCAGAATATATTTTGGGGGGTAATTTTTGCTATGTACATGCTATGTGTTAGAAATATAAATTGACCACTTTGTGTAAAAATAAAAGCGTTTTCATTTTCTTTCCACGTTTTTCGAAGACTTGTAGAAAAAAATGAACCATTCAAAAGACTCATAATGCCTCACAGATTATACGTTGGGGTGTTTGCTTTCCAAAATCGGGTCATTTTGTGGGTAATTCCATTGTCCTGGTGCTCCAGGGCCTTCAAAAGTGTAATAGGTCGTTAGGAAATTAGATGTGAAAATTCTGCTCCTAAAATGCATGACGGTGCTCCCTGCATGTTGGGCCTCTCTATGTGGCCAGGCTGTGAAAAAGTCTCACACATGTGGTATCGCCATACTCGGGGACAGTAGCAGAATGTATTTTGGGGTGTAATTGGAAGTATGCATATGCTGTGTGTGAGAAATAACTTGTTGTTTTGACAATTTTGTGCAAAAAAAAAAAAAATAATAATAATTTCTTAATTTTTCCCAAGAATTGTGGGAAAAAAGTACAACTTCAAAAAACTCGCCAAGCCTCTTGCTACATACCTTGGAATGTCTACTTTTCAAAATGGGGTCATTTGGGGGGTATTTGTGCTTTCCCGACATTTCAGGGCCTCAAGAAATGAGATATCAGGCCATCAGTAAATCAGGTGTGATCAATTTTCAATCATTGGCACCATAGTTTGTAGACTCTATAACTTTCACACAGACCAAATAATATACACTTATTTGGGTTATTTTTACCAAAGATAGGTAGAAGTATAGGTTTTGGCCAAAATTTATGGAAAAAAATTACTTATTTGCAAAATTTTATCACAGAAACTAAAAAAAAGTGTTTTTTTTCAAAATTTTCGCACTTTTTTCAATTATGTCGCAAAAAATAAAAAACCCAGAGGTTATTAAATACCACCAAAAGAAAGCTCTATTTGTGTGAAAAAAGTGATAAAACGTTTGTTTGGGTGCAGTGTAGCATGAGAGAGTAATTTTCATTCAAAGAGTGAGAGCGTTGAAAGCTGAAAATTGGTCTGGGCAGGAAGGGGGTATAAACGTCCGGTATTGAAGTGGTTAATAATTGAACCTCTGGCGTCTTATATCAGAAGTAACCCTATCATAAAAGGTATTAAAATTGCCTCAGCAGAACATAAAATAGGATTATTTGCAGATAATATTATACTAACACTTTCATCCCCTGATAGCTCCCTAAACGAGATAAAATCAAAGAAGCATTTGGATCAGTATCTTATTATAAAATGAACCCTAATAAATGTTACATCTTACCAATGAATATCCCTCCTGATCAGATTTCTGAGTTAAAACAAAAGTTAATTACTAGCAGCATTTAAGATGCAAATTTTACCCAAAATATTGTACTATTTCCTTTCGATACCAATACCATTACCAGCAAAATTCTTCACACAAGTTAATAAGAAACTGAGTGATCTGGTTTGGAATGGGAAAAAATCTTGGCTTTTGCGGTACTAACCACAATAAAAGAGAAGGGAGGAACGAACCTTCCAGATATTCGTATGTATTATTATTTGGCACTTTTGGACCAGATGAAATATTGGTTGAAGTATGATTCGAACAATTTATGGTCCGATATAGAGCACACCATGGTCAGAGGTAATGATTTGTGTGCTTTAGCCGCAACTTACCACCTGTTTCCAAAAGTTGTTGTTCACAACTGTCTCACAATTAGAGCCTCCTTGATAGCTTGGAAATATATGTTCTCCACACTTATTCCACTGAAAGACCCAAGTAAAATTCCTATACCACTTAGGATGCTAGAATACTGTAAAGCACGTATTAATGCCACCCCTTTGATTACAAAGGAGATATATTTATTTCTCAACTTACCTGAAGATCTAAAAACGCAAATATTCAATAAACTGAAATCGAAGAAATACCACAAAAATTTCAACCCTGAAGTATATATTGAAATACATCAAGTAGCGTGGGAATTCCTCACCTTCAAAGAAACTATAAAGAAGGCAATATCATTGTTCTACAAACTCCTTTCCTCATTCCCCATAAAACGAAATCAGATAACATGATTAAATGGGAGGCTGATATCGGCCAAACTTTTTCTTGGGAAACGTGGAGAAAAGCCATAATAGTTACAATACGGCTTCCTTCTGCGTAGAGCACTGGGTAAACGCTCAAAAGATCCTAAACCGTTGGTATATGACCCTCTATAGACTGTCTAAAATTTTCACTTCCTCTTCCCCCCCTCTGCTGGAAGTGTAATACACATGTAGGAAACCTATTACATACATTACTGCTCCAGGCATTGCTAGGAATAAACCTGGATATACGGTATATCCATTAATTTATAGGACCGTTGTTGCAAATGTTCTAACCACCTCTAGAATAACAATAGCCAAACTATGAAAAACCAACACAGCTCCTAATCTGTCTGAAGTTCTCGTTAGACTTAACTCATGTTAGCTCATATAAAGGGGTCCACTGTTACATTTATTAGACTATGGAAAAACTGGTTAACTCAGTATTAGGACTGAGCCTGTTCCCTCTCTTTTAAATCTCAACTACTCTTCAGCCAGGAAGCCACACATAGACATTGGATTTTCTAGGTGGAGCTAGTCAGCTTTGGGCAACACCCCTTGAAAGGGGTTCTCTACATCCCCTGGTGGGACCCTGGCTGGGTATGAAGCTAAAGCGCTATCTGCGCTTACATCTGGTAAGCGGCTCCTTTGCTCAGTGACGGACTATCCCTCACTGGTTTTTGAATAGAAGCACTGGGTGTTCTTCATTTTTTGCTACAGTTTACTGCACTGTTGACGGACCATCACTCACTGGTTTTTGAATAGAAGCACTGGGTACTGCACTATTGAATTTCAGCATTAATGAACTATGTGCATCTTGATTGATGAACTATTAATTTACCAATGTTTAAGTAATATATAATATTGATTTACCATATTATATCTATTATAGATAATTGGGTTATATTTATGCCCTCCTCCTTTTGGGTATTATTAATATTGTCACTCATAAGCATAGATTTACGCTAACATATCACAGTGGTGTGGATTCATATCCATTTTGATATATATTAGTCATACTTTTTATGTATAATTTTCTGTTATTAGCACAGCCCCTTTTTAATTTACTTTGTATTGTACCATTTGTGGGTTTAGGGTTGCTGATCCTCTTTCATCTTTTCTACAAAAGCGCGGTATACCCACAGACTTTATATAATTGATACAGTTGGGTCACTGGCAGGTTGATCAGTATGTTTTTTGTTGTGGGAGAAAACCATAGCACCAAGAAGACACAAATTCAAACAAAGGGATGCATACAAACTCCATGCAAATTGTTATGTTTCAGATGTCTCTTTATGCAATGACATACCTCCTTAGACCCAGTCTGGCAGGACAGTATGGTTGCTTTCTGACTTGGCACCATCCACAGGCAGCCTAACTCAATAGGACACATACGTTGAATCCAACACAATTTTAATTCAACTAATTGCAATACAGAGGATGTTTTTCCAGTCTTTTAAAGTGTAAGAAGGCAAAACCTTTCCTAAGCCCTGTCTCTGGGAATAACTATTACTGACTGAGGGCACATGGAAGAAACTGTGAGGATCTAGCTAGGGCTGAACTAATCAGCACTAAAAGGTGAGAACAGAGAGAGAAACCAAAAATTGCTTTGTAAACAAGTTGCAGTAGCCTAAATCCCCCACTAGATGTCAGCATATATCGAACAATAATAACCTGAAGCAGTTAGATTTAAAGTCCAACTCCCGCAAACCTAAAATGTATCCATTGCAGTAGGATTAATTGCTTGTCTTGGAGACATATAAAAGAAGAACTATTTACCTGATCCTCTGCTCCTCAGTGCTGCTAGATGGGTCCCTGCAGCATCTTCTCTATACGTGCACTGCCAAAAAATTTGTTCCTTTTCATTTCATGCGGTTTTGTTTTTTTTTTTCTCGTTTTTTGGGTCATTTGTTATGATTGAAATTTGAAAACTCATAGATTTGTAAATTCGAAAATCCGAAAGCCCTTAAAATTTGTAAATTCGAAAATCAGAAAAATTTGAAAATCAGAAAAGAAGAAAGAACATTCGAAAATTCGACAGAACAAAAATCTGTATCTAAACAAATGGAATGGAACAAATTAATAATAAATAATAATAATAACAACAACATAATAACAACAACATGTTTTTATTATTACTATTATTATTATGGTTATTTATAATTATTAATTTGTTACGTTCCATTTGTTTAGATAGGGCATTCGTTATTTTGGATATTTCGTAACTTCGGATAAATTTGTATTTGTTATGTTCACAAACAGCCAAATTTGAAAGGAAATTCCAATACCTATAATTTAATAGTTAGTAATGGTTAAGTTATTATTAGTTAGTTATTATTTCAAATTTTCTGATTTGTTCTTATTTTCGGATTTTTATTCTTTTGAATTTTCGTTCTTATTTTTGGATTTTTTAATTTTCTAATTTTCAGATTTTCAAATTTACGAATTTTCGAATTTCTGGATCTTCGAATTTACGAATATTCGAATTTACGAATATTTGGAAAAATTTGTTAAACAGGTTTTTGTTAATTCAGATATTTCCGAATTAACAAATTTGTTGAAATTAGTTAAAAAAACTAATTTGGAACGAAATGAATTGCACATGTCTAATATTCTCCCCTATTCTCCAACAGTCTAAGGTCTTGCAGTGGATGTAATAAAGCCGAGAGACAGTCCAGACAAATATTACCCCAAAACTAATCCCAGGAACCCACCACTGTAAGACCCCATACACACTATCTATTTACCAAAATCATGTAGTGCAATGGCCTGCCTGATTACATTCAAATTGAAACTCCTAAGGTTTGACCTCATATTATCTGAAGGTAAAAATCTACAGAAAATTGGATATTGTGTATCCAGCTTTAGGAAAGAGGCACTTTCCAAACATTTTAATTGTTCCTGAAGTTGTGTTTTTTAAACCAGAGATAATTCCAAAAGTCAGAGTATTTCAAATATTTAGATATGTTATCAGAATTATAGCATTTACCTGAGGGACCACTGTGAAACCAGTTCTTTGGCATACAGTACTTCATAAATGATTTTGATGTTAATTCTGTAAACACAGCTCACTCGTTTGAGCCACTTGGGATTATTTACACATTTGGATTCCCTACAGTGGCTCTGTCTTCAAGATGATTGGTTTGCTTGGATCTATGCCAGGAATTTGTCTGAAAAGCATTACCCATAAACTGAAATAAGCATGTGGTTATATGCACATCCAAAATATAAAACAGCATTAAACATTTATATATAGGTTTTATATATATATAGATATACACACACACACATATACACTATATTTTCAAAATTATTGGGACACTTGCCTTTACATGCACATGAACTTTACCCACTTAACCGGAAGATTTTCCCCCTTAATGACAGGCCATTTTTTGCGATACGGCACTGCGCCGCTTTAACAATTACGCGGTCGTGCAGCGCTGTACACAAACAAAATTGATGCCCTTTTTTCCCACAAATAGAGCTTTATTTTTTGCGCTATAAACAAAAAAGACTGACTAATTTGGAAAAAAAAAACAATATTTTTTACTTTTTGCTATAATACATATCCAAAAATTTAAAAAAAAAAAAATTTCTTCATCAGTTTATGCCGATATATATTCTACATATTTTTGGTAAAAAAAAAAAAATCGCAGTAGACGTATATTGATTGGTTTGCGCAAAAGTTATAGTGTGTACAACATAGGGGATTCATTTATGACATTTTTATTATTCATTTTTTTTTTTACTAGTAATGGCGGTGATCAACGATTTTTAGCGGGACTGCGACATTGCGGCAGACAGATCTGACACGTTTCACACTTTTTTTTTAAACATATTTTATTTTATTTATTTTTTTACATAAATAAGAACAGATGTTACATTCAATTGCAAGGGCGAGAGTACAGAACTGTATACAGATTAGTGCCATGCATATTTTGTAACTAGACATTACTTAGTACAAATAAGGTTGCAACAAAATGAACCAACAAGCTTTTAGAACACCCATCATATGGTGGGTAACTGTTGGTTTGAGAAGGAGACCTACACCAGCGGTGCAAGGTGGCCTGGTGTTGTTGGAAGGTTAATAGAAAAAAAGGGGGACGGGGGGTTAGGGCGAGGAGGTGGGGAAGTCACTGTAACCGAGTTCCACATACAACCGACTTTAGGTTGATAGTGTAGTATAATATAAAGTAATATAGCGTAAGTACAGAGTGATGTACTCCAAAGAATGTTATCGTCTCTTCCAGGTGTGAAGAATGGGGAGAGGGGGAAGTGCGTGACAATAGAGCAGGAGTCCATTGGTTTCCCATTCAGGGTGGAGTGCCCCGCTTAGGTTGGTGGTTTTGTCAAAGCCTGCTGGGAGTCAAGTGGGGTACTAGAATGTTGCTTGGAGGGTGAAGCCTTCCCGTCTGCGTTTGTAGTAGTTCAGGACATTGTAATTGTAATAATTGTTGATGTAATAGGGGAGAGTTTCTAGGGAGTTTTTAGCCTTAGTCTGAGCCTATTGGCTGACGTGCTGCATATCTTAGATAGGCATCCCCATCCGTCTTTCCACATCATTTCATGTAGATGTAAGTCTGGGTTGGCCTGCATGCTTCTTTCTTAGGTGTAGATGGTATATCCTCCTGAATAGTTGTGTAGAGGCGAGAGGGAGCTCCCCCCGGTTGTGAAAGAGATAGAATGTAGCAGGAATGTAGACCATTTGCTTTGCAGGCGGTTGGAGGTGTTTTGGTGGGAGAGTATGTTGTCCAGTTTTTCTTTATGGAATAGGTCTGATAGTTCCTGTTGGACTTCTGCAAGGTTGGGAGGCGAAGGGAAGACCAATTTCCGAAGTATAGCTCATCTTGCTATCATAAAACAGGTGGTGAGCCAAGGCTTATGTCATGAGAGGGTTCGTCTCAATGCCGATGTGTTATAGGAAGCATCGACGTCCAGGTAGCCAAACAGTAGAGGGTAGACATCCTTGGAAGGTGGGCGGCCGGTGATATGACTGGCATAAATTTCCACTTGGTTCCAGAACTTGGATACTCTTGGGCAAGACCAGAGTCTGTGAATTAAAGTTGGACTGGGGTATTGACACCAAGAACAGCACGCAGGAGCCTGGGCATTACCTCTGGGAGGGAAAGGTATATAGGCTCTGTGCATAATTTTGAATTGTTGCTCTCTCCAGACTTCATTCTTGATCAGTGCATGCGTAATATTTTGGAGGTTGCTGAGGTGGATTTCAGGTCCCTGTTCCAGGAGATAATGGAGGTGGCCGTTAGCAGTTTACTTATCTGCCTATGGAGGGGTTTGTAGATATCGGATATCTTGGTGCGTTGGAGGGCGATGAGGGTATCCAGGAAGGAGTCGCAAAATCTTTGACTTTTGTCTGGTTGTAAGTCCGTGATGTGCCTGACGGCTTGGTGGATGACAAGGAAGTGGTGCGAGGGAAGACTGAATTTGGAGAGTATTTCCTCCGCCTTTAATGGGGATCCCGTTGACTCGTCAAACAGGTAACTAAATTTCAGGAGGCCATGTAGGGGCCTATCTTTTGAGACTCTAGTTTAAATTTGAGTATCTGGAGGTGTGTGAGATCCAATCTAGGCAGATTCTCAGTAGGCATGCAAGGTTATAGTTCCGTACATTTGGAAGGCTCGTTCCTCCCTCGCTCCTGGGCAGATGCAGCTTTTGTAGTGAGATGCGGGGTTTGCGCCCTTGCCAAAGGAATGTGGAGAGGGCTTTCTGCAGCTTCTGTATGTCGGTGTGTTTCAGTAAAAGAGGTATGGTTTGCAAGGGGTAGAGAAGTTTTGCAAAGCTGACCATTTTAAAAAGATGACTTCTGCCGAAGAGCGAGAGAGGAAGGTTTCGCCAGGTTTCCAGCTCTGCAATAATTTTTGTGACAATAGGAGAAAAATTTAAGTGGTATAACCCAGATGGTGACTTGCTGATTTTGACGCCTATGTATGTGATGAATTGTTTATCCACCGAAAAGGACGCAGTGTGTGCCCACTGCGGAGGCCATGTGTGATGTAACGGGAGTATTTCGCTTTTACCAAAGGTTATGCGGAGTCCCGAGCAGGCTCTGAAGTAGGTGAATATGTCTTGGATGACGTGCATGTCAGCTTGGGGGGAGGAGGTGAATATGAGAATATTGTCTGCGAATAAAGCTATACGCAGCTCGTGGTGTCCAATTTTGATCCCATGGAGTTGTGTATGCTGTAGGATGCAACGGGAAAGTGGTTCCAGGGCCAGATTGAAAAGAAGCGGGGACAGGGGGCACCCCTGTCTGGTCCCCTTATGGAGTTTTATGCTGGGAGAGGTATGGCCTGCTGCTAAGACATTGGCTGAGGGATTGGCATACATTTTGGAAATTGGGTGGATGAAGGGGCCTGAGAAGCCGTATTTGTGAAGGACCTTCGATAACCATTGGAATCTAACATTATCGAAAGCCTTCTGGCATATTCTAGTGCGATGATGACTTTCCTGATGTTTGAGGATGCCGAACGGCCTTGTGTGAACCCTGCTTGTGCTGGATGGATGATAGTGGGCATTATTTTTGCTAGGCGGGAGGCGATAATTTTCGATAAGATCTTAGCGTCTAGATTAAGTAGGGAGATAGGTCTGTAAGAACCGGGTTCAGTAGGGTCCTTCCCCTTTTTGGCTATCAATTTAATATGTGCCTGATATCTGGTGGGAAGGTATTTCCCCCGTCCATTATAGTTTGGTATACTCAACGTAGGCATGGAGTCACAGAACTGTTGGTTAACTTAAAGAATTCTGGGTATATCCATCCGGGCCTCGGGATTTGCCCTTGGACAATCCCTTGATGACCGCGGAAATATCCTGTTCTGTTATTGGGGTGTTTAATTGTGTCAGGTGGGAGGGGTCTATCTGGGCGAGTGTGGTGTGATCCAGAAATTCTTGGGCAGTGTTAGTAAAAATGCCTCTTGTGTTTCCGCGGTGGTGCGCGCGCGCCTGTGCGCGCGGCCGTGCGCGCACCCGCGTGCGCACGCACCGGAAACGGCGCCTGACGGCTCTATTTAAGTCAGCAGAGCCTGCTGGCCGGTGCTGTCCGCTCTACAGCGTTTGGCTCCTGTGACCCCGGCTTTACCCTGAGAGACTTCCTGCACCTGTGACCCCGCCTTCCTGTTTGACCCGTCTGCCTGCTGCCTGCCCCGTCCTTCTGCCTGCCTCTGACTACGCCTCTGCCTGATCCTCTGAACCTTCTATTGCCCGCACGTGGCCAATCCTGCCTGTACCCGACTACCCGCTTGCCCGAACCACCTGTACCGCACTTCCAGCCCGTTACCGACCCGGCCTGTATCACCGACCATCCACCTGCATGAGCTTCAGCGGACCATCACCTGTCATCTGTGACCTAGTCCAGCCTTCGTGCCCCCCTGTGCTCCAGAGTTCCCTGTCTCCACTACCAGGGGCTCTTGAACCAGGGCCGCAAGGGAGGTTGCCCCCGCATAAGTCAGACTGGGCCGCGTCTGAGTCTGCACCGACAGGCGATGACAGTGCATGGACTACCAACTCAGACTGAATACGCCCCCGTTGGAGGGAACGCCGGGACCAAGTTCTCGGGGACCATCACCTCTGTCCCTTGAGACCTCGTGTCCCCCCGTGCTTCCGACCTGATCCAGTGTCTACTGTCCACTACCAG
>BLSH010466961.1:46523-63267 GCA_018402905.1 Glandirana rugosa | reverse complement strand
AGGATAACGGTGCAGCTGAGCTCCCCCCCTCCTCCTTCCCTCAGTCATGCTGCACAGAGCAGCACTTGTCCCCACTCTCAGTGCAGAGCAGGGAGGCTGTTTAGGATCCGTGGGGGGAGAGCTTTCAGAAGCCGTGCAGGGCTTCCACACAGCCGAAAAAAAAAAACTGTAAACAGTCTGTATTAGCGCGGGCTGTTTCCCTATAGGCTGAGTGAATGACAAAGGGGAGGGTATGGGTAGCAGCCCCGCCCATCCCCGACATCACAGCTTGAATCTGACAGCTGCAGCTTCACAGAGCACACCCAGCAGGCTTGCTGGCCAATCCCTGGCTGTGCTTTTTATTCTCATTTGAGCTGGAAGTTACTGCAGTTTATGTTCTTTTACAGTGGGATGGCAGGACAGAGGCATAAGGGCCCCCCTGCAGCTGGGGCCCCTGGGCTGTGCCCAGGGGTGCCCGCTCATTAAGACAGCCCTGCAATGAACCCTATCAAAGGCCTTCTCGGCGCCCATCGAAATAGCCAGGTATGGACGCCGAGAAGGGCCATGCTTCGCCTAGTGTAAAATGTGGAGAGCACTAATGGTATTGTCACGTGCCTCTCAACCTACCATGAAGCCGGCCTGGTCTGGGCGGACCAAGGCCGTCACATGGTCCTGCAGGCGGAGGGCCAGGAGCTTGGCCAGAAGTTTTATATCGGAGCAGGGAGATGGGTCGATAGCTAGGGCAAAGCTGAGGGTCTTTCCCTGGTTTGCGGATCATGAGTCAGTAGGGCCTCGGGGGGCAGGGGACTCGAGGGGCTGAGGGAGTTAAAGTAACCACACATGAGGGCTTCCAGCAGCGAAAGAAAACTTTTATAATACGCATTGGTGAAACCGTCCGACCCTGGACTCTTTCCCGGCGGGAGGGCTGCTACAGCCACAGCAAGTTCATCCATGGAGAAAGGTCGTTCCAGGTCCTCCAGCACATGGGAGGGCAGAGGAAGGAGCCCAGAATCCTTCAGATAGGTCCGTATGGCTTGATCAATTGGCAGGTGTCCCGTAGCAGTCTGGGGAAGGGGGAGATTATATAACGTCTCGTAATAACACCCAAATTCAGCCGCGATATCGCGGGAGTCTACCAGTCGTTTACCCTGGGATGTTAAACTGTGGACATGTCGAAGTGCCTGCTGTTTTTGCAGTTGTCTCGCCAGCAGTCCCCCGCACTTATTCCCGTGCTCATAGAAGCGATGCGCATAAAAAACACATTTTATCTTTGGCCCTGTGATTCAAGAAAAGAGAGAGCTCGGTACGTATGTCAAAGAGTCGATTGGCATCCTCCGGGGAGAAGGAGGCCTTGTGTTTCACTTCCAGATCACGAATACGGTCTAGCAGTCCTATTGGTTCCTTTTGTTTATCTCTCTTAATGCAAGCTCCCTGGGAGATCAGTTCTCCTCGAATAACTGCTTTATGGCCCTCCCATATTGCCTGTTGGGACACCTCCCCTGGTTGATTGTGTTCAAAATAAGAGGTCAGGGCGTGCGTCACCGCCTCCCGTGCAGTCGAGTCATCCAAGAGGGCCTCGTTCAGACGCCAGGTCCTACCTCCCTGATGTACGCCAACCCGACGCAAACGCAGGAAAATTGGGGTGTGATCTGAAATAGTTATGCTCCCTATCGACGCATCAGTGACAGAGCTGAGAAAAAAATTGATCGACGAAAAACATATCCAATCTTGAGTACATGTCATGAGTCTTGTAATAATAACTGTAATCCCTGTCTGTTGGACTCCTCGCACGCCATGCGTCCACCAGGTGCAGGGAACGCAGTGTCCGCCAAATATGTCGAAGGGCTCTGAATGAGAACACCGATCTCCCCGTCGAAGTGTCCAGTTCAGGATTCATAGGAAGATTAAAATCTCCACCCAACACTAGAACTCCCTCCGCAAGCTCCCCAAGCTTCCGGAGGAAGGAGGAGACAAAGTGGGCCTTATGTGTGTTAGGGGCATACACATTGGCAAAGGTGTATACCCGCCTCTCAATTTTTCCCTTGATTATAAGGAAACTGCCCTCTGGGTCATTCAGGCTAGAGGTCAGGGAGAAGGGGCAGGATTTCCTGACTGCAATAGAGACACCCCTGGCCTTTGGTACCGGGGATGGACAATGAAACCATTGGCCGAAGACAGTCAGAGGAAGGCGGGGAGTCGACTTAGCAGTGAAGTGCGTCTCCTGGAGATAAAGAATCTCAGGGGTCCAGTGACGCAGTTCCTGCCAAAGTCTCCCCCTCTTAGCCGGGCTGCCCAATCCCCTGACGTTGCAGGATAACAGTTTCAAGGTGTTAAACAGTGGCAATAAAAATTCACGTTCAACACCAATAACATTGATGCATATCCCTCTGCACAAGCCCCCCCCATCAAATTAGACTTAGTATAACCCATTGGGTGCCCACCCCCCTCTCCGTTATCAACCGTGGGGGACAAACATCTCACCATTGGATTGATGTACTCCTGGTAAAAAAACAAGTAATAAAAAACTGATAAAAAATACAAAACATAAAGCAAGACCTGACACAAGTGTCTTGCAGCATCACTAAAAGTGACGCTAACCTAACGACGGGGGAGTTGCCCGTGGGGGGAAGCCGGTCCCCACAGGGGCAAGCCCCAGCCGAACTGCAAATCCGCAGTTTACCAAACCCCATGAATGGGGTTTCACCTATTTGGGCGTGAGTGACTGTCCACATGGGGAGCTCCAACGGTAACACCCAGGCAAACCAATAATATAAAATAACAAAAGTCTTGCAACAATGGAATCAAATATTAATTCAAATGAGAAGCTTCCAGCCCTGCACCAGCATAATTCCAAGACCCAGGGGTCTGGGGGAAAGTCAAAGACCCCCTGATTGAGCCTCAGCAAGAGTCAAAGTAGCCAAAAATAAGAAAAAGAAAAGGGGAAAACCCCCCCCAGACTCGTTAGGGTCCCGGAGAACATGCCTACTGTCCACCTTATGGCATTCCCACGCGGGGCAGTCAGGTTCACTCGTCATGGAGGCGATACATCCAGGCGCAGAAGAGGAAAAACTGCAGGTAGGGGGAACCAGAACAAACTTGGATGGAAGGGCACAAGCCCTATGGTAACAAAGTGACTAGGAGGCATCTCCGCTGCAATTATGCCTAAGCTGCCGATTCCTCCGTCGGGGGGAGGCCGTACCCGGGCGCCATCTGTCCGGGCGCTGTGGCAGGGGGATAGGAGAGAACAGCCGCCAATCAGGAAAATCCGTAGCTGGAAGATCCAGGGTTTCCAAGAAGGCCGGTAGGTCATCCTTGGTGCGAAGAGAGGCTGTCTTCCCATTCCGTGTTGCCGTTAGGCGAAACGGGAACCCCCACCGATAGATTACTCCAGCTGTGCGGAGAGCTTCCAACACCGGTCTCATCGCCCTGCGCTGCATTAAGGTATGTCTAGACAAATCCGGGTACAAAGCAATGGTAGCGCCGTCAAAGTCAATTGTTGGAGTGCTCCGCGCCGCCCTCAGTATGGCTTCTTTCAAGGGGTATCTGAGAAGCTTACAGATAACATCCCTTGGTTTGTCGGTGTCTTGGGGAGTAGGCAGGAGGGCACGGTGGACTCTCTCAATCTCTATATCAGCCGGGGCGTTAGCTCCGAAGATTTGGCAGAAGAGACCGATCACAGAGGGGAGCAGATCGTTGGAGTGCGTGGCCTCTGGCAGGCCACGAATACGTATGTTCTGGCGTCTGCTCCTATTCTCTTGGTCGTCTAGCTGGTCCAGCAATTGATTGATGGCCTCACTGTGCTGGTGTGAAGTGTCCTTAACGGTCGTAAGGGTGTGCAATATATCGTCCTGGCTGGTCTCAAGTGCCTCCACCCTATGCCCCAGAGCCACTGTCTCCTCTCTAAGCCCATCCACTGCCTGTTTGCAGGAGAGCTCCACCACCACAATAAGCTGCTGGATGTCAGCTTTGGTGGGGAGGGCTTTGCTATGAGCTTTAAAGTCCCAGTCCCTGTCCAGCCCCTCTGACTCTGAGAAGTGTGAAGCCTGACCCGTGGAATGTGAGGATGTGGTCGGACTAGTGCCCCTCAACTGAGGTGTAGCAGACGGTCCCGGGGAGACATCACTCAACGGCCAGAGGGATGGAGATGGCTGTGGAGATGCGGTCTTGTCTGCCGCCATCTTGGTCGCAGCCCTCGTGTTCGGCGTCTGTGGAGCGAAGAATGAGCGGAGCCCTCCGTCCGCTTTGCGGCATGCACTGGGCGGCTGTGATGTGGTACAGCGTTGGGTGGGCATCTGGAGGTGCCGTTACCGGAGTTGCGGTGAGATTCCAACTGCTTTCCTGGCCCGCGATGAACGGAGCTCAGAGTCTCTGCATCCTCACACCATGACGGTCAGGCCACGCCCCTTCTAAAATCCTTTTAATGGTTAAGGCTTTTGATTGTACTTGGTGCAAAAGAACAGTCAGCTATATGCAGGGCTCTTTGGATGGAGGCAGTACCACCACCATCCTGTAGGTGGCATCGTGATCTACATCATCTAGCTATGGGCACTCCCTTAGGGACCAACATCAACAGAGAAGATCCTTTTTGGAGACAGACAGACCCTCCTCTTTGACCTCACAGCTGGTGGGCTCCGCCCCAGTTGTTTTGGGTAGAGGAGAAGATTGTATCATTGAACCATATAAATAAGGTGCCCTCAAGGTGTTGGATCCGCTCTGAGGAAGGAGGCCATTTTCCATATCTGCAGTATGTTCTAAAATAAATCAAGGAATCGGATACTGCAGGTTGCTATGTGTAACAAGGAGTTTTGCATAATTTCCAATTCATTTACATTTCATCAGAATTTTTGATCATGTTTGCAAATATTTTCTTTCAGGAGTCATGTGTCTTTTCTTTTAATTTTTTTCAACAAATTAATTTTGTTTTACCACACATTTATGACTTATGTGGCAAGCAAACAAAAATTTGCAGACTGTATAACCAATGGATTTAAAAATGTGTCTGACATTTTCATTTCTCACATCAAAACTTGTGTGGTGGGCAACTTCAATCTTTATGTCAGGGTTTCAATGTATGCTTTTATTTAGAACTTTTCAAACACTCACTGGGGTGCTTCCCCTTTTCAGCATTAAGTGTTCATTTTTCTAATAATATTAAGAATATGCTAATCATCAAAGATTAGTTTTGGGATTGGGTTAGAAATTCTATCATGTTTTTATTGCTGTTTTTTAATTTTCTGTTTTTTATTGTCTGTTTTCCATTAGGTAGAGTCATTCTTTTTGTCCTTGTGAGCACTGTCATGGATACAGAAGGTGATGGGAAATGCAAACTTTTAGAGTTGTCATTAGAACAAAAAGGTAAGGATAAACTTCCAGTGGGGACACCTGTTTTGGTGACAACTGTTTAAGATTGGATTTCCCCTCACTTTGGAGTAGTTGTGTCTAAGG
Organism: Glandirana rugosa; assembly: GCA_018402905.1. Classification (NCBI taxonomy): domain Eukaryota; kingdom Metazoa; phylum Chordata; class Amphibia; order Anura; family Ranidae; genus Glandirana; species Glandirana rugosa. Next base: position 57,843 of record BLSH010466961.1, on the reverse strand, counting down.
CAAACCTCCAAAGGGACATAAGTTAATCAATAACATTTAAACCATTCCTTTCTCTATCCAAATCTAAAAAGAAAACATTTTTTCTTTCTCTTTATATATACACCGATCAGACATACAAAAACAGTCCTGACCCATGAAGGCATGGACTCTACTAGACCTCTGAAGCAGTGGTGGCTCTTGGGTTTTTTGGAAGGGGGGCGGAATTCCCCCCTGCACTGCCAGCATGCCAGCATCACTCACCTCTCACCCCCCCCATGCTGGGGGGGGGGGATTTACTTTGCTTCACTGACAGCAAAAACAACCCCCCCCGTGAAAGGTCCGCCATTTACAGCGGGAGGTCCGGCTGTGTGTCCTCCTCCTTGTAGGGCAGACTCGCAGCGGTGGCTGCTTTGTCCTCCACTGTGTGTCCTCCTTCAGCAGACACAGCGGCGGATCCTTCTCCTCTCCTTCTCCTCGTTGTGCTTCCCCGTCCTTCGCTCCAGGCATCCAATAGGATCCCCTAGCGCTTTGTCCAATCAGGAAACAGGTCTCACAGACCTGGCTCCTGATTGGTGGGGAGGCACTGTAATGTGAAAATAAGGAAAATTAATTTGCTATTGACACACACCTAGGTTGAATCTGTTCCCCTATCCAACAATATTTTGAAGCCTATTAGAGCCTCCGGCTCTAATCAGGTGCTTAAAAAATAACTTCCCATCCCACCCCCACCATAGGAATCCATGCGTCCGGTGTCCTGTTGGTGCATAGATAGGGGGGAGGCGGCAGGGATGGGGGGGCCTGCTCGGAAGATATGCTGTGGTATCTGGCACCAAGCCATCCATAGCAGATCCTTTAAGTCCTGTAAGATGTGAGGTGGGCCTCCATGGATCAGATTTATCCAGCGCATCCAACAGATTCTCAATTGGATTGAGATCTGGAGAATTCGGAGGCCAAGTCAAATGAAACTCGTTGTGTTCCTCAAACCATTCTTGAACCATTCTTTCAGTGTTGAAGGGTGCATTGTCCTGCTGAAAGAGGCCACTACTATCAAGGAATATAATTTCCATGAAGCAACAATGTTTAGGTAAGTGTTACGTGTCAAAGTAACATCCACATGAATGGCAGCACCCAAAGTTTCCCAGCAACATAATTTTTTCAACACATCAACCTTAGGTTCAACATGTTAACTTGCTGCCCAATATATCCCACCAACTTTCAGATGCCATTGTATCAAGATAATGAATGTTATTCACTTTACCTGGCAGTGGTCATAAATTTGACGGCTAATTGATGCATATACAGTTGTGCTCATGCGTTTACATACCCTGGCAGAATTTATGATTTCTTGGCCATTTTTCAGAGAATATGAATGATAACACAAAACATTTCTTTCACTCATGGTTAGTGTTTGGTTTAATGCACACAAGTTGACAAAGAGGGGTTTGAATGGCTACCAAAGATAACCATCCTCACCTGTGATCTATTTGCTTTTAATTAGTGTGTGTATAAAAGGTTAATGAGCTTCTGGACTCCTGACAGACCCTTGCCTCTTTCATCTAGTGCTGCACTGACGTTTCTGGATTCTGTGTCATGGGGAAAGCAAAAGAATTGTCAAAGGATCTGCGGGAAAAGGTAGTTGAACTGTATAAAACAGGAAAGGGATATAAAAAGATATCCAAGGAATTTAGAATGCCAATAAGCAGTGTTCAAACTCTAATCAAGAAGTGGAAAATGAGGGGTTCTGTTAAAACCAAACCACGGTCAGGTAGACCAAGCTAAGGAGGTATAGCTTATGTTGGAAGATTTAATTCATCACTGTTTATCACCTGAGGCCAGTCACTTCAGTGAGCTTATGTAAGGGCTTATTATCACTTTAAAGTGGGCTCAGACAAAGTGATAGCTTTTTGTGTACAAAAAAGTATATGCAATGAAAGAATTATACAGTAAATTTTAATAATAATTCTTTCTGCTGAAGTTTGTGTCTCACACTATTCAGTAGTATTTTGTGAGTACAAAGACTGTGGCATATGTGGCAGGCAGGTTTATTGTAAAAGGGTTGCAGGTTCAAACAAATAAAAACGGAAAACAAAACCTTGCCATCTGGTGCTAAACTAACAATCGTGATTTCTCACTATACGGTGTGGGACTGGCCCGGACATTCACAAAACAATGCAAACCTTGTTTTGAGTCCAAAATAGCACACAGAGCTCTCTCAGCTTTCCCCCACTGAGATTCAGGGTCGAGCTCTCCTCTGTTCTCTTCCTGCTCATCAAATGCAGATGGAGAGGGCTTTGGGTGGAGCAGAAAGTCCGGGCTGGAACCAGCTGTGCCATGGTGGTTGGAAAAACCCGGGTCAGACTCCCTCTAGTCGAATCAACGTGATTGCATGCGAGGCGACAAGCTTCGTCCATCCATTATGGTCCCTCGCATAACGTCACATATCCCCCCTGCTCATGCAGTGGACCCGGGAAAGACCATCGGCATTATTTTGGAGCCTTTCGGCTTGGTGTTCCACTGAGAATGGCTGTAGGGCCAGGAACCACCTAATCACCAATCACCCGGCTATTGTTCTCTCAGTTGGTATACATCCACTTAAGGGGGGCATGGTCGGTGACTAGCCTGAATGACCTTCCCAGCAGGTAGTATTTTATGGCCTCTAAGGCCCACTTGATAGCCAGGCACTTCTTCTCTACAACGGCATAATTCCTTTCATGCCTTTTAAGCTTCCTGCTTAAGTATGCGACTGGGTGTTCCTCGCCATCTCTGATTTGGGGCAGAACAGCACCTAGTCCCACATCAGAGGCGTCGTTTTGTAACACAAAGTCCTTTGTGAAGTCTGGGGTCATAAGTACCGGCTGTACACAAAGGCCTTGTTTCAACTTCTGGAAAGCCTTCTCGGCCTCGGGATTCCACTTAACCATTCCTGACGCTCTACCCTTCGTCAGATCGGTCAGAGGGACGGTAGTGGTGGCAAAGTCGGGGAAAAAGGGTCGGTAGTACCCTGTAATCCCCAGGAAGGCACGAACCTGTTTCTTGTTCACCGGTTGGAGCCACTTTTGAATGGCCTCAATTTCATTGGTGTGGGGCTTGATCAGACCCTGACCAATAACATACTCAAGGTATTTGGCCTCCTCCAGACCTATGGCACACTTTTTTGGGTTGGCTGTTAAACCTGCTACCCTCAACGAATCTACCACTGCCTGCACTTGGGACAGATGTGATTCCCAATCTGGGCTGTGGATGACCACATCATCCAGATAGGCCACAGCATAGGGCTGATGCGGCTTCAAAGTTTTGTCCATCATCCTCTGGAAGGATGCAGGGGCCCCATGCAGACCAAAGGGTGTAACCTTGCCGGATTTACACAGCTTCTTTTGACCAACAATATCACACTACCAGAGTAAAGCAGCGCAGTGACGGGTTTCCCAGCAATAGCAATCACACACATTTGCTTCTCTATGCGACTTGAACATGATGCTATACATGCGACCTGTGAAAAAAGAGAAACGCGTCTTTTCATATAAGCATTATTACATTGCATGTGTTCATCATTCAGGGGACAATTGGCAGCAATATGTCCCAATACATGACATCGGTAGCACTGTATGTGCTCTATATCCTGTCCTCTCAAGGATCCCCAAGACCTTCCTGGCTTCTTTGGCCAGTCTCCAGGTCTAGAGCCCATAGTTTCTTTCACCACAGCGTTCTTATCAAACTTCCCCACACCCTTGACCCCTGGAACAGTCCTACCGGGTCCGCCGGGCCATCTTTCACCCCTGGATACATTGGAGTGGGGCGCAGACAGGTGCAACAAGTCCTTAGCAGCACTGTATCTCTCCACGAGGTCCACCAGTTGGTTTGCCGTTTTGGGGTCCCCATGGCTGACCCACTTCCTCAAAGTAGTAGGGAGTACCACATGATCTGAGGACCTGGTAAAGTCTCTGGCTGTAACCACTTCCTCGTGAGATGGATCAAGTCAAACATTTGGGAATGGGATGGCTGGTCCATGCGGTAGGTCCACTGATGCACCCGTTGAGCCTGGACTGTCATGGTGACACCCAGGCATGCGAGTATCTCCGTTTTTAGAGACTCATAGTCTTGGGCCTTATCAGGCTCTAAATAGAAATAGGCCTCATCTTTCAGAAAAGGTGTCCTTTTTGTCATCCTTCCCACACAGCGACTCTCTCGAAAGCGATGAGGTACGCCTGCACGTCATCTACAGGTGTCATCTTCTGCAGATGGTAACTGGAACGGATCAACTTTTGTTCCGCTGGCACAGGAGGTGCTGACCCCTTGTTTAACTCTACAAGAGCCTCTACCAGCTGGCGGTTGATCTTCTGCTGGGCCTCATGTTGTCTGTGACTTTCTTCCTGCTGTGCTGCAGTGGCTTGTGCGACTTGGATGTTGGTCTCCTGCTGAGCCGCAGTCGCCTGCAGCAAGACCTTCAACATCTCCTCCATGTTGGGAAGTTGTACACTGAGTACACCACGTGTGGGAGATTAGCTCGTGAGGATCGCTTTTCGGAGGAAAAATACTCAGCATGCAGGCTAACTTCTTTAAAATCTGGTGGCTTGCCAGGTTTATTGTAAAAGGTTTGCAGGTTCAAACAAATAAAAACAGGAAACAAAACCTTGCCGTCTGGTGCTAAACTAACAATCGTGATTTCTCACTATACGGTGTGGGGCTGGCCCGGACACTCACAAAACATGAGCACAATGCAAACCTTGTTTTGAGTCCAACATTGCACACACAGCTCTCTCAGCTTTCCTCCACTGAGATTCAGGATCTAGCTCCCTTCTGTTCTCTTCCTGCTCATTAAATGCAGGTGGAGAGGGCTTTGGGTGGAGCAGAAAGTCTGGGCCAGAACCAGCTCTGCCACAGTGGCTGGAAAAACCCGGGTCGGACTCTCTCTAGTTGCCTCTTAGTGATTGCACGCGAGGCGACAAGTATCGCCTGCCCATTATGGCATCTTGCATATATCACAATATTTATACTGTTTAAATGTCAAATATTTTAGTTTCAAATAGGTATTAAAGCGTATTAAATCCAAAAGCAAAACATGTATTAAACTGCAGCTCACCAGAACCTCTGTGGTGGTAGTGGTGGCTGCATTAGTTTTCTTTCTTTTTTTCCTTTAATTTCCCCTAGTGATTCAGCCAGTAAGTCTGTTATTTTTCAACTTACCAAGCTGTCCAGACAAAGTAGCAGTTAGAGCAGGGGTGTCCCACCAGTGACCCGGGAGCCACATGTGGCCCGCGGAGCCCTCTGATGTGACCCGTGACCTGGTTGACAAGCCCTGATCATGGGTCCACAATCCGCCAGAGCAACAGTGTTGTAAATGAAGCCAGCTGTAGAGGAAGCAAGTGACCGTGGAGCAGAGCCACATAAGCCAATGCTTTCTGTATAGCACTGCCTCCTGTCCCAGGCAGAGTAATACTGTTAGAGAATGAACATATCTGGCAGTGAATTCTGGCTGTTTCCGCGGTGGTGCGCACGGGCACGCGTGCACGCACCGGAAACGGCGCCAAATGGTGCTGTTTAAGCCCAGGGATCCCAGCAACAAGTGCTGCTCGTTCTACAGCATCCGTGACCTGTGAGCCTCAGTTCCCTCCAGCTGTTCCTGTGTTCCTTTGCTTCCTGTTTTACCCGGCTTGTCCTGACCTGCTGTTTGCTACCTGGACCGCCCCCGGCTATCCACGAACATCCGATTGTCTACTCCTCTGTACCTCTGCTGCCCGCCCGTTGAACAAACCTTTGCTTGAACTTTGACTACCCGCCTGCCTGATCCTTTTTGTACCTTCCTGCCTGCCCGTTGCCGATCCAGCCTGTACGACCACTCTTCTATCTGCACGTCTTCTGGAACCTCACTACATCATCAGTGACCATCCAGCCCTTGTGCCATCCCGCACTCTTGGCCCTCTGTCTACTCTACCAGGGGTACTTGAATCGGGTGCGCAAGAGCGGTTGTTCCCTGCACAAGACAGACTCCACCACCAGGTTCGTGACAGATACCAAATGCACTCCACCTGGGACAGCAACAGCCGGCGATACCCTAATGGAAGACTGTTATTAAATGTAAGTTTATTACTAAAATCATGGCTTATACAGGTATATGGGCATATCTGTTCTGCAGTGATTACTGGGCTGCTTTCAAACTGATCCTCTGGCTACCTGCACTGATCCATAGACTTTTGTTATTACCTGCGGGTTTGGTGCGCTTTCAGCAAGTGCACCACACTTGCAGGATATAATAGAAGTCTATGGCAAAGTCCAGCCAACCCTCAGGAAAGCTGCAGGTGTACTGCGGACTCCTAGAGTCCGGTGATAGGTGGAACAATGCCAGCATCACTGGTGTGTATTGTAGTACACACCAGTGTACTGATGGGGGCTATTCTGGGGGGTCTGCACTGAAGGAGGAGGAGGGTGCTTTATCCTGGGGGGTATACTGGGGGGGTCTGTACTGATGGGGGGAGGGCTATTCTGGAGGGGTCTGTACTGATGGGGGGGGGGGCTATTCTGGGGGCATCTGTACTGATGGGGGGCTATTCTGGGGGGGGTCTGTACTGATGGGGCTATTCTGGGGGGGTCTGTACTGATGGGGGGTTATTCTGAGGAGGTCTGTCTGTACTGAAGGAGGAGGGGGTGGTTTATCCTGGGGGGGGTCTGTACTGAGAGAGGGGGGAGATGTACTGAGGGAGGGGGAGTCTATACTGAGGGGGGTTTGTACTAGGGGGGTTACACTTAGTGAGGGGGTCTATACTGACAGAGGGGGTCTGTACAAAGTGAAGTAGGGTCTGTACTGGGGGGCGACTATAGTTGGTGGGGGGTTGTCACAATTTTTTTCCGCATGGAGTGACACCAACCCCTAGTGGCTTCACTGCTGGGGGCACTGATCAGGCTGCACTGCTAGGGGTACTGACCAGGCTGCATTGATGGGGTCACTGATCAGGCTGCACTGCTGGGGACACTAATTAGGCTGCACTGCTGGGGGCATTGACCAGGCTGCATTGATGGGGGCACTGACCAGGCTGCACTGCTGGGGGCACTGACCAGGCTGCACTGCTGGGGCACTGAACAGGCTGCACTGCTGGGGCACTGACCAGGCTGCACTGCTAGGGGCACTGACCAGGCTGCACTGCTGGGGGTACTGACCAGGCTGCACTGCTGGGGGCACTGACCAGGCTGCACTGCTGGGGGCACTGACCAAGCTGCACTGCTGGGACACTGACCAGGCTGCACTGCTGGGAGCACTGACCAGGCTGCACTGCTGGGGCACTGACCAGGCTGCACTGCTGGGGGCACTGACCAGCCTGCACTGCTGGGGGCACTGACCAGGCTGCCCTGCTGGGGACACTGACCAGGCTGCCCTGCTGGGGGCACTGACCAGGCTGCATTGATGGGGACACTGACCAGGCTGCATTGATGGGGGCACTAACCAGGCTGCACTGCTGGGGGCACTGACCAGGCTGTCCTGCTGGGGGCACTGGCCAGGCTGCATTGATGGGGACACTGACCAGGCTGCCCTGCTGGGGACACTGACCAGGCTGCCCTGCTGCGGACACTGGCCAGGCTGCTCTGCTGGGGATACTGACCAGACTGCCCTGCTGCGGACACTGACCAGGCTGCCCTGCTGGGGGCACTGACCAGGCTACCCTGCTGGGGGCACTGACCAGGCTGCCTTGCTGGGGGCACTGACCAGGCTGCTTTGATGGGGGCACTGCTGCCTTGATGGGGACACTGACCAGGCTGCACTACTGGGGGCACTGACCAGGCTGCCCTGCTGGGGGCACTGACCAGGCTGCATTGATGGGCACTGAGGTGAGCGCACACTTTGCACAATCAACACAGGCAGCCTGAGGACATTATGTGTGTGTATGTATATATATATATATATATATATATATATATATATATATATATATATACAGTGGGTACAGAAAGTATTCAGACCCCCTTAAATGTTTCACTCTTTGTTATATTGCAGCCATTTGCTAAAATCATTTAAGTTCATGTTTTTTCCCTCATTAATGTACACACAGCACCCCGTATTGACAGAAAAACACAGAATTGTTGACATTTTTTGCAGATTTATTAAAAAAGAAAAACTGAAATATCACATGGTCCTAAGTATTCAGACCCTTTGCTCAGTATTTAGTAGAAGCACCCTTTTGATCTAATACAGCCATGAGTCTTTTTGGGAAAGATGCAACAAGTTTTTCACACCTGGATTTGGGGATCCTCTGCCATTCCTCCTTGCAGATCCTCTCCAGTCCTCTCAGGTTGGATGGTAAACGTTGGTGGACAGCCATTTTTAGGTCTCTCCAGAGATGCTCAATTGGGTTTAAGTAAGGGCTCTGGCTGGGCCATTCAAGAACAGTCACGGAGTTGTTGTGAAGCCACTCCTTCGTTATTTTAGCTGTGTGCTTAGGGTCATTGTCTTGTTGGAAGGTAAACCTTCGGCCCAGTCTGAGGTCCTGTAAGGAACCTGCCAGGGATGGATCCGCGTGCCATGTGCGTGCCTGTGCGTGTTCGTGCGTGTCCGTGCGTGCCCGTGAGCACTCACCGGAAATGGCGCCAGACGGCCCTATTTGAACTTCCTGCACCCAGCAGCTTGTGCTGTCTGTTCTACAGCGTTCCCGTTCCTGTGACCCCCCAGTGTTGTTCTAGTGAGACTTCCTGCACCTGTGACCCCGGCTACCTATCTGGACTTTGTTGCTATCTGCCTGCCCTGACCTCCGCTTGCTTATGACCACTCTTCTGCCTGATCCTTGTACCTCATCTGCCCGCACGTTGCCGAACCTGCCTGTACCCAACTACCCGCCTGCCTGCCTCATCTGTACCGATTTGCCCGCCTGTTGATGACCCGGCCTGTACCACCACTCTTCTGCTGCACGAGCTCCTATGGACCTGCACCTACCACCTGTGACCAAGTCCAGCCCTCGTGCCCCCCTGTGCTCTTGACTCCCTGACCCCACTATCAGGGGCTCATGAATCACGGCCTTAAGAGAGGTTGCCCCCGCATAAGTCAGACTCAACCACCAGGTACGTGACAGCAACGGACAGCCACGTCTGAGTCTGCGCTGGGGCCCTCCACCATGGAGGAACTATGTGTGCACATCACCGGACTGACCCAAGCAATAACGGCACTACAAGAGGAATACACCTGAAATACACCTGCTTGGAAAGTCAAGTTCAGGGCTTGGCCTCACCAGCAGCAGCCGGTCCCAGCCAAGCTTCACCCCGCACCATTGTGCCCCTTTCTATAGAACCCCAAGTGCCCATGACCGAGCGGTTTACGGGGGAACGTGGGAAGTTCCGGGCGTTCCGTAGCACCTGCAAGTTTTACTTCACTCTGCAGCCCCATACCTTTGCTCTGGAGGCAACTAAAGTGGGCTTTGTGATTTCCCTCTTGTCAGATGGACCTCAAGCCTGGGCTCACCGCCTGTTGGAACAGAAAGCCCCAGAGACCACAAGTCTGGATCTGCTGTTTCGCGCTATGGCCCAGCTGTACGAGGACCCCCCATCAGACAGCAACAGCGGAAGCAGCACTTCATGCATCTTTATACCTGAAGCACTCCGCCTGGAAGTACTGGAGCTTTGCCATGACAGTAAACTAGCCAGGCACTTTGGCAACCGCAAGACAGGTGAGCTGTTGCCCCGCACTTTCTGGTGGCCGCACATGCCTGAGGACTGTAGAACCTATGTAAGTGCCTGTCCCACTTGTGCCTGGAACAAGACAGAGGACCAAGGTGCTAAATCCCTTACCTATCCCTGAACGTCCTTGGTCCCATATTCCCATGGATTTTATTGTTGAGCTGCCCCCATCCGCGGGATTCCACTCCATCTTCGTAGTGGTAGACCGTCTCAGTAAGATAGCACACTTTATCCCGATGCAAGGTACACCTACTGCAACAGAAACCGCCAAGACCTTCATAAAAGAAATTGTCAGGTTGTATGGCATCCCCACTAACATTGTGTCAGACCGGGGGGTGCAATTTATGTCCCGAGTCTGGAGATCTTTATGTTCCATCCTAGGAGTTGAACTGGCCTTTTCTTCAGCCTATCACCCGCAATCAAATGGTCAGACAGAGAGGACCAACCAGACCCTTGAGCAGTACCTCCGCTGCTACTCCTCGTACTCCCAGAACGATTGGGTCTCTCTACTGCCGTTAGCCGAGTTCGCCTATAACAACGCGGTCCATTCCGCCACCAAGCAATCACCGTTCTGGGCAAATCTCGGCTATCACCCCACATTCCTGCCTACCACTCTGACCGAAAGCCCTGTCCCGGCTGTGCAGGAGATCATGCAGTTCTTATAGAGGAACAGCCGCCTTCTGCAGAATACCCTTGCGCAAACCCAGGAGCGTGATAAAAGGACTTTCGACGGGGAGACAAGGAGAGTTGAACTTGCAATCTGGCGATCGGGTCTGGTTGGCCACTAAAAATCTGAGGCTGACATGTCCATCTAAGAATCTGGGCCCTAGATACATGGGGCCTTTACCAGTCAAAAGAAAAATCAACAACGTGTCTTACTATCTAGACCTTCCTCCTTCGCTTAGAATCCACACAGTTTTTCACGTAAACCTGCTTAAGCCAGTGACCAAGGACCCCTTCCTGGGGCGGAGAACAGCTCCACCAGAACCAGTCCTGGTGGACGGAGAGAAGGAGTTTGAGGTTGAAGCTATTCTGGACTGCAGAAGGAGAGGAGGCATCACCCAGTTCCTAGTAAAGTGGAAGGGTTACGGGCCTGAGGAGAGCTTTTGGGAATCTGAAGACCATCTACATGCAAAGGAGCTGGTGAAGGCTTTCTGGAGGAACAACCAGATCAAGAGAGCCTGTGTGGGCATCCGGAGGCTGCCCCTTGGGGGGGGCAATGTAAGGAACCTGCCAGGGACGGATCCGCGCGCTGTGCGCGCACACGCTCCCGTGCGTGCGCGCGCACCGGAAACCGGCACCAGACGGCCCTATTTGAACTTCCTGTACCCAGCAGCTTGTGCTGTCCGTTCTACAGCGTTCCCGTTCCTGTGACCCCCCAGCATTGTTTTAGTGAGACTTCCTGCACCTGTGACCCCGGCTACCTATCTGGACTTTGTTGCTATCTGCCTGCCCTGACCTCTGCTTGTTTAGGACCACTCTTCTGCCTGATCCTTGTACCTCATCTGCCCGCACATTGCCGACCTTGCCTGTACCCGACTACCCGCCTGCCTGCCTCATCTGTACCGCTTTGCCCGCCTGTTGATGACCCGGCCTGTACCACCACTCTTCTGCTGCACGAGCTCCTGTGGACCTGCACCTACCACCTGTGACCAAGTCCAGCCCTCGTGCCCCCCTGTGCTCCTGA
>BLSH010466961.1:27585-46513 GCA_018402905.1 Glandirana rugosa | reverse complement strand
AGCCTGTGTGGGCATCCGGAGGCTGCCCCTTGGGGGGGGCAATGTAAGGAACCTGCCAGGGACGGATCCGCGCGCTGTGCGCGCACACGCTCCCGTGCGTGCGCGCGCACCGGAAACCGGCACCAGACGGCCCTATTTGAACTTCCTGTACCCAGCAGCTTGTGCTGTCCGTTCTACAGCGTTCCCGTTCCTGTGACCCCCCAGCATTGTTTTAGTGAGACTTCCTGCACCTGTGACCCCGGCTACCTATCTGGACTTTGTTGCTATCTGCCTGCCCTGACCTCTGCTTGTTTAGGACCACTCTTCTGCCTGATCCTTGTACCTCATCTGCCCGCACATTGCCGACCTTGCCTGTACCCGACTACCCGCCTGCCTGCCTCATCTGTACCGCTTTGCCCGCCTGTTGATGACCCAGCCTGTACCACCACTCTTCTGCTGCACGAGCTCCTGTGGACCTGCACCTACCACCTGTGACCAAGTCCAGCCCTCGTGCCCCCCTGTGCTCCTGAGCTCCCTGACCCCACTATCAGGGGCTCACGAACCAGGGCCGTAAGAGAGGTTGCCCCCGCATAAGTCAGACTCAACCGTGACAGGTCCTGAGCACTCTAGAGAAGGTTTTCGTCCAGGATATTCCTGTACTTGGCCGCATTCATCTTTCCCTTGATTGCAACCAGTCGTCCTGTCCCTGCATCTGAAAAACACCCCCACAGCATGATGCTGCCACCACCATGCTTCACTGTTGGGACTGTATTGGACAGGTGATGAGCAGTGCCTGGTTTTCTCCACGCATACCGCTTAGAATTAAGGCCAAAAAGTTCTATCTTGGTCTCATCAGACCAGAGAATCTTATTTCTCACCATCTTGGAGTCCTTCAGGTGTTTTTTAGCCAACTCCATGCAGGCTTTCATGTGTCTTGCACTGAGGAGAGGCTTCCGTCGGGCCACTCTGCCATAAAGCCCAGACTGATGTAGGGCTGCCGTGATGGTTGACTTTCTACAACTTTCACCCATCTCCCAACTGTTTCTCTGGAGCTCAGCCACAGTGATCTTTGGGTTCTTCTTTACCTCTCTCACCAAGGCTCTTCTCCCCCGATAGCTAAGTTTGGCCAGAGGGCCAGCTCTAGGAAGGGTTCTGGTCATCCCAAATGTCTTCCATTTAAGGATTATGGAGGCCACTGTGCTGTTAGGAACCTTAAGTGCAGCAGAATTTTTTTTGTAACCTTGGCCAGATCTGTGCATTGCCACAATTCTGTCTCTGAGCTCTTCAGGCAGTTCCTTTGACCTCATGATTCTCATTTGCTCTGACATGCACTGTGAGCTGTAAGGTCTTATATAGACAGGTGTGTGGCTTTCCTAATCAAGTCCAGTTAGTATAATCAAACACAGCTGGACTCAAATGAAGGTGTAGAACCATCTCAAGGATGATCAGAAGAAATGGACAGCACCTGAGTTAAATATATGAGTTTCACAGCAAAGGGTCGTAATACTTAGGACCATGTGATATTTCAGTTTTTCTTTTTTAATAAATCTGCAAAAATGTCAACAATTCTCTGTTTTTTTGTCAATATGGGGTGCTGTGTGTACATTAATGAGGAAAATAAATGAACTTAAACAATTTTAGCAAATGGCTGCAATATAACAATGAGTGAAAAATTTAAGGGGGTCTGAATACTTTCCGTACCCACTGTGTGTGTGTATATATATTTATATATATATATATATATATATATATATATACAGACATACACACACACTTTTTTGGGGGAGGGAATCTTGGGTGAGTTCCCATACTTTTTTCCCAGGACTTGACCCCTGCTTACTCTTGACCCATGGACTCTGTATATTATGCTTTCTTGTCTCTTGCACTCTGTATTACTTTTGTCTGACCCCTGCACCCTGTGTGTTACTTACTTCTAGCCCCTGCAGTCTGTGCATTACTTACCTTACTGTAAAGGCTAGTTATAAATTGAGGTGTTGCCTTCTTTTGTTATATAACTTAAGTGCTGGATTTGGTGTGGGGACACCTTGGATGCCTTCGGCTGCCATTATGCTCTTGCTGGGAGTCTAATGGGTCCCTGTACCTTTAACCACTTGCCTACCGCCCACCGTCATATGACGGAGGCGCGGTAAGCCTCTCCTTCTGGGATGACATCGTCCCTTTAAGCCGGGATTTCACGCGATCGGGCGCGTGCATCCCGGCTCTGTCGGTGTTGGCGTGTCCCCAGGACACGCCGCGTCACCGATGGGGGTGAACAGCCAGTGGTCATGGCTGTTTACCATGTGATTGGCCGTGACGAAGTCGCGGCTGATCACAAACGGCACTTCCCCATTCACATGGCGCATGTGCGCGATCAGGAGCATGCTGCGCGTGCGCGTCGGTAGCGGTGTGTTCCCAGGGAACACTGCCTGTCACCAACACTGGTATCAGCTGCCGGCCGGCGACTGTTACCTTGTGATCGGCTGTAATTTACTTCACAGCCGATCACATGTAATGTAAACAGAGCGGTAACTCACTGTTACCAGCTCTTCTCTCCTCACACAGTTTCCAGTGTGAGGAGAGAAGAGCTGGGATCAGTGCGTTACTGATCTGTAAAGAAAAAACACACACCTGTCACATCCCCTCTCCCCCCCAATGCACCTGTCACCCAACAGTCACCCCATCTGCCCCCATAAAGTGTACCTGTCATCATAAAGTGTCCCTGTCATCAGACTGTCATCATAAAGTGCACCTGTCACCCGTCAGTGATCATGGCCTGTCACCCGTCACCCGTCAGTGACCGTGGTCTATCACCCATCAGCAACCATGGCCTGTCACCCGTCACTGACCGTGGCCTGTCACCAGTCACCTATCAGTGACTGTGGCGTGTCACCCATCAGTGACCATGGCGTGTCACCCGTCACCTGTCAGTGACCGTGGCGTGTCACCTGTCACCCGTCAGTGACCGTGGCGTGTCACCCGTCAGTGACTGTGGCTTCTCACCCAGCCAGTGACCGTGTCACCCTTCGCCCATCACCCATCGGTGACTGTGGCGTGTCACCCGTCAGTGACCTGGCGTGTCACCTGTCACCCGTCAGTGACTGTGGCGTGTCACCCGACAGTGACCGTGGCGTGTCACACGTCACTGACCGTGGCGTGTCACCCGTCAGTGACCGTGGTGTGTCACCCATCAGTTAACATGGTGTGTCAGCCGCCACACATCAGTGACCGTGGCCTGTCACCCAACACTGACTGTGGCCCGTCACCTGTCACCCATCACTGACCATGGCCTGTCACCCATCAGTGACCACCGCCAGTCACCTGTGGCCTGTCACCCGTCACCCATCAGTGACCACCGCCAGTCACCCATCACCCATCAGTGACTGTGACCAGTCACCCATCAGTGACCACCACCAGACACCCGTCACTCATCAGTGACCACCGCCAGTCACCCATCACCCATCGGTGACCACTGCCAGTCACCCATCAGTGACCACCGCCAGTCTCCTGTCACGCACCTGTGACCACCGCCAGTCACCTGTCACACATTAGTGATCACCGCCAGACACCGGTCATGCATCTGTGACCACCGCCAGACACCCGTCACCCATCAATGACCACCACCAGACACGCGGCACCACTCACCTATCAGTGACCACCGCCAGTCACCTGTCACACATTAGTGATCACCGCCAGACACCGGTCATGCATCTGTGACCACCGCCAGTCACCGGTCACACATTAGTGATCACCGCCAGACACCGGTCACCCATCAGTGACCACCGCCAGACACCCGTCACCCATCAATGACCACCACCAGACACGCGGCACCACTCACCTATCAGTGACCACCGCCAGTTACCTGTCACCCATGAGTAACCTCCACCAGTCACCCGTCACCCATCAGTGACAACCACCAGACACCCATCACCCATCAGTGACCACTACCAGACACACGGCACCCATCAGTGACCACAGCCAGTCACCCATCAGTGACCACAGCCAGTCACCCGTCACCCATCAGTGACCACCACCAGTCATCCAAAAGTGACCACCACCAGCCACCAAACATCCATCAGTGACCACCACCAGTCATCCATCACCCATCAGTGACCACCACCAGACACCCATCACCCATCAGTGACCACCGCCAGACACCCGTCACCCATCAGTGACCACCGCCAGTCACCTGCCACCCATCAGTGACCACCACCAGTCACCCATCAGTGACCATCACCAATCACCTGTCAGTGACCATCACACCCATGAGTAAACATCACCTATAAAAGGCTCACACATTTGGCATCGCCATACTCAGGAGGAGTAGCAGAATGTATTTTGGGGTGTCATTTTTGCTATGTACATGCTATGTGTTGGAAATATCATATAAATGGACAACTTTGTGTAAAAATAAAATCGTTTTCATTTTTTTCCTACATTTTCCAAAAACTACTGGGAAAAAATGTTCAAAAGACTCATTATGCATCATAGATTATACATTGGGGTGTTTGCTTTCCAAAATGGGGTCATTTTGTGGGCAATTCCATTGTCCTGGTGCTCCAGGACCTTCAAAAGTGTAATAGGTAGATGGTTGAGAAATGAGATGTGTAATTTGTGCTCGTAGAACGCCTGAAGGTGTTACTTCAATGTTGGGCCTCTGTATGTGGCCAGAATGTGTAAAAGTCTTACACATGTGGTATCGCCATACTCGGGGGTAGTAGTAGTATTTTGGAGTGTAATTTTTGCTATGTACATGCTATCTGTTGGAAATATCATATAAATGGACAACTTTGTGTAAAAAAAAATGCGATTTCATTTTTTCCCACATTTTCCAAAAACAAGTGGAAAAAAAGACATGTTCAAAAGACTCATTATGCCTCATAGATTATACGTTGGGGTGTTTTCTTTCCAAAATTTTCGTGCCCAGTATTGATATGGTTAAGGAGGAGTGGGATCCCTCCAGGCAAACCTGACCTTAATTTATTCACTGCTATATATGCTCCAATGTGGAGACTCTCAAAAATATAGAGTTAGGACCGCAGTTTACATGGGAGCCTTGGCGTGGGCACTGCGGCTTCCACATACTGTATATTTGTAAGTGTGTGCAACTAACAAGTAAATTGTTAGGCAGAGTGAATTTGTTTATTTTTTTTGTAGGCTAGCTAGTATATGTGCTAGGACATTTTTGTCTGTTTGTGATGCTTACTCCTGTCCCCTGCATTCTGAGTGTTACTTACATCTGACTCCATGCATTACTGACTTATGCACTTTGTGTATTACTGACTCCTATCCTCTGTGCGTTACTGACTCACTCTGGGTGTTACTTTCTTCTGACCCCTACACTCTTGACCCTTGCACTGTGTGCATTACTTACTCCTGACCCCTGCACTGTGAGTAAAGGCTTCCTATAAGGAAATCAGGCGAACATTTTCTTCTGAGGAACAATCATACGATTTTCGTATAGTGTATACACAACTTTCGACAGCAAATTCCGTCCTTCCAAACAAAAATTTCCACAAACTCAGAAATTTTAATTGTACAGGAACAGAAGGAACAATTTTAATTTAATGTGTATCATTTTCATATGATTTTCATACAAGACAAATCGGAAAAGAAAGACTGCATGTTCAGGAACAATAAACAACAATAAAAAAAAGCTCTTGTCGTTCGAGAATTTTTGTACATTATTTCCCTCCTCGATTCCGACTTGATGTGAAACAACGGGGAAAATTGTTTGCCCAATTTTCTTATAGTGTGTACCCCACTTTTTGGATTAAAATGTTTTATTTCAAAGGTACAATCTTCCAATGCACACTTATGTTGTCATTATTCTGTGTAGACAAGCTTTACATACCTTTCACATTCTGTACATAAAATTTATATGCATGAAGTTCTACAATAAACTTCTAATTTCTATTACAATATCCTTTTGATGCAGATCAACATCAGCAAAGCAGTTTGAGTTGTCATCATATCAAATATAGTTTATTTGCAGACAACTCTTTTCTGAATAAATTGTGGCTTGGGGGACTATGTGCATGTCTCCGTTGTCCGCAGCCATCTATCCCATATTTTGTCGTACTTTGTCGGACAACCTCTGTTAACGTATATACATTTTTTATAAGGTAGAGTGGCATTAACATCGAATATCCAATCAGACAGTCTAGGGGGTGACCTCCTCATCCAGCATTTAGCTATGGTTTTCCGGGCAGAGAATAAAGTCTCATGTAGAAACACCTTAGTAAATTTATCTAGATCTGTATCAGGGAATATTCCCAGTAGGCATACTTTTGGGTCTAGGGTCATGGCTGATCCCATATTGTCATGTAGGAAGTCTACTAGGTCTACTACCTGCTTCCAGAATATCTGCATACATGGGCATGCCCAGAGCAAGTGATAGAAGGAGCTTGTTTCTTGAGTACACATTTGACACACATCTGACATTTCCCTGTTGAATTTAGCCATCTTGAGGGGAGTGAGGTAAGATCGGTGTACAATATAGATCTGAGTCAGTCTATCAGAGAGCTTAGGTGAGACCAGTTTAAATGCATCCAACGCATCACTCCAATCCTCGTCCTCCATGTTCCCTAAGTCCCTTTCCCAGCGTGGTTTTAAGGCATAAGCAACTTTGGTAGAGGAGGGGGTAATAAGCATTCTATAAAATACCGATATTATTTCTGAGGGTCTTCACTTTTGACTATTTCCATTACAGGATTGGGAGTGTTTTGTGGAAGTGAGTCTGGGAATTGGCACTGAATGGCATGTCGAACTTGTAGAAATCTGAAAAACATGTAATTTGGGAGTGCGAATTCAAGTTTCAGTGTATCAAACGTTTTCAGTGTGCCTGCAGTGAGCAAGTGAGACAAGTAATAAATCCCTTGTTTACTCCATATCTCAGGTTGAGGTATTGACAGGAATTCTGGGAAGGTTTTATTATGCCAGAGGAGAGTAAAATTATTGTGTACAGGTATGTCCAGTTTAGTGGATGCTAGAGTCCAGATTCCTCGGTAATGATTTAATAGGGAGCTTCTGGGCTCTCTTTGGTCCTCTCTTAAAGTCCCAGCAGCTATGGCACAAAGCGGATCAGAAGTCGCTTGTGTCAGGCGAGGACAGAGAAGTGAGGTAAAATGTCTCCTATCTGTTTTATCAATATGGTGTAGTTGTGATAGTTAAGATGCAATGTAATGTAATATGGTATATAAGGTTGAAATCTGGTAGTGCTGTACCTGCCAGGTCAGTGGGATTTTTGAGTAGTCTTCACGCTAGTTTCTGCCTGTTTTTTCCCCACACAAAGGGTTTAAGTAGGGCTTCTATGGTCTTAAAGTATTTTAAAGGCAGGTATATTGGGGTATGCCATAGCAAGACCTTGGGGAGGAGTACCATTTTAATCAGGTTAATACGGCCCATTACCCCCAGAGGGAGTCTAGTCCATACTTGTGTTTTGGATTTAATTAATTCAAATAAGGGTTCTATGTTAAGGGCAATATAGTCAGTGGGTGATCTAGTTATAGAGATGCCTAGGTATTTAATCTTACTTACTCTTTGTAAGGGCATAAGAGCTTGTGGTTGGGTTGGGGGAGAATAGTCAATTGGTAGAATCTGTGATTTTTTCCAATTGATTTTTAGTCCGGAGAAAGAGCCAAATCATTCTATTATTTTTAGTGCTTCAGTGAGGGAGGGGCCTGAATCTGCCAGGTATAACAGTGTGTCATCGGCGTACATACTTATTTTTTCTATTAGTTCTCCCATGTGTAAGCCCTGTATTTTGGGATTAGATCGAATGGATATTGCCAGTGGTTCTGCAGCTAAGGCATATGGGGGGGGGGGGGGAGGAGTGGGCAGCCCTGTCGTGTGCCTATAGTTAGATGGAACTTTTCAGATTGCCAGCCATTAGCCACAACTTTGGCTTCCGGGGCCTGATATAACATTTGTATCCACTTCAGGAAGTTGGGGCCAAATCCATATTTTGCTAAGCATGTCCACAAATAGTTCCATTCCACCGAATCAAACGCTTTGGCTGTGTCTAGCGTTACTACCACTCTCTCCCCTGTATTTTCATGAGCAGCTTGTAGGTTTATAAAGAGTTTCCTAAGGTTAAAAGTCGTGTTTCTGCCTGGCATGAAACCTGAATGATCCTCATGTACCAATGATAAAATAACTTGATTAAGGCGTAGTGCTAATATTTTGGCTAATATTTTAATGTCAACCTGGAGTAAAGAGATAGGACAATAGGACTCTGGGTAGCCCGGGTCTTTGCCTGGTTTAGGTTTAAGCACTATAATAGCTTCCCTCATAGAGATGGCTAAAGTTGATGTCTCAAAAATGTGATTATAGAGAGTAAATAATTTAGGAATGAGAGTTTCGCTATATTGGGAGTAGAACTCAATAGATAACCCGTCAGATCCTGGTGACTTGGATCTGGTGAAGCTAGCAATTGCCTTTGTAATCTCTTCAGATGTTAGTGGTTCCTCAAGCAGTTCTATCTGTTCCTGTGTTAATTGTGGAAAGGTAAGTTCATCTAGGAAGAGATTCATTATATCTGTTTCGTTAGACACTGTGAATGTATATAATGTTCTAAAAATGTTCTAAAGATTGCGGTTACTGCAGTGGGCTCAGTTACCATCTCTCCCGCCTGACTATGTAATGAAATAACTACCGGTGGTCTGTCTTCGCTGTGTACCATATATGCTAGGAGTTTACCTGCTCTTTCTCCATGCTCAAATAGTTTTTGTTTAGAAAAAAAGAGTTTTCGTCTGGACATTTCATATTGGAGCTGATTAACTAGTCTAGTTTGGAGTTTAAGGTGTGAGGCTCTATCAGGAGATGGGTCTGTTTCATATTGGTGTTCAGCTAATGAAAGTTCCTCTATTGTTTTATCAGCTTTCTCAGCTGTAGTGGCCTTTAACTTGTTAATGCAAGGTATTAAAGTAGCCCTAGCGTGGAGTTTAAAGGAGTCCCATACATGCTCAAAAGTAGTGGATTGTTCGTTATACATGAAGTACCTCTGTCATTCATTATCAAGTCCCTCGTCTTCTGGAAGGAGCAAGAGCCAGAAAGGGTTAAGTCATCATGTTCTGGGTAGTTTAGCTATGGGCACATTTAATGTAATCCAGTAGGAACTGTGGTCTGAAAGTAATCTAGGACAAAATGTTGTTTCCTTCAAACGGGGGATTAAAAGTCTGGAAATGAGAATGAAGTCAGTACGTGACATTGTGTTGTGTGTAAAGGAGAAACAGGAGTATGCCCTAGTGGTGGGGTGCTTAGATTGATATGTGTTTACTAGGTAAAGTTAGTTATCAATCTGGCAAATATAGTTGGAAGCGTGGGAGTTAAAGGTGCGTTAGCTTGTTGAGCTCTATCTAGAGCTGGATTTAAGGTTGAGTTGAAGTTTCCCAGTCAAACTGCTGGGATATTGGAGTATTTAATCATAACATCTATACCTTCTATGAGAATTGTAGTAGAGAATGGGGGAGGGACATAGAAGGCTAGAAGTAAATATTGTTCCCCATATATCTTAGCGTGTAGAAAAACATGCCTCCCTTGAGGATCAGTTATTATTTCACATTATTCAAAATGCAGAGATTTGGCAATGAGCAAGGATACTCCTCTAGCATGAGTTGTGTAGGTGGAGTGAAATGCCCACCCTATCCATGACTGTTTGAGGGCCCAATGTAAGTCACTCTCTATAGGTGTCTCTACAAGTACAATGATGTCTGCTCTCTGTTTCTTAAGAAATGAAAAAACTGCAGAGAGCCTGATTTTATCACGCAGCCCCCTGACATTCCATGTCAGAAATGTTATAGTGGTCATAGCATATTAATTTTATAGCAGGTTAGGATTTTAACTTTGTAGTACCTTGTTTCTCCACAATAGGATATCCTTGCTCTGCAATTCGTAATAGTTATTCCAAGTAACATGGTATGTATAACCACTTGCCGACCGCCAATAGGCAATTGATGGCGGCAAAGTGGCTCTGTAACGCGGATCGGCGTCATATGACGGCGGCCGCGTGAGCGCGCCTAGTGAGCGCGTGCGCACCGCCAGAGGCGCGCCCGCACGCTCATTGTGTTCAGGGAGGGCCAGGGAGCGGGTGCGGTGGCTTTGATTGTCGCCGGCTACCCGCGATGGCCCCCCCGGAGTGAAGGAACGGAGGTCCGTGTATGTAAACACGGACCTCCGTTCTGTGAAGGGGGAAGGGCTGTGATCACAGCCTTCCTGTATACGAAGGCTGTGACCACTTCCCTTCCCCAGATAGTGCAGTCCCCCTACAGTTAGAACACGCCCAGGGAACACAGTTAACCCTTAGAGCGCCCCCTGCAGGTTAACCCCTTCACTGCCAATGGCATTTACACAGTAATCAGTGCATTTTTATAGCACTGATCGCTGTATAAATGCCAATGGTCCCAAAAAAGTGTCAAAATGCTCCGACATGTCCACTGAAATATCGCAGTACTGCTAAAAATCGCAGATCGCCGCCATTAATAGTAAAAAATAAAAAAAAAATAAAAACCCCAAAAATGAATTCTCATCATCCGTAAACGCAACCACTTTTGCGCAAACCAATCAATAAACGCCGATTGCGATTTTTTTATCGCAAATATGAGGAAGAATATAAATCGGCCAAAAACAGTGAAAAAAAATGTTTTTTTACATTTTTTTTTTGGATTTGTATTTTAGCAAAAAGTAAGAAATTAGTTTTTTTTTTTGCAAAATTGTCGCTCTTCTTTTGTTTATAGCGGCGATCAGAAATGATGCAGAGGGGATCAAATAGCACCAAAAGAAAGCTCTATTTGTGGGAAAAAAAGGACGCAAATTTCGTTTGGGTACAACATCGCACGACCGCGCAATTTTCAGCTAAAGCGACGCAGTGCCGAATCGCAAAAAGGGCTCCGGTCCTAAAGCTGGAAATCCTTCCGGTCCTTAAGTGGATAAGTAAGAAATAGAGTTATTTCACAGCTCACTTTACTTACCCCTGTCCCTTGCACTCTGTGCGTTACTTACTTCTGAGCTTCTATGTTCTGTGTGTTACTTACTCTTGACCAAGAACAGTATGTGCTGTTACACATGTTGTGTGAGAATTTATATAATTCATTTTCATATGCCTTTGTTATTAACTTCTGTATTATTTGGTTATTATACTTCCATCTTGTGGTTGTTTTGGTTATTGCACCACCCCTTTCTGTTAATTATCTGTGTACCCTCCCTAGTTGTTATGCACTTCCTGTTCCTGCTTCTTTATTCTTGTGGGGAAGAAGATGGCCACCTCTGTATAGGCCGCATCTGGGAACACATTACCATGTTTTGACCTGCAGATACTGTCCTTCATCATCTGCCACATTTTGTTGTCAGCTATACTTGCTTCTTGCAATAAAACCCACGCTTATGGAAGAAACAGTGTCTGGTGAGTTCAAGCTATCTGATAGAGACTGTCCGCTGTGATTATATCTGCTTATACAAGCCAGGCATAGAGGTCTCAGCAAAGGATAAGTCACTATCACAGCAGTGAGTCAGAATGCAGTAGGCTCAGGTTTTATTTAGCTATACACTTTTAAGCCCCTCCCACCACAATTTGGCAATACCCACGTTTTCTTGCCACATCTTTGTTCTCCTCAGGTTGTAACACTCTAGCCAGATGATCTCTCCTCAGATACCAATCAGATGTCTATCTGCACATTTGTCTGTATGAATGCATAGCAGATAATATTTTGCATCAAATAATAATTTGCATTAGCAAAACACATGCAAATTACTATTCTATTAAGAATCTTGAAACATATAGTGGGTATGCTCATTTTATCATTGCCATTGTATCTTAATAGACCTGGAAGCTGAATAGATCTGGCAAACCAACATTTACAGTGTTTTAATTTAGTGGAGTTGATATATAAAAAAAAGGGTAGAAGAAATAAAATATAAGTTGCCTATAACCAGTTCGATTTTGTCTTTCATCTTCAAGTGCAAGTTATATAATGAAAGCTTTCTTCATGACAGATTTTAGCATTCAGCCCTTTTTGAATTGTACATACATCTGTCAGCAGTGTGGAATACACAACATACTGTATATATGTTTTATATTTTTCAGATTTATTTTAGGTTTGAATTTTTTTGCATTTCCATTTTTACTAGGAAACATATTGTATATATAATATTCTTGGCATCCATTTTAGCACATGGAAAACATTTCACAATATTTGGACTTTAGCTTACAAGTTTTATGGCATTTCAATAACACGAGCATCTGCTGAATCTATTTAAATCTTGGGATTATTCACATTTATTGGTTTAATGCTGCTCCATTTTAATTATGCATAAAGTATACGTTTTAACATTAAAAAAAAAAACTGTGGAGCTAATGCACTTATGTTAGGAACTCTCAACCTACTTTTAGTGGTCTTTGATGCTTGATAGTTTTCACAATCAAATAAGAACAGTCACTGTTCTTATTTTAGGAAATAAGATAGGTGCCTAAAGCTGAACTCAAGGAATTCAGCCACTTTCTAATATATGCCAGATTACTATGGATTAAGTCCGATGAGGTGCATGCCACCTCATGGACTCATCTCTTTAACTTCCAATTTACATTTTATTATGTGCTAGGAGTACAGCTATTGCTATACTTCTGGTGCTCTGACGACGAACCATCTGGTTTCAGCAAAGTCACATGCAGCCGTTGTATTATGTGAACCCATTCACAAAATCCAAAGTTTTCTGTGAATGGACAGTGGAGGGGAAGGGTAGGCAGAGCTGTTGTTGTGTGTAAAAAACAGCATTTCTCCTATCAAAGCGCTGGGAGTATAGTGAAAGCTGTATCCTCAGCACTTAGGGAATTTTCAGTTGTAAATAAAAGTGATAAGTCCATTAGGTGGCATTCTCCTTGGACTTAACCCATAATAGGAATCATGATATAGTAAGTATATCTACTTTTTCTTTAGTTTTGGAATGAATAGGTATCGGTGCCATTTTTTCCTTTGCAAACACCACATCTAAGGACTGGTAATGTGCAGTAAATTCCATTTTTGTTCTTGGGTTTAGATACACATTAAGGCCATATTCAAAGTCTTTCATAGCTGCGTTCCCTGTGCAGGGTCATGTTTTTCCAGCATGGGAATGCAGAGGTGTTGTATGCAACCCTATGCCAGCAGTCCTATAGATGTCTATTGGGACATGCGGCTGCACGGACACAGCCGCTGTGTCCCAATATGACACCTGTGTGGGTGTAGATGTGTGCCCCCAAACTTACCCTAGGTGGGTTCAGGGCCATACACTCGCACTTGCATGGATGTCAAATTGGGACACAGTTGCTGTGTCCATGCAGCTGTGTGTTCCAATAAACATCTACAGGACTGCCAGTACAGAGATGCATGCAACATCTATACAGTGGGTATAGAAAAGAATCACCCACTCACATGTTGTTTCTGAAATGAAGACAGACACAGGTTTTGTTTTATCCAGCTGTTTTTACTTATAACATCCAAGATCTAACACCAACATGTCAGAAAAATATATAGAACAGATGTTGAACTATATTTTACTTTAATTGCAGCCTTTAGTCTGTTGGATATGTCTCTAGCAACTTTGCACATCTAGACTTTGCAATATTTGGCCACTCTTTTTTGCAGAACTGCTCAAATTCAGTTACATTTGATGGTGACTGTTTGTGGACTGCAGTCTTCAAGTCATTCCACAGATTTTCAATTGGGTTTAAGTCTGGGCTTATACAACAACATTGGCATATATTACAAGAAGATAAACATCTCCACACTATACTAATGAACAAACTGAAATTTGGGTATTAAAAAGGCCCCCCACAATCCAAGATAAAGTCGTAGAAAGCATAATAAACCCCCAAGAAACAATTTCACCTTCTTTACAGTAAAAGGATTCCACCCTTGCAAGAAATTTTATGCATGTACAAGCACTAAACGTCCAAATGAAAGAAAGTTCAGCTTTACATCAACTAGTACAGGAACTTTGTATAATATCAATGAATTTATAGGATGAAATACAGAGGGGGCAGTATATGCCCTAGAATGCAGATGCAGACTGCAATATATAGAACGAACATTAAAAATAAGAATCAAGGAACACGTACAGAATATAGAGAAAGGATACGATAAACATAGCGTATCCAAACATTTTTCCAAAGTACATCAGAGAGATCCCACCTATTTGAAGTCCTGGGGTATAGAACCGTTTAAAAGATACTGGAGGGGAAATCATAAAATCAGGACTCTCAGTCAGCTAGAAAACAAATGGATATTTCTCATAGATACTCTCGCTCCTCATGGGCTAAATATAGAATTCGACCTAAACTGTTTCATCAGCGATTTTTAATATACCCTCACATCATTATTCGTTATTGTTTGTACTCCTACACCTATGTGACAATTAATGACACATAGAGCTGTTATGTGACCTTCACCACCTATCATACACACAGGTTTGCTCAACATCTACTGCCTACATAATGTACCCCAGCTCTATATTGAGGCACCCCCCATCTCACTACACTTCCCTGGACATAATATTATACAAATATACTTCATTCTCCTTTTTAGATATATAATTTTAACCATTTTGGTATATATACAATTTTATCTTTATTTTTCTTTAGCATCATGGGGTTTCTATGTATATACTTTGTATTGTAATTTTTATTCGTCCCTCCCGGTATCTCTGGGCACCATATTCATACTTACATCTAGTACTAGTGTTATACTGCCAGTATAGTTATAAATATAGGCACAGTCTAACCCGGGGGGTCAGCAACCAGTAGATCATGGACAGGTGACTGGTAGATCACGGTCTGGGCTTACTGACCCACCATTCCACAGCATCAAACAGAGTGAAAAGCAGAGGGACTACTTGTAAAGTTGGAGCTGTAGTAGGGAGCAAGAGCCGCATAAGCCGATGACTCCTCTATAGTGCTGGCTCTTGTCCCATGCAGATGTTATACCAACTGCACTCCATCTCTTATCCCCGCTAGAGGTCTCCAGAGTGGTGGCAGCAGCAGGAAAGAAGAGATCTTCAGGTCAATGTGAAGCAATACACTAAGCATAATGGTATAGGGGCTGCTTTAACACCGATGTCCTATGGTTTACCCCACACCACGTGTGCAGCGCAGTGTACCTGCAGCATTCCTGCAGGTTTGCTGCACTTAGCCATAGACTTCTATTAAATCCTGCCGGTTTGGTGCGCTTTCTAAAAACAGCTCATTCACAAGTGCAGCAGGCACTGCTGTTCCTCTTAAAAAAGTGATCTCAGCGTGTTTGACAGGTGGTGAGGAAGCTATATGTTGCTCAGGTAGATCTCCACCTCTTTAAGGTTGCCTCATCCCTGGTCTAATCCAAAATACCTTTATTCAGACTCACTGCCATAAAGTAAACAATGACTTCAACAACATGGCCGACGAGGGCACACAAGTCACAAGAAACATGGCGACGGGACAAAACATCCTTTGATCCACTAGAAAATGGGCGCCGTGATACACCATTACCGTCTACATGAGGCGTCTTGAAAATGGCCATCGTCATTGACAATTAATATAGACTATATAAGGACACTTCCTACACCCTCCATTATCCCATGAAGAAGTGACATGGGCGTCACGTAGCGCGTAGTTCGGTACTCGTGGATTTTCTCAGTTTATTACGGCTTTTAAATGTGAGCGTTAGCTGCTTTATATTAACCACTTCCTTACTGGGCACTTAAACCCCTCTCCTGCCGGGACCAATTTTCTGCTTTCAGCGATGTCGCTCGTTGAATGACAATTGCGCGGTCGTGTGACGTTGTACCCAAACAAAATTGGCATCCTTTTTTTCCCACAAATATAGCTTTCTTTTGGTGGTATCTGATCCCCTCTGTGGTTTTTATTTTTTCTGCTATAAACGAATAAAGAGCGACGATTTTGAAAAAAGAACAATATTTTTTACTTTTTGCTATAATACAGTGAGGAAAATAAGTATTTGAACACCCTGCTATTTTGCAAGTTCTCCCACTTAGAAATCATGGAGGGGTCTGAAATTGTCATCGTAGGTGCATGTCCAGAAATCACAATGTATGATTTTTAAACTATTTATTTGTATGATACAGCTGCAAATAAGTATTTGAACACCTGAGAAAGTCAATGTTAATATTTGGTACAGTAGCCTTTGTTTGCAATTACAGAGGTCAAACGTTTCCTGTAGTTTTTCACCAGGTTTGCACACACTGCAGGAGGGATTTTAGCCCACTCCTCCACACAGATCTTCTCTAGATCAGTCAGGTTTCTGGCCTGTCGCTGAGAAACATGGAGTTTGAGCTCCCTCCAAAGATTCTCTATTGGGTTTAGGTCTGGAGACTGGCTAAGCCACGCCAGAACCTTGATATGCTTCTTACAGAGCCACTCCTTGTTTATCCTGGCTGTGTGCTTCGGGTCATTGTCATGTTGGAAGACCCAGCCTCGACCCATCTTCAATGCTGTAACTGAGGGAAGGAGGTTGTTCCCCAAAATCTCGCAATACATGGCCCCGGTCATCCTCTCCTTAATACAGTGCAGTCGCCCTGTCCCATGTGCAGAAAAACACCCCCAAAGCATGATGCTACCACCCCCATGCTTCACAGTAGGGATGGTGTTCTTGGGATGGTACTCATCATTCTTCTTCCTCCAAACACGTTTAGTGGAATTATGACCCAAAAGTTCTACTTTGGTCTCATCTGACCACATGACTTTCTCCCATGACTCCTCTGGATCATCCAAATGGTCATTGGCAAACTTAAGACGTGCCTGGACATGTGCTGGTTTAAGCAGGGGAATCTTCCGTGCCATGCATGATTTCAAACCATGACGTCTTAGTGTATTACCAACAGTAACCTTGGAAACGGTGGTCCCAGCTCTTTTCAGGTCATTGACCAGCTCCTCCTGTGTAGTTCTGGGCTGATTTCTCACCTTCCTTAGGATCATTGAGACCCCACGAGGTGAGATATTGCATGGAGCCCCAGTCCGAGGGAGATTGACAGTCATGTTTAGCTTCTTCCATTTTCTAATGATTGCTCCAACAGTGGACCTTTTTTCACCAAGCTGCTTGGCAATTTCCCCGTAGCCCTTTCCAGCCTTGTGGAGGTGTACAATTTTGTCTCTAGTGTCTTTGGACAGCTCTTTGGTCTTGGCCATGTTAGTAGTTGGATTCTTACTGATTGTATGGAGTGGACAGGTGTCTTTATGCAGCTAACGACCTCAAACAGGTGCATCTAATTTAGGATAATAAATGTAGTGGAGGTGGACATTTTAACCACTTACCAACCGGAAGGTTTTCCAGCTTTAGGACCAGAGCACTTTTTGCGATTCGGCGCTGCGTCGCTTTAACTGACAATTGCGCGGTCGTGAGACGTTGCACCCAAACAAAATTTGTGTCCTTTTTTCCCCACAAATAGAGCTTTCTTTTGGTGGTATTTGATTGCCTCAGCGTCATTTCTGATCGCCGCTATAAACAAAAGAAGAGCGACCATTTTGCAAATAAACCAACATTTCTTACTTTTTGCCAAAATTCAAATCCAAAAAAAAAAAATATAAAAAAACATTTTTTTTCACTGTTTTTGGCCGATTTATATAATTCCTCATATTTGTGATCAAAAAAATCGCAATCAGCTTTTAATGATTGGTTTGCGCAAACGTGGCCGTGTTTACAGATGGTGAGAATTCATTTCTGGGGTTTTTATTTTTTTTTAATTTTTTACTAGTAATGGCGGCGATCTGCGATTTTTAGCGGTACTGCAATATTGCAGCGGCCATGTCGGACATTTTTGACACTTTTTTGGGACCAATGACATTTATTCAGTGATCAGAAATTTAAATGTCCACGGATTACTGTATAAATGTCATTGGCAGTGAAGGGGTTAACCTGCAGGGGGAGAGCTAGGGGTTAACTGTGTTCCCTGGGTGTGTTCTTACTGTGGGCTAACATGGGCATGAGAGATCTAACTGATCCCAGTGACAGGGATCAGTAGATCACCCATGCCCCTACTAACAGAGCGGGGAACCGCCGTGTTTACATCGGCAGTTCCCCGTTCTTTGCCTGTGGCCGCTCATCGCGGCTCGCCGGCGGACGCCCGAGCCGCGGGCACACTCCTCAGGAGTGCGGCGGGCGCGCGCGCGCACCCCCTAACGGCTGTTCGCAGATCGCCGTGTTTTTACGGCGATTCGCGCTCAGCATCGTGACTGCCGCTGTGAAAACACGGCACGCGGTCGGGAAGTGGTTAAAGGCAGACTAACAGGTCTTTGAGGGTCAGAATTCTAGCTGATAGACAGGTGTTCAAATACTTATTTGCAGCTGTATCATACAAATAAATAGTTTAAAAATCATACATTGTGATTTCTGGATTTTTTTTTTAGATTATGTCTCTCACAGTGGACATGCACCCACGATGACAATTTCAGACCCCTCCATGATTTCTAAGTGGGAGAACTTGCAAAATAGCAGGGTGTTCAAATACTTATTTTCCTCACTGTAAATGTCCAAAAATAAAAAAACAAATGTATTCATCAGTTTAGGCCGATATATATTCTTTTACATATTTTTGGTAAAAAAATCGCAATCGTATATTAATTGGGTTGCGCAAAAGTTATAGCGCCTACAAACTATGGACATTGGTTTATGGTGTTTTTATTTATTTACATTTTTTTACTGGTTATGGTGGTGATCTGCGATTTTTAGCGGGACTGCGATATTGCTGCGGACACGTCGGACGTTTTTGACATTTTTTTGGGACCAATGACATTTATACATCGATCAGATCTAAAAATAGACTATGATTACTGTATAAATGTCATTGGCAGGGAAGGGGTTAACACTAAGGGGGCAGTGAAGGGGTTAAATGTGTTCCCTGGGTGTGTTCTAACTGTGGGGGGGGGGTGTCAATCTTGTGTGGGTCCCTTGTGTAAATTGGGGAAGTGACGGGGGAATCACAATTGGGG
>BLSH010466961.1:16396-26531 GCA_018402905.1 Glandirana rugosa | reverse complement strand
CCATTGTAGATTTTGCTTTATGTTTTGGATCATTGTCTTGTTGGAAGACAAATCTCCGTCCCAGTCTCAGGTCTTTTGCAGATTCCATTAGGTTTCCTTCCAGAATGGTCCTGTATTTGGCTCCATCCATCTTCCCATCAATTTTAACCATCTTCCCTGTCCCTGCTGAAGAAAAGCAGGCCCAAACCATGATGCTGCCACCACCATGTTTGACAGTGGGGATGGTGTGTTCAGGGTGATGAGCTGTGTTGCTTTTACGCCAAACATAACGTTTTGCATTGTTGCCAAAAAGTTTGATTTTGGTTTCATCTGACCAGAGCACCTTCTTCCACATGTTTGGTGTGTCTCCCAGGTGGCTTGTGGCAAACTTTAAAGGACACTTTTTATGGATATCTTTAAGAAATGGCTTTCTTCTTGCCACTCTTCCATAAAGGGCAGATTTGTGCAGTATACGACTGATTGTTGGTTGAGTCTCCCACCTCAGCTGTAGATCTCTGCAGTTCATCCAGAGTGATCATGGGCCTCTTGGCTGCATCTCTGATCAGTCTTCTCCTTGTATGAGCTGAAAGTTTAGAGGGACGGCCAGGTCTTGGTAGATTTGCAGTGGTCTGATACTCCTTCCATTGCAATATTATCGCTTGCACAGTGCTTCTTGGGATGTTTAAAGCTTGGGAAATCTTTTTGTATCCAAATCCGGCTTTAAACTTCTCCACAACAGTATCTCGGAGCTGCCTGGTGTGTTCCTTGTTCTTCATGATGCTCTCTGCGCTTTAAACGGACCTCTGAGACTATCACAGTGCAGGTGCATTTATATGGAGACTTGATTACACACAGGTGGATTCTATTTATCATCATTAGTCATTGAGGTCAACATTGGATCATTCAGAGATCCTCACTGAACTTCTGGAGAGAGTTTGCTGCACTGAAAGTAAGAGCCGGTTCACACTGAGGCGACTAGTCAGGCGACTCAAGTCGCCTGACAAGTCGTCCCCATGCAGTGCAATGGAACCGTTCTAATAGGAGCGACTCAGGTCGCTCCGACTTAGAAAAAGGTTCCTGCACTATTTTCGGGGCGACCACAGCGTGACTTGCATTGACTTCTATGTAAAGAAGTCTGTGCGACTTGCTTTGCCCTGCAAGTCATGCCGCCTCAGTGTGAACCGGCTCTAAAGGGGCTGAATAATTTTGCACGCCCAATTTTTCAGTTTTTTATTTGTTAAAAAAGTTTGAAATATGCAATAAATTTTGTTCCACTTCATGATTGTGTCCCACTTGTTGTTGATTCTTCACAAAAAATTACAGTTTTATATCTTTATGTTTGAAGCCTGAAATGTGGCAAAAGGCCACAAAGTTCAAGGGGGCCGAATACTTTCGCAAGGCACTGTATGTGGACACTCACAAATACATTTTGCAAAAAAAGACAACATTTCTTACTTTTTGCTAAAATACCATATCCAAAAAAAATATATAAAAAAAATATGTATTCATTGGTTTTGGCCGATTTATATTCTTCCTTATATTTTTGGTAAAAAAAATCGCAATCAGCATTTATTGATTGGTTTGCGCAAAAGTTGCAGCGTTTACAAACCATAAGAATTAATTTCTGGTATTTATAACATTTTTTTTTTTACTAGTAATGGCAGGGATGTCATAAATGTACAATATAAGAATGGGGGAGGCAGCGCAAATTTTTTATAACTCTCGAGCCCTCATGTGCTAAAATATTGCTGGTGTCATCTATACAAAATGAGTGGTGAACTCAAAGAAATAAATTGTGAACTAAAAAAACACACAGTGATCAATGATCACTAAACAGCTCTTATGATCACCCAGCCAGTTATCAGTGGACCTTTGTGCAAACTCTATGCAGGCAATTTATAGAACAAAAAACAAAGGGTTTGGGACTTTAAATGAAGCATGCGCCCTGGAGACAGAATAACACTATACATGTATATAAAATGGATTTATTGCAAAGAACATATCACATCTGGTTAAATTGCAGTATCATAGTACATAATTGCAAGAAATAAATCAATACATTCATAAATGTCTTTACAGTACAGATAAATTACAGTATCATAATACAACAATGCAAAAGTTTTGGTGTTGGATTCATGTATGTACATAATGGTTGACAGGGCCTGACAATCTCAACGTGAACAGCAAAAATCATGGAATAAAATGGTCACAATGTGTTACATGATTCCAGTAGAAATTGTGTGTAGAGACCTAAAATCCAAAAGATGATAGAGTAGTACAGTATATAAACGCATGACAATGGTATCATCAGCTCAACGCGTTTCGTGGTCAATACCACTCATCAGGAGCTATACGTAGAGAGTATCTAATAATATGTAAAAAATAGTCAATAAGTAGGACTAGTACAAAACATGGGGAAAGAGAACCCAATGAGGGAGTGGCTCCCCCCGATTACTTACATGTTAGATGTGACTAAATTGAAATGGCAATAGCCATAGAGAGGTCGGGGATAACGTTTCACCCGGGAGCTGAGGTGGTGCAAAAATTGGCGACTGGGCAGCGGAGCACCCACATATGGAAAGGCGGCAGGA
The DNA here is from genome assembly GCA_018402905.1 of Glandirana rugosa. Classification (NCBI taxonomy): domain Eukaryota; kingdom Metazoa; phylum Chordata; class Amphibia; order Anura; family Ranidae; genus Glandirana; species Glandirana rugosa. The sequence continues at coordinate 23,961 of BLSH010466961.1, read as the reverse complement.
GGGACGTTGACCATCAGAATATCCATGAAAAGTGTATATGTCCATTGTTGTCCCCAGGGTCTATTGAGAAACGGACATGTGTATATATATGTCAATGTATGTAGTTGAGTATATGTGTATTCAGGACATAATAGGTAGCTCATGCATCTGAAGCACAGTTAATGTGTAGATGTTGGTGGCAAGTTGTGAGGGTGATAAAATAGCCATGAATGTGTAAAGGAAAAAGGTTGAGGACTGAAGTGAATGGAAGAGTCAAGTGATACTAATTAAATGGGTGGAAGGATTTGAACAGAAAAAGGAGTGAAGCGTTGGCATGGAAGTGGCGTCAAAAAAAATATAAAAATAGAAAAATATATATATGTATATATATTTATGTGTGTGAATTTACCTTAGAACCCCATGTGAAAAAGCTGTTCCTACAGGTATGCAGTGCTGTCCACCAGCCACTGACCAAATGAGAGCACCCATGCCTCCAAAGGGGGAGCAGGACTGCTCCATGGGAGCCGCCAAGGACCGCCAATGTCACGCAGGCGACTGAGCGGGAGGAAAGTGTCATCATCAGGTCAGGAATTGCCCGGCGCTTAAACCGCCCTTAAATAGACGCCAAGGAGGACTGACACACAGCACCAGCGCGGGACATCGGCTGGATCAGCGGACGTCACACGTACAGCACTGGGAGGCGTGGCATCGATGCGCTGCGGGGCGTCCGCCCGTACACCCAGCGAATGAGGAGGGAGGGGGAAGACCCACGGATGGATCGCAGCTCCCGGGAAAGAAACGGCCCCGGGCCAGTGCATCCAGCATACAGGCTGTACACATTGGAAAGAAGGCCCGGCCAGAGGAAATACATACAGAACCCAATCAAAAAGACCGAAGCCATAAGTGACCAAAGGAACCCTACCATGTGGTTAGACCCACCTGGTTGTAGGGCCAAGGAGTGGAAACCATAAGGGACACACATGTGTTGTAGCAGCGTGAAACTATCCAGGTAAATGCATGCTTCCATCCCTAAATATGTGAGAACAAAGGAAAACAAAAGCTAACCCAGGCTTGTGGAACTTTAAATGAGGGCCATGACAGTAGGGTCATGGGTGTCCTCCATCCCTAGTATTATAGAACAAAAATGCAATTTACATATCTATGATATCTATCAATGAAAACCTATATAACCAAATATTTGCAAAAACCTGTAAAGGAAAAACATTTTTTTTCATCCACAAATAATGAAAGTGAAAATCAGCATTGTGCAATAATGTGCAAATAATGTGCAAAAATTGTGCAAATATACGCAATGTGCAAAAAAGTTCTTTAGTCCATAAATTGTCACGGATGGCAGTACTTCTTTGTAATCACTCAATCCTCATTACTTCATGTGCACCACTCTTGTGCCAAACCAATATAGAATATCTTGATGCACTCGTGACACTTCTAAACACCCAGTGTGTTCCTCCCCCAAGCTCACTAAATTAACTCACCTGAAGGAATGGCTGGTCTCTCTATGAACCAGCAATCTCCTTTTGTTTAAACATTCACCAGCTCTCCACTGTTCACCATTGGCTCTAGTATGCTCTGGCCATCACAAAAAAAGAGAGAGGAAGGAGGCTTCCATATTGTAAAAACCTAACTTTAAAATTTATTGCAGTATTAAAAACAAGTTACACTCGCATGTCATAAGTGTCCAACCCGACACTAGGGATTGCTCGCATATTTGTGTACCCGATTGCCTCCGGCTTGTCATGGGATCCCACAAGCCAGGAGCGAACGATCATGGGTGTCGTGTTCGTTGGCAGAAGTTCTGACTCGGCCCTACGTTCATTTCGTCAGAACGACGTCTTCATGGGGTGGCAATCGGTTAATCATTCATGCACCATTCTTATCTGGGTCACATGCTATGTAATTGTGGTTTTGCACAGGAATTCATTGTCATTTTCTTAATTTGATTATTATTTTGTTATTACACATATAGAAGATATACAGTGCAGCACTATTTACTCTATAACACACCTACCATAGTAGCTGTGGATAAGCTATAGAGTCATCCATAGCTGCGTTCCCTGTGCAGGGTCATGTTTTTCCAGCATGGGAATGCAGAGGTGTTGCATGCAGCCCTATGCCAGCAGTCCTATAGATGTCTACAGGGACATGCGGCTGCAAGCCACTGTATTCCAATATGACACCTGTGTGGGTGTAGGTGTGTGCCCCTGAACTCACCCTACACACTCGCACTATGACATCCATACACTCGCACTTGCATGGATGTCATATTGGAACACAGTGGCTGTGTCCATATAGCCGCATGTACCAATAGACATCTATAGGACTGCCAGTCCTGCCGTACAGTGGGTATAGAAAAGAATCACCCCCCTTTAAAATTATCACATTTTGTTGCTTTGTAGCCTGAAATGAAGACAGACACAGTTTTTTGTTTTATCCATCTGTTTTTACTCTTACTTTTTTTGTCATTTTTCCAAAATTCGGGAATTCGAAAATTTGGATTTCGGAAATTCAGACATTTGAAATTTCAGGATTCGAAATTCGGCAATTCGAAAATGCCGAAATTCGATATTCGGAAATTCGGAAGTAAAAAATGTGAAAATGAGAAAAATCTGAAATTTGAAAATAAGAAAGAACATTTAAAATAATATCTAACTAATAAATAACTATTCAATTATATGTATTGGAATTTCCTTTCAAATTTAGCTGCTAGTGAACTTAAATAGAAAATTTATCACTAACAGTCATATTTTCAAGGATATTCCAATACCTATAATTGAATAGTTATTTATTAGTTACTTATTATTTCAAATGTTCTTTCTTATTTTCGAATTTTCGGCATTCGGATTTTCGGATTTGCCAGTCTTTGGATTACCGAATTTTCGATTTCGAAAAAACCAGAATTCTGAAAAATTCGGAAATTCGGCTTCGTCCAAATTGCAGAATTTTGAAAAATCTGTTAAAAAATGAATTTGGAACGAAACAAATTACACATGCCTACTGACAAGTGCTCCAGTCCCTGCTGCAGAGAAACACCCCCATACCAGGATATTACCACCTTCATGTTTAACCATAGAAATGGTGTTATTTGGATGGTGAGCTGTATTGGAATTCCGCCACACATATTGTTTGGCGTTGAGGCCAAATAATTCCATTTTAGTCTCATCTGACCATAACACCTTTTACCATGTGGCCTCAGAATTTTCAATGTGCATTTTGGCAAAGCTTAGTCTTGGCTGCATGTGGCCTTTCTTAAGCAGTGACTTTTTTTCTTGCAACCCTCCCATACAAGCAACATTTTGGAGAATTTGTGATATTGTTGTCACATGCACACAATGACCACTCTTTGTCATAAATTCCTACAACTGCTTCTTGATAGCCTCTTTGACCAATTTCCTCCTGGCTCATTCATCCAGTTTGGAGCCACGTCCTGATCTAGGGAGGGTCTGTGTTGTACCCAATACCCTCCGCTTCTTAATAATAGACTTCACTGTACATCTGGGCATTGGTAAAGTCTTTGAAATTTTTTTTTTTAACCATCTCCTGACTTGTTCCTGCCCACAACGTTATCCTGGAGATCTTTTAACAGAGCCCTGCCACCCATAGTTGTTTGCTTCAGGTGCGCTATCCAGTGACTGAAGTGCTCTAGGAAAGCTCTTTTCATGCTGAGCTAATCAAAATGACCAAATCTGCTCAAAATTGAAAGTCAGCTGAGTAGCTACACCTGATTGAGTTTACAAGTAATTTTTAGAAGGGGCGTGATCCTTTTTCCAACTCAGTGATTTTGTTTTTGAATTTTGTTAATTTTTTTTCCTGACATGTTGGTGTTATATCTTTCACTTGGATGTTATACGTTGCACTGAGCAAATACAGCTGGCAAAAACTGCGTCTGTCTTCATTTCAGGCTGCAAAGCAACACAAGGAGATGGTTTTAAAGGTGGGATTGTTTTCTATACCCATTGTACATTCCGTGTCAGCAAAATAAGGCCCTGCATAGGGAATGTAAGGGTTCGCCCATGTGGATAAAACCTAACTGTTCTGACAGATAGCTAATAGCCAGAAGGCTCAATGACCATCCATACTGTGAGATTGTGGCCAGCTAATCTTCTCTAATCTGTGGGGACCCTAACACACACACGTACAAACTTATTCGCACATAAATCAACAAACATATTTCTCTTCTGCAGTGACTCAACATAATCATTCATTTGTGCTTCCTGTGCCATAGAAGCAGGCAGATTGCTGCACTATACAGCACAGTGATAATATTGGTTTGCTTAGGGCTTGCAGATATATAGAACCTTATTTATTGTGATCATCACTGGCCTGTCATCAATGTCTCAGGGCTTCATTCAGCCATCAGATGCTGTTAGACATTGGTGCTCCGAGTACTGATTCCAATATGCTTATTTTTTAGGCAACTCAGCTCTTTCAGCTTTAAAAATAGAGAAAGATACAAAACAACACAATAGATTTCATTTATCAGGTAAACTGTTGTCATGATCTGGCATTAAAGGAAAATTATATTCTCTTTAAGAGATGCTGTTTGGTAAAACATAAAAGTGTTTACAGCAGCTCGCGGGAACATTTTCCAGTCACTGCTAAAGTAAATCTACCACAAGGATTGAAAAGTCCATTATTAGAGAAGTTGAATGCATGTCAAGAAAAGCTCTGAACAACAACATTGGCACTGGGGAGAATATAATGGTTTTGAGGCAATTTATTTATTATGCCTTTTATACTTTTGTTTTATATATTTTGTGTATGTTTTTAAAAAAGATCTTTGTTTTACAAATAAACATTTAATATAAGGCAAAGGTTTCCCAGAGTTCTTTCGGAACAGCCTAGCTGAGCTGTACGCTTTTAGGCACAGTATGTCTGATTGAAATTTTGGGCTGAGCCATCCAATAGGAATTGGGTGACAACTGATCATTGAGTCATTGAGCTATGTAAATACAATCCTTTAGACCAGGGGTTTCCAAGCTTTCTGAACAAAAGGGCCAGTTTACTGTCCTTGAGGCTTTAGGAGGACCAGACTGTGGCCAGTGGGGTTAGAAAGTGTCCCATCATTGGTTTTAGTGGAAGGAATAGTGACCCATCTTTGGTGCCAGTGGGAGGAATGGCACCCCATCATTGGTGCTTGTGGGAGGAATTGAGTCCCATCATTGGTGCCTGTAAGAGGAATTTTGCCCCATCATTGGTGCCTATGAGAGGAACAGCTTGTATAACAGTGTAAATTTTCTGTCCCCTAAATATAACTCAACACACAGACATTAATGCCTAAACCGCTGGCAACAAAAGTGAGTACACCCCTAAGTGAAAATGTCCAAATTGGGCCCAGTTAGCCATTTTCCCTCTGCGGTGTCATGTGACTCATTAGCGTTGCAAGGTCTCAATTGTGAATGGGGAGCAGGTGTGTTAAATTTGGTGTTATCGCTCTCACTCACATTGTTATGCACAAGTTTGTATTATGCTGGCCATGCGTTTATTATACTCTATGTACTCATTGTCGCATGTTTATGCTGTGTGTTTTAGACAATAAACACATTTATTTTACTTTACTTTGTTTTACTTGCCGAGTCCCATCATACACACCTCATTTAAAGCTCCAAACCTCCTTCTATGTACAAGTGTGAATGGGGAACAGGTGTGTTAAAATTGGTGTTATTGCTCTCACTCTCTCATAATGGTCACTGAAAGTTCAACATGGCACCTCATGACAAAGAACTCTCTGAGCATCTAAAAAAAATAATTGTTGCTCTACATAAAGATGGCCTAAGCTATAATAAGATTGCCAAGACCCTGAAACTGAGCTGTAGTACAGTGGCCAAAACCATACAGCAGTTTAACAGGACAGGTTCCACTCAGAACAGGCCTTGCCATGGTCGACCAAAGAAGTTGAGTGCACAAGCTCAGCGTCACATCCAGAGGTTGTCTTTGGGAAATGGACGTATGAGTGCTGCCAGCATTGCTGCAGAGGTTGAAGGGGTGGGGGGGTCCGCCTGTCAGTGCTCAGACCATACGCTGCACACTGCATCAAATTGTTCTGCATGGCTGTCGTCCCAGAAGGAAGCCTCTTCTAAAGATGATGCACAAGAACGCCCACAAACAGTTTGCTGAGGACAAGCAGACTAAGGACATGGATTACTGGAACCATGTCCGGTGGTCTGATGAGACCAAGATAAACTTATTCGGTTCAGATGGTGTCAAGCATCTGTGGCAGCAACCAGGTGAAGAGTACAAAGACAAGTGTGTCTTGCCTACAGTCAAGCATGGTAGTGGGAGTGTCATGGGTCTGGGGTTGCATGAGTGCTGCCGGAACTGGGGAACTACAGTTCATTGAGGGAACCATGAATGCCAACATGTACTGTGACATAATGAAGCAGAGCATAATCCCCTCCTCCCTTCGGAGACTGGGCCGCAGGGCAGTATTCCAACATGATAACGACTCCAAACACACTTCCAAGTCGACCATTGCCTTGCTAAAGAAGCTGAGGGTAAAGGTGATGGACTGGCCAAGCATGTCTCCAGACCTAAACCCTATTGAGCATATGTGGGGCATCCTCAAATAAAGGTGGAAGAGAGCAAGGTCTTTAACATCATCCAGCTCCGTGATATCGTCATGGAGGAGTGGAAGAGGATTTCAGTGGCAACCTGTGAAGCTCTGGTGGACTCCATGCCCAAGAGGGTTAAGGCAGTGCTGGAAAATAATGGTGGTCACATGAAATATTGACACTTTGGACCCAATTTGGACATTTTCACTTAGGGGTGTACTCACTTTTATTGCCAGTGGATTAGACATTAATGGCTGTATGTTGAGTTATTTCGGGGGACTGCAAATTTACACTTTAATTTAACAAGCTGTACACTCACTACTTTACATTGTAGCAAAGTATCATTTCTTCAGTGTTGTCACATGAAAAGATATACCGTATTTATCGGCGTATAACACGCACTTTTTCCCCCTGAAAATAGGGGGCAAATGATGTGTGCGTGTTATACGCTGATATAATGTTAAGAAGCCATGTTTTTACAGTATTAACAAGTACCGTATACACCATATACACCGCCGATATACATACCGCACAGCAGCGAGTGGATCAGTAGCGGCGTGTGGAGTGTGAGTAACGGCAAGCCCAGGCAACCCGCGCCTTCCTCACGTCTAATTCTCGCGGCCGTCGGAGCGTAACCACGGTAACGCTCTGCACTGCGAGAGTTTGCAGACTCGCGAGAGTACCCGAACGGCAATGAGTGTGAGGTGTGCGGCGATGACTAGGTGAGCGACGACACGCCATACATATAGCCGCCACATATACCACATATGCCATGAACAATTATGACATTTTTGTACCGAAGAATTGTAATATAGTCGCATATTGTGCGTGTGTAGTAAACGGGGGATAAAAGTCCCCCTTTTTCACGCACAATATGCGGCTATTTATGCCATATAGAAAAGTACACTGTTGTGACTTCTTTACTATGAAACGATGTTACATTTCATCACTCACATGTCGAACAATTTAATTTCACATTTAAACGTCAGGGGGCTTTATTGAGTTGTATGTCGGTAA
>BLSH010466953.1:158589-184792 GCA_018402905.1 Glandirana rugosa | reverse complement strand
GACAATTGGATTAGTTGTTGTTTGCGAGCAGCCTATGTTACACTTCACCTCATATCTAATATTCATACCTTTTATTTGCTGTGAGCGCGGACTTTTATTTTGTATATTTATAGTGCAGGAACCTTTCCAGAGTTGCTGCAACTTTAAGTCACATAAATTGGAATGCATGACAAGTCGCACTGGAGGAAAGCGGAACCCATGTAGCTTATACCCTACTCTTTAAGGGGTTCTTGCACCCCGCGCCTTACCAGAGACTTAAATTGATGGAAATCCTTTTCTCCAACCGCTCGGGCATAACATTGCTCACACAGAGACCTGCCCTCTGGGACCTGAATCCCGTATCCCCAGCTGGCTCCTTCCTTGGAGCGGCTGACATAGCGGTGAGTGCGGTGCCTAGAGAAGGATTCAGAGCTTCTGCTATGAAGGCTGGATCTTGACAGTGACTTATGATGAATAAATCTGGATGAAGAAAGTTGATGTTGTGACCTAAAGAGGTCTTAATGATCTCATGCCGTGTATTGTCAATCTGACCTAGAAGGACTCACAAAAAAAAAAAAAAAAAAAAAAAGCACAAAATAGGGTAGAAAGGAAAGGATTGAGAACCCAAAAGTGTGCCCAGGCAAGCGAGGAAAGAAAAGGGTTAACACCCTCTCAAACTTGCTACACAAGGGCTGGCCACAGGGGGAGCAGTAATACATCTGGTGTGTGAACTGCACAGATAGCCAACCTGCACAGGTGATATAATCACACCAAGACAGCACACAAGGTTGTATGCAGAGCATATACCTGTGATGATTGCACATAGCATTGGAACCTGCTGCAAGCTGTCCACAGAGAAAATCCCAACATCAACAGTACTGACCGTTGATTGAATTTCTCCATTGCAATGATGCATATTTCATTTGTGTCCTGGATTAAAGGGATGATGTGGCAACCCTACCCGGACCAAAGGGAGGACGCGGTAACCCCAGCGCTCCAGCCGCCATAGGCTGGAAGACATTAAAGCCAGGAAAAAAACAGACAGATAAACGCACAAACTGCTGCCATGCAGTATGCAATAAAAAGGTATACATTACCGCACACGGCATTCCCCACAATTATGCCTGGATACAGAAGACGCTGTTACTGCATGGGCTCAGGGTGTTTATGGCCGCCTGCTCTTAGCTAGGCTATTAGGCCATACTGCTGCTTTGCCTGCCAATGGCCAGGCTTGAGCTCTTCATGGCACCGCATCCATCACCCTTCTCCACCCCGCTTATGGCTGGGGGTTGCTGGAGATTACACATGATGCCACATCCATCACCCCTCTTCACCCCACTCACTGCTGAGGACTGCTGGGGATTTACATGCGACTGCATCTATCGCCCTTCTCCGACCCGCCAACGGCTGGGAATTGCTGGAGACGCCACATGTCTTCTGGAGCACAGCTTGCCGAACAACCAGGCCTCGATCGTGGACACTTTATCCAAGGTAAGACTTCAATCTTGGTCTTCAGGAGGAGGACAAAAAAGGAACACGTTCTCTGGCTCTGAGCCCAAATTTATGGGAGTGGGGTTCTATAGGAGTGGAGAGGAGGCGGGGTTAACCCATACGTATGCTGCCATGGAGTTTGTCAGGAAATACATATTGGCCTAAATTGATGAATAAATTGGATTTTTTACATTTTATATTGGATGTGTTTTATAGCCGGAAATAAAAAATATTGTTTTTTTTTTCAAAATTGTCTGCCTTTTTTTGCTTATAGCACAAAAAATTAAAACCTCAGAGGGGATCAAATACCAAATCTCTATTTGTGGGGGAAAAAAAGGAAATCGATTTTATTTGGGTACAGTGTCGCACGACCGCGCAATTGTCAGTTAAAGTAATGCAGTGCCGTATCGCAAAAAATGGCCTGGTCATGAGGGGGGGGGGGGTAAACCTTCCGGAGGTGAAGTGGTTAAGCAATTTTTAGGACAAATTAAGTGACATTTGCCTAGAGCACCACTTTAATTTCCCTTCACAGGTTGGTAGATAGGAGTCGGAGATAAGAGCTAGCAATCTGCAGCCATGTTGTGTTTGCGCAGCACAGGAATTCAGGAAATGTGCCCAGACACGTCACTGACAGAAGTATGAGGAAGTGCTGAGCACAATGCCTGTGACAACCTCTCTGACAGGAAGCCCTCAGACGGGACTTTCTTGTTCAGTTCACCTTTTTGTGACAGGAAGTCTCGTAGAAAACACTAGAAACCAATGTGCGGTTGGAAGGGGAAGGCAGGCTCATTCACGTAAGAGATCTATCTTGGTGTTTCTGCCCTTTCCGGCTTTCCTTTCCCCAAACACCTGACTGCACTTCGCCCCTCTGCCGCACGCTGTATGAACAGGAAAGCCTGAGGGGGGAGGCCAAAATGACTACACTGAGGCTGGATGAGGATGACATGGCAGATATTAAAAGGGATGTAAGTACAAAAATGACTCGCTTTTCAGCAGGCGAGGTTTACGTATCTAAACGCAAGGGCCGCTTTGGTTGATTTGCTTATGAAATGAGTCAGAGATGGGACAACGCACCACAGACCGTAACAGGGGCCACCAAGTATACAACCCTGGTTACGTTTCCTTGTCAGGGGTGAGCAAAATAAGGAGGATTCGTTGTCCAAAAATGTTGATAAAATTGTGAAATAATGCCATTTTGGCTCTTTGCATGTAAAGGCAAATTTAAAGAGTCTCTTTAGGCTGGTGGTCTCCAAACTGTGGCCTGGGGGCCGGATGTGGCCCTTTGCTTGTCTTTATCAGGCCCTTGGTGCGCTATTTCTCCCACTGATACAAGGCACTATTCCTTCTACTGATGCTAACAATGGGGTATAATTCCTGTCACTGATACCAACAATAGGGCACTATTCCAGCCACTGATAGCAATGATGGGGCACTATTCCTCCCACTGACACCAATGATGGGGCACTATTCCTCTTACTGACACCAATGATGGGGCACTATTCCTCCCACTGACACCAATGATGGGACACTATTCCTCTTACTGACACCAATGATGGAATACTATTCCTCCCACTGACACCAATGATGGGGCACTATTCCTCTTGCTGACACCAATGATGGGGCACTATTCCTCCCACTGACCCCAATGATGGGGCACTATTCCTCCCATTGACACCAATAATGGGATACTATTCCTCCCACTGACACCAATGATGGGGCACTATTCCTCCCACTGACACCAATGTTGGAGCACTATTCCTTTAATTTACACCAATGATGTGGCACTATTCCTCCCATTGACACCAATGATGGGGCACTATTCCTCCCATTGACACCAATGATTGAGCACTATTCCTCCCACTGACACCAATGATGGGACACTATTCCTCTTACTGACACCAATGATGGAATACTATTCCTCCCACTGACACCAATGATGGGACACTATTCCTTCCATTGACACCAATGATGGGACATTATTCCTTTCACTGACATCCATGATGAAGCACTATCGCTTCCACTGACACCAATTATGGGGCACTATTCCTTCCAACAATGGGGCAATATTCCTCCCACAAATAACAATGACGGGGCATTGTTTACTTCCATAACACCATCAATTCCTGTCACTGATACCAACAATAGGGCACTATTATTTCCACTGACACAAATGATGGGACACTATTCCTCCCACTGACACAAATGATGAAGCACTATTGCTTCCACTGACACCAATGATGGGGCACTGTTCTCCCAATGACATCAATGATGGGGGACAATTTCTCCCACTGACACCAATGATAGGGCACTATTTCTTCCCCTAATACCAACAATGGGGGCAATATTCCTCCCACTAATACCAATGACGGGGCATTGTTTACTCCCAGGGCATTTTCAACTCACGCTAGCCACAGTCTGACCCCTTAAAGTCTGAAGGGCAGTTAACTGGCCCTTTGTTCAGAAAGTTTGGAGACCCCTGCTCTAGGCCATAGTTTTTATTTACTTTGGATGGCTTGGGATAAGGCTGGACCCTCTGTAAAGTCTTTATTGCTCTTTGTGTCCACATTGGGGAGAATCACCACTCTATTTGTCCAGGTGACTATTGTCATCGAAACAGAAAGTCTAAAATTTCAGTTGTCCTCAGAACAAAAGGTAAGGGAGAATTCTCCAATGGGGACACCTGTTCTGGAGACATGTCTAATGCTAGCGTAAATCTGGCCATACCGCTTTCTTTCGTTCAGCCAAAAATGAATGGGTTCCTCCATTCACACAATCAAGAGTAGAATTCCCCTGACTTTGGGAGATATCTTTTAAAGTAGAAGTTTACCCTAATACTAAAATCTCTAAATCTACAGGCATCCACAATCTATGACTAACCGATCTAGCCCTGTAAAGAAGAAATCGCTAGACATACCTTTTCTGAAGGCGCTCTGGTCTGGTCCCACGCTGAGCTGTCATTGGTGGCTTCTCTGTGTAGGCATGTGCAGAAGAGGCAGCCAACAATGAAAGCCCCATAGTAAGTTTATGGGTGACGCCACTTCCCATTAATTTCCTGTCGGCTGTCTCTTCTGTAGAGCTTCCGCCGGTGGAGACCGGACCAGATCGGCTTCAGAAAATTTATGTATAGAGATTTCTTCTTTAGAGGGCTAGATAGGGAAGTCTTAGACCGTGGATGCCAGTAGATGTAGAGATTTTAGCTAGGATGAAATTCCACTTTAATTTCCTGTTGAGCCTCCAGGCTACACAGAAAGGGCAAATAAGAGAAATTCATTAAAAATATGTTGGGAACAGCGCTTGCCTTTTATCTATATTCACCCTCTATAGCATGGATAACCGTACTAATTACTCTGTGCAAAAATAAATATTACCACTAGTACCAGTGTCCAGATATCTAAAGTGCCAACCGTGACAATTATGTGCAAATTAGTGCAAAAACTGTGCATAAATCATTAGTGATTATTCCATATTCAGTAAACAGTCTCTGAGTTTAAAGTGCAAGTGCAACATGTGCAGTAGTGACTTCTTTTTAATTTTCTTGCTTCATTCGTCCGACACAGTTACGGAAGTGACGAAACGCGTCAGTTGGAACGCAAGGCACGTTAACCCACGTCCCGGTGACACGCAAGCGATTACTGCAGACTCGCGGCGGTCACGGAACGATCACAGCTGTTTTTCTGTTTCTGTTGGAATTGGACTGTACTGTGATTAAGGGCGAATAAACGTAGTGTTAAAGAGGTATGCGATGAGAAATCTTTCCTTTCTTATATAACCGTATTGTGAGCGGAGACGAAAGAGAGTACACGAGAAAGGACAACATATCCAGGGTTGGATTGTAGACCACAAGCGCGTATTGACTTCTCCACACTGTATGGGTGGAGAGTCACTGGGATCTGGTAAGCAGGGTGCAATACCCCAAAAGAACTTCTTACTTTACATAAGGCACGGCACGAGCACTTTTATAAGTTTGGAATTATATGGACACTGTGTCGGACAAATGAAGCAAGAAGATTAAAAAGAAGTCACTACTGCACATGTTGCACTTGCACTTTAAACTCAGAGACTGTTTACTGAATATGGAATAATCACTAATGATTTATGCACAGTTTTTGCACTAATTTGCACATAATTATCACGGTTGGCACTTTAGATATCTGGACACTGGTACTAGTGGTAATATTTATTTTTGCACAGAGTAATTAGTACGGTTATCCATGCTATAGAGGGTGAATATAGATAAAAGGCAAGCGCTGTTCCCAACATATTTTTAATTATTCTTATAGTGCACAAAGTGACCAGTACACATAGGCTACAGCAGCAGCGGCATAATACAGGTTTTAAGTACTGTGGCGCGTGTAATTTCAACCCATTAAGAGAAATTCATTGTTAGGATTTGCATACATGTTAAAGTGCGTCCACAGCCAAAATGTTTTTTTCTCAATTTAGAAAAGCAGAGAAAAGTTAGAATCCTGTCAGGTTTTTGTTGCTGTCTTTGCAACTGTTTCTGTCACCTTGACAAAGGGAGGCTGAAGGCTGTTTACCTTAATGAACCCTCTGCATTGAGGCTTTGTTCACACTGATCCAACACGAAACGTCGTATGACTTCTGATCTGACTTGGCCCTATGACTTCATGTCCGACTACCATGCAACTTCAATGAACTGGATCTGACTTTGATCCAATTATACCAGGCCCTTTGAGTCTCTTAAGAATCTTGAGGGGGAACACCATAATTTTTTTTATGGTTGGTTGTGGGGGTCTGCAGGCTTTAACAAGGGGCCCCCAGATCCCCCCTCCCCATGTGAATGAGTATGGGGTACATTGTACCCCTACCCATTCACCAAAAAAATGTTTTATATTTTTTTGGCGTAGGGTTCCCCATCAAGATCCATACCAGACTCAAAGGGCCTGGTATGGATCTGGGGAGGGGACCCTATGCCATTTTTTTTTGTTTTAAATTGTCGTGGGGCCCCTCCTCAGAGCACAAGTCGCATGCCACTAGTTGGATCAGTTAAGATACTGATCCCGACTTCCATTTAAATAAATGGGCTGAAATCGTGCCCAAGTCAGACCAAAGTAGTGCAGGAAGCATTTTCAAAGTCCGACCGACACAAGTCGGGCCAGTTAAAACGTCTCTCATAGGGGAACTATTGATATTGACATGTCTCGAAGTCGGAACGCATGTCAGACCAGTGTGAACCGGCCCTAAATGTGGGAGTGCAGCTCCCTCCTCCAGTCCTCCCTTAAGATAGGTTCACATCAGTTCGGGTGGTGCCACTGTGAGACCTGCACAAATACCGGAAGCCACAACCACCCACACAGCAAAATTGCAGGACCCGCGGGCGGGTACCCTAAATACGAATGGCATGCCGCCCTCACTGGAAATTCCACCCGTACTGGGAACCTAGGTTCTCGTGTGGACTGCGATTTCCAAAATAGTGCAGGGACTTCTTCAAATGAATGGGCTCTTGTGCCTGCGCAAACCACGGCCCGCTTGGCTGCACAGGTGTGAACCTAGCCTTATGTTTACCTGAGCCCAATCTCAGTCCAGTGCTCTGCACGAAAGCAGTTGCTCTCTCAGCTCTTTCCCTCCTCATAGGCTCAGAGACAGCAGCAGAAGTCATTGGTTCCCGCTGCTGTCAATCACAGCCAGTGATGAGGGAGTGGGGGGCAGGGCCGAGCAACGCTCTGTAGGTCTATGGACACACAGAGCCACCTCTGAAGTGAGCCTGCACGAGTTCCCCCATAGCAAGTGCATTGCTGATGGTGGGCACTCGGCGGGGTGTAGGAGCCAGGAGCACCAGCAGGGGACCCGAGAAGAGAAGGATCAGGGCTGTTCTGTCCAAAACCATTGCACAGACACAGCGACAAAAATTGACGGCAAGAGGCAGCAGTGCCTTGGACCTTATACTGATTATTATTATTATTATACAGGATTTATATAGCGCCAAGAGTTTGCGCAGCGCTTTACAAAATGAAGGCAGACAGTACAGTTACATTACAATTTGGTACAAGAGGAATTAAATGATATATAAATCGGTAATCCTGCCACTTTATAAAACTGTGGTCCGGCCACATCTGGAGTAGTCTGCCCAGTTCTGGTCACCAGTCCTCAGAAGGGATGGGCTGGTGCTGGAGCTGGAGAGAGTCCAAAGAAGGGCAACGATAATCCTGCCACTTTATAAAACTCTGGGTAGGCCGCATCTGGAGAACGCTGTCCAGTTCTGGTCACCGGTCCTCATAAGGGATGTGCTGGAGAGAGTCCAAAGAAGGGCAACAAAACTAATAAGGGGATTGGACGCCCTCAATTATGAAGAACGACTGCTAGCACTAAATTTATTCTCGCTGGAGAAGCCACGCTTGAGAGGAGATATGATAGCGATCTACAAATACCTCAATGGGGATCCCAGCGTAGGAAAAAAACGATTCAGTCTCAGGGAGTGTAAGTGGACACGGGGCCACACAATGAGACTGGAGGAGAAGCGGTTTTACCTTAAACTGCAAATGGGGTTTTTCACTGTCAGGGCAATAAGGCTGTGGAACTCTCTTCCACAATTGGTGGCGATTACGGGGAGTATGGATATTTTTTTAAAGACTCTTGGATGTGCATCTTAAAGAACACAACATACAGGGATACAGGGCGGGTGCAAGGATTTTTGACACCCTATGCGAAACCTCATTTTGCCACCCCCCCCTTTGGCTCTGCCCCTGACTCTACCCCCTTTGCCCTGTCAATTTATATGATGGAGGTGGCGGAGGTAGAGATTTTTTGCAGAGCCTCTCTACCCATTTCTTTAGCCGTGGTCCACAGGCCCACACCTGTGCCCCTGGATCCGCCTCATATTACCGCCCTGGGGTGCTGCCAGCCACGGCTCTCCAGTGACATGAGTGATTGATGCAGAGCAGTGATGGATCAAAAGTGGATGGGCGCCCCTGGTGGTAGTGGCGCCCTAGGCGGCCGCCTACTCCGCCTAGTGGTAGAGCCGGCCCTGCAGGGATATGGGAAATGATTATAGACACTGACACATGTACATCTACACAGGTTGAACTGGATGGACTATTGTTTTTTTTTCAACCTTACCTACTATGTAACTATAGCTATGAGGCAAAAGGACAGCAGTCCCTGGACACACTCACATACCTGAATGAACACTGCTATTATGCAGGAGGAATTCCAGACAAAACATACATTTTTTGGGGTACTGCTTAGGTACAATTAGGATTTTTTCAATTTTTCTTAGAACATGTCCCTGTCTCTGTACCTATCTCTCCATTGAGACACAGACAGCCTTCCACAGCTCTGGGAGGTTTGGATGCCTGCGTCTGATGTCATATGAGGTTCCTTCCTCTGACCTCTATGTCAATGCTTAATCATGTACTTATATAGGGGTCAAAGGATGGAACCAGGGTGCACAGGCATTGAACACTCCTGGAAATGTCAAATTCCAAAGACACTGAGGGTGGCTGCAGGGCTGCAATGGAATAGAGGTGACATGTGCAGGCTGAAAGGTGAACATACTGGCTTTTCTTTTAAAGGGAGCTGTGCTATTAAATTCATTAGAGCCCAGAATGTGTCTCTTTAGATCAGTGGTTCTCAACTCCTGTCCTCAGGACCCACCAACAGGCCAGATTTTAAGTATTACCTTGGGGAGATGCAGACTAGAATACTGCAATCACTGAGCAGCAAATGATATCACCTGTGATGTATTTCAGTTATCCTGCAAACCTGGCCTGTTAGTGGGTCCCGAGGACCGGAGTTGAGAACCACTGCTTTAGGTTGATCCTTAAAGTAATATTAAACCCAAAACCAAAAATGTGTTATATTGCCGCTTACCAATCATTAGATATGGTGGCTGCATTTGTTTTCTTTTCTTTACCTTTTTCTGTTTTCATGATCTGTCAGTAACACACCTCCTGTATAACCCTAGGTTCACACCTCTGCGTTTTTTACCGCGCTTTGCAGTTTGCAGAAATGCACTACAGTCCATTTAACAAGTTTTGCTATGGATGTAGTTCACATCTGTGCGTTTGAGCACTCATTTTTTTCTGCCTAGAAACTCACCTCCATGTTAGCTGGGGGGGGGAGTTATTTACTAAAGGAAAATCCACTTTTCACTATAAGTGCAGTTGCTGTAGATCTGAGGAGGACATGCAAGGAAAATAAAAAAACAGCAGTTTTGCTTGTACATGATTGGATGATAAAATCAGCAGAACTTCCCCTCATTTCAGATCTTCCCCTCAGATCTGCAACGACTACAGTTCTACGTGCACTAGCAGTGCACTTGTAGTGCAAAGTGGATTTTGCCTTTAGTGAATCAAGCCCTATGGCTTTTTCAGAACTTTACAGGAATATGCTCTTACAAGCAGAAACCCCCGCCCGCCCACTAAACTTGCGTTCTTGAGAGGACCTTTCAAGCAGAAAAGACGCCTAAGTGTAACACGTGAAAAAGCATGAAAAAGCTCAAAGAAGCTCCAAAACACACACAAAAAAAATAAGAAAAATGAGCCGAGGGGAGGGTTTGTGAAAAAAATGCTTATGCTCAAAGAAGCTCAAAGGAGCTCAACAAAGCTCAATAAAACCGTGCAAAAGAGCACAAAAAAGCACAAGCTTCTTCAAGCTGAAATGAAAGCTCAAATGCCTGTAAAAGCAGCTTTTTTTTTGGAGCTGCAGTGTGCATGAGTCTAACTTACAGCAACAGTTTTTTTTTCCTTTTGGGATAAAGGTTTTACATAAAAGTTGATTATTGTAAGCACCACTGACAGCATTAAATGGTCTGTCTCATCCCTGTAAACTGATACATTCTGCTGGAGAGCTTGTGATTTGAAAAACAACAGACTTGCTGGGTGGATCGCCAGATGAAAATAGAAGAAAGAAAGCCAAACAAAAAGGAAACTAATGCAGCCATCACCTCTAAAAAACTGGTAAGCTGCAATATAAAAAAAATCCTTGCTTTTGGGATTAATAAATGTAAAAACTGTCGAAAAAAACATCAAAAAGACTATTCGTAAATTCTTGATTCCCCCGGTTGTTTTCCAGGCCATCGAATGCCTACGTCATTACCTGTGTGACAAACTGATTGCGGAAAGGCACTTTGACTACTTGCGTTCAAAGAGGATACTGAACAAGGACGACACCGAGGAAATTATGAACCAGACTACCAGCAGTAAAAGAGCGGGCGAACTGCTGGACCGCCTGGCGAAAAACCCAAAAGGCCTTGACAGGCTGATTGAATCAATTACACAGCTAAGAACACAGGATTTCCTCATTGACAAGATCACAGACGAGGTACTCCGACTGAAAAACAAGAAGCTGGAATCCAACAAAGGTAAGTGTGTCCCGCTCCAGGCTGGAATGTAGACAAGAGTAAGCTGTGTATTGAAGATAAGACAAAGCCTTTATTAGGTCTTAGAAAAGATTGCTGTATTCCTTTAAACTACTTGTGATGTATATTTTAGCCTCGGGGTCTTTAGACCGAGAACAAACCTATCCATTTCCCATGTGGCGTCCATCTGGCACTTACAATCGACTTTCAAACACTATGATGTAATGATACAATGAAAAGAAATAATGAAAGAAACATACATAAAGACAAAAATTCAGCCCTGGAAGGTTTACCCCCCTTCCTGACCAGGCCATTTTTTGCAATGCGGCACTGCGTTACTTTAACTGACAATTGTGTGTACGACGTTGTACCCAAATAAAATTGACGTCCCTTTTTTCCCCACAAATAGAGCTTTCTTTTGGTGTTATTTGTTCACCTCTGCGGTTTTACTTTTTTGCGCTATAAACAAAAAAAGAGCGACACTTTAACCACTTCCCGTCCGGGCTATTAACACATGACGTCCGGGCGGTGGTTCAGTTATCCTGACTGGACATCTATTGACGTTCCTTTTAAGATAACCCGCGTTCGCGCGCCCGCGGGGTTGCGCATCGCGCCGATTGGTGGTACAGTGGGTCAGTCTGAGCCGCCGCATTACCGATCTCAGTAAAGAGCTTCCATCGGAAGCTCTTTACCACGTGATCAGCCGTGACCAATCACGGCTAGTCACAGTGTAAACAGGAAGAGCCATTTATCAGCTTTTCCTCTACTCGCATCTGCGGATGAGAGTAAAGGAGAGCCAATCGGCTGCCCTCCTGGCATGGGGGGGGGGTCTGCACTGATTATTTATCAGTGCAGCCTCTCATAGGATTGCCACCCAGGGCCACCAGGGGTGCCACCAGGACCACCAGGGAATGCCCATCCAGAGACCACCAGGGACAATACCAGGGAAGCCCACCCTGACCACCAGGGAGCCCAGCCTAGACCAGGTAAGGGGCACAGGGCCCAACATGGATGGCACTCAGTACCCAACTTTGATGCCACCCAGGACCACCAGGGAATGCGTACTAAAAAAAGGTATTTATCATTGTCACCTATCAGTGCCCACCAGTGCCACCCATCAGTGGCCATCAGTGCCACCTAACAGTGCCCAGTGTCACCTATCAGTGCCGCCTATGAGTGCCCATCAGTGCCGCTTATCAGTGCCAGTCAGTGCTGCTTATCAGTGCCGCCTATCAGTGCTGCATATATATGCCTCACCATCAGTGCCACCTCATCAGTTCCAATCAGTACTGCCTCATTGGTGCCTGTCAGTGTAGCCTACCAATAGAAGAAAGAAGCGGCACATCCAGATAATTTCCAGGCTTTATTCGGGTCAAGGGCACCACAAATACCAGCTAGCAGTCCGTAGACGCGTTTCACACACCAGTCGTGTGCTTAATCATTAATCAGTAATGATTAAACACACGACTGGTGTGTGAAACGCGTCTACAGACTGCTTGCTGGTATTTGTGGTGCCCTTGACCCGAATAAAGCCTGGAAATTATCTGGATGTGCCGCTTCTTTCTTCTATTGGTGGATTTATGCGGAGCGAGCCGCAGCAGGCACTCCAGAGCCTCCAACTAGTGTGTGAGCCATTACACCTGGAGCAGCGATTTTCTCTTTGGTTTACCTGTCAGTGCAGCCTCACCAGCGCCCGTCCTTGAAGGAGAAAATGTACTTATTTACAAAGTTTTGTGACAGAAACAAAGAAAAAAAATTTTCGGTCTTTTTTATTTGTAGGGCAAAAAATGAAAACCCCAGAGGTGATCAAATACCACCAAAAGAAAGCTCATCAAAATGATGAAAAAATTAATTTGGGTACAGTGTTACATGACCGCGCAATTGTCATTCAAAATGCAACAGCGCTGCAAGCTGAAAATTGGTCTGGGCAGAAAGGGGGGGGGGGGGGGGGTAAGTGCCCGGTATTGAAGTGGTTAAAAAATATATATATATTTTTTACTTTCTGCTATAAAACACATCCAAAATGTAAAAAATCTAATTTCTTCATCAGTTTAGGGCAATATGTATTCTGCTGCATAATTTTGATAAAAAAAATCGCAACAAGCGTATATTGATTGGTTTGTACAAAAGTTATCACGTCTACAATCTACGGGATATTTTTATGGAATCGTTATTGATTTTTTTTTTACTAGAAATGGCGGCGATCGGTGACTTATTGCAGGACTGTGACAATGCGGCAGACAAAATAGACACTAAGTGACACTTTTGTCACTTTTTTGGGGACCAGTGACACTAATACAGTGATCAGTGCTAAAAATATGCACTGTCACTGTACTAATGACACTGGCTGAGAAGGGGTTAACATCAGGGACGATCAAAGGGGTGAATGTGTCCCTAAGGGGTGCTTTCTAACTGTGCGGGGGAGGTGCTTATACTGTAAGAAGACAGATATCCGTGTTCCTGCTTAGCAGAGCCACAAAATCTCTGTCTTCTCCTTGTTTACATAGGCAGACCGCTGTCCTGTCTGCCTCGGGAACGATTGGCGGGTCCGTGCCCCAGACCCGTTAGAAAAAATCCTGTACAGATGCATGATTTCACGCAAAAGGGCCGCCCTGCTGCAAAAAATGTTAGTGGGGCAGTCCTTAAGCGGTTAACCACTTGCCGACCAGCCAGCGTCTTATACGGCGGCAGGTCGGCTCTCCTGCGCAAATCGCCTTAACCCCCGCAAAAACCCTGTGCATGAGCTATTGTGGGCGCGCGTGCCTGCTGCATGCTGCGGAAGCATTCCCACAGGTCCCTCGGACTCAATGTCCGTTGGCGATTGCCTTGTACAGAGGCAGAACAGGGATCTGCCTAAGTAAACACAGTGGATCCCCGTTCTGACAGATGACATGGCAGAGATGTGCTGCTCCATGCCTGCCCATCCCTCCTACAGTTAGAACACACCCAGGGAGCACACTTAACACCTTAATCGCCCCCCTAGAGTTAACCCCTTCCCTGCCAGTCTCATTTTTACATTGATCAGTGCAATGTCGCAGTCCCGCTAAAAATCGCAGATCCCCACCATTATCAGTAAAAACAATAAAAATAAAAAAAAGTCCCTAAATTTATCCCGTAGATTGTAAACGCAATAACTTTTGCACAAACCAATCAATATACGCTTATTGTGATTTTTTTACCAAAAATATGTAGAATATAAATATCGGCCTAAACTGATGAATACATGTATTTTTTTATATATTTTTTTGGACGTGTATTATAGCAAAATTTGGGTTTTTTTCAAAATTGTCGCTCTTTTTTTATAGAGCAAAAAATAAAAACCGATGAGGTGATCAAATACCACGAAAAGAAAGCTCTATTTGTGGGGAAAAAAGGACATAAATTTTATTTGGGTACAACGTCGCACGACCGCGCACTTGTCAGTTAAAGCGACGCAAAAAATGGCCTGGTCAGGAAGGGGACAAATCCTTCCAGGGCTGAAGTGGTTAAACATGTATAATATCAAGTTACATCTACTAAGCATTTCTTGAAAGTAAAGCATCTATTTATCAATGTTTCACCCAATGTTGACCAAACTTTCGCCAAATATTCACTCCTTTTTTACATAAGAGTAGCACCCTCCTAGTAAGGTGCTAGGATTATGTAAAGTTAGTTCTAGCTTACTGTATCCAGTGGAGCCACAGTTCACTGTTAGGTAAATTTAGTGTTGGCTCACTGTAATCAGTGTTGCTGTGTTGATTGTTCTGGACTGTTCTATGTTTCAGTGGCTGCAGTACTGACTGATTCCCTCTGGCTGGTCCAGAAACGTTCTGGAAGTTAGTGGGCAAGAAGAGTCTAGTCAGCAGCTGAATATTCATACAGCCCTGGCCAATCCCTGGGGAGAGGGGCCCAGATGGTAATTGGGAGTCTGTATAAATACTCTGCAACTGAGAGCAGCTGGGTCTTTTATCTGAGAAGGAGAACACAGCCTAGGGTGGCTTCTAGCCCCCTAGGCCATCCGGCCAAGTACCTGATGTACCTGCGGAGTGTCAAAGCCACAGGTGGGCTACCTGCAGGCTTGCTTTGCTGAAAGCTGCGGAAAGCTGACTAAGGGACTGTCATCTGAGGATCTGGTCTGGTATCACAGGGTGAAAGTGTTACGAGGGTATAGGGAGGAGGCAACCAATTTTCTAAGGACATTTGAGAGCACAGACTGGTGAGAGAGATTCTAGAGACTGAGTATAGTTTGCCATCCCTCCTAGGCTATAGTCAGCATGTTTAAAGTGGTAGTAAAGGTTTGGCTTTTAAAATAAAAAAAAAACATAACAAACATGTTTTATTCACCTGTGCAGTATTCTTGCACAGAGCAGCCCTGATCTTTTTCTTCTCAGTCCCCCGCTGGCACTCCTGGCTCCTCCCTAGGTTTGCCACTTGTCTGGAATTCATCCGGACAGTCCGGGTTTTGAATTATGTGTCTGGGTTTCAGTTCGCCTGAAACCCAAACACATTATTTAGGCAGGAATGTGGCTCGGGACCAGGGCCCGACAGGAGGGTGACAAGGCACTATGTGTGAGGCATTACTATTCTCTTTGGAGCACCCAAAGGTGTTCCAGGTATACTAAAAAAAAAGAAAGAAAAAGTGGCAACCCTATTCCTCCCCCTTGACCAGGGCCCCCAATAGCAAGGCGATTGCTATGGGGGCACTGGTGCGTGCTCCCATTACTGTCTCAGCCAATGAGGAGAGGGGGTCCTGAGACAGCTGAGGCTCTCATGAACATCGCTGGATCAAGAGGGGCTCATGTGAGTATTAGGGGGGCTGTGGGGGGAGCAGCATACAGGTTTTTTTTTAACCTTCATGCATAGAATACATGAAGGTAAAACAACCTTCAGCCTTTACTACCACCTTAAAGGGGACATTGGGTCCTGTGTCCTGAAGAGCTCAGTCTGTTTAATTCTTAGTGAAAGGACTTTGCTTGGACTGTCCACAGAGGAAGATAATCCTTCTCAAGCTGCTACTACAAAGCCCAGTCCTCTCAAATTGCTGCTAATGCTCCATGCACACTGAAGCTGATAAATGACCGTTTATGGTCCTTTGGGCGTGTTTTTTAACAGCCCATAAACGCCCCTTTATGTTATCCTATGTGTTCATGCACACATGGACGTTAATTGTCGTTTAACAGCAGTGGCGTTCTTGGGCTGTTATCTGAACGCCCTGAATTGGCGTTCAGGAGCCGTTCTTCTGACCACAAAAAACGCTGGACGCCGATAAATGCCAATAAACGTAGATAAACTCCACTAAACGGCCATTTATCTGCGTCCAGAGCTTTTTGTAGTCAATGGAAGCGAATGGAAAAAAAAAGCTCAAAAACCCGACGCCGATAAACACGCAAAAACGCTGCTTCCAAAACGCTGCTAAAAGCACGTTTTCTAAGCAGCGTCTCCTGCCACATAATCCGACGCCCAGAGAGCCCAGAGAGCATCCAGTGTGCATGGAGCCTAAGGGTTACTGGAGTCAGGATCGGCCCTACCATGGGTCCCAGTGGGTCCATTGGACCCAGGCAGCACTTTGAGAGGGGCAGCAAACTGAACCACGTCCGCCTCTCCTTCTCTTCTATTTACCCAGCAAATTGACGACAAAGATTTTTTTTTCCAGCAGTTTTGTGTGTCATGATAACTGCCTCCTGGGTTGCTCCGCCTGCCCCTATACTGCCCCAGCCCTTCCCTATACTGCCCTAGCCTGTCTATATACTACCCTAGCCTTTCCCTATACTGCCCTAGCCTGTCTATTTACTGCCCTAGCCTGTCTATATACTGCCCTAGCCCACCCCTTGGAATTGAACATAATGGTATGTCATATCATTTTGCATATAGACAAGGTGCTGTTTCATGAAAATCTGACTTGCTGATACATTAAACTTTAGTTTTAATTATCATGATATAAAATAATGGATGTGGGGGCCTTTTGGTGGGCATGACTTTTTTTTTGGGGGGGGGGGGTCAGCATTTCATTCTTGGACCCAGGCAGCACAATGTCTTGGGCCAGCCCTGACTGGAGTATCCTACCATTACCCACTGCCTATCCAAGTTCTACAATAAGGCATCAGGAAAAAGCATACCCCATAGACTGGTTAATGATCCTGAAGAGTGATTGGAACTTTGTGCTGTGCTGCTAGGAAAATATTTGGAAAAGGATTCGGGCAAACTACTTTGTGGCTCCTATGGGGTTAGTGCTACATAAGATTCAAGTAGAAAAATGCAAGAAACTTGGGTGAAAGTTGTGTGAATCTTTGCTGGAAACATTCATAGAAAGATGCCCAGGAATTCCAAGAATTTGAAATGCCAGCACCTTTGGGTAGGTCTACTTTTTTGCTTAGATGACATAGGATGCAATGGCTAATATGGTTCTAAACATACACTCCTGAGAGCCCTTGTGTTACAAGCAAAACTTTGTACAATTAAATGACCCTGTCAGCGTTGCAGCTTCCTTCAGTGTCGGAGGGTGGAAACGTGACATGGCAATGGGCACACTCCCAGAATGGCAAAGACACTGATAGAGGCAGCAACACTGGAGAGGAGTGGGGTAGGAAACACAAGCCAACAAAAAAATGTATCATTCAGGGAACTTTAATCTGGATATTTCTTTACATGTACATGGTCGTTTTAAGTTTATATCCAATTAAATACTGTACTGTGCAAAAAGTTTAGGCAGGTGTGAAGAAAATCTTAAAATCTTTTAAATCTGTAGCTTTTATTAAAATAATACCTGGTAGACATGTCATGAAGGTTCTTGTTTAGCCACTTCCAATTATAGGGTGACAACACTTTGCCCCATCTCCCAATTGTGCTCCTGCACTGTCACATGGACTTCTGATGGGGACTACAAGTGGCCATTTCAACATACACTATATTGTCAAAAGTATTGGGACACCTGCCTTTACACGCACATGAACTTTAATGGCATCCCAGTCTTAGTCCGTAGGGTTCAATATTGAATTGGCCCACCCTTTGCAGCTATAACAGCTTCAACTCTTCTGGGAAGGCTGTCCACAAGGTTTAGGAGTGTGTCTATGGGAATGTTTAACCATTCTTCCAGAAGCACATTTGTAAGGTCAGGCACTGATGTTGGATGAGAAGGCCTGGCTTGCAGTCTGCGCTCTAATTTATCCCAAAGGTGTTCTATCAGGTCGAGGTCAGGACTTTGTGCAGGCCAGTCCAGTTCCTCCACCCCAAACTCGCTCATCCATGTCTTTATGGACGTTTCTTTGTACACGGGACACGGTGGAGGGGGATTATGGTGTGGGGTTGTTTTTCAGGGGTTGGGTTTGGCCCCTTAATTCCAGTGAAGGGAACTCTTAAGGCGTCAGCATACCAAGACATTTTGAACAATTTCATGCTCCCAACTTTGTGGGAACAGTTTGGGGATGGCCCCTTCCTGTTCCAACATGACTGTACACCAGTGCACAAACAAGGTCCATAAAGACATGGATGAGCAAGTTTGGGGTGGAGGAACTTGACTGGCCTGCACAGAGTCCTGACCTCAACCCGATAGAACACCTTTGGGATGAATTAGAGCGGAGACTGCAAGCCAGGCCTTCTCATCCATCATCAGTGCGTGACCTCACAAATGCGCTTCTGGAAGAATGGACAAACATTCCCATAATAGACACACTCCTAAACCTTGTGGACAGCCTTCCCAGAAGAGTTGAAGCCGTTGTAGCCAATGGCCCCCTTAGGGGTGGCTGAGTGTTGTGGTTCATCTGCTCACACTGCCCTCAATAACATCCATACCGCACCCAGAGTTGCAGAACAGGCTGGTACTTTGGTTTTGTTTGTTTTATTAGGGGATTGAACTTGTATGGGGATTGGGGATGTTATGGGATGCCCATAGAATAGGTTGCAAACTTGCACAGGACCACTATATACATCTCCTCTTGTCCTCCAGTACATTACTTGCTCCAGTTACACTTCTTCCTCCAACACACTACTTGTTTCTCTATACTCCGGTTCCTCTCTCCTGCACATTACTTGTTCCAGGCCCAGAAGGAAATTTACTAGGCCTTCTCCATTCTTCCAGCTTGACTAGCACATGGTGAGGCCTGCCATGCTGCGCGCAGAACCTCAGAACCACCCGTTACAGATAGGGACAGTTGATCCCCTAGTGTGTCGGTACACTGATGTGCTAGCCGGCTCAATAGACTACTACTGCCA
Organism: Glandirana rugosa; assembly: GCA_018402905.1. Classification (NCBI taxonomy): domain Eukaryota; kingdom Metazoa; phylum Chordata; class Amphibia; order Anura; family Ranidae; genus Glandirana; species Glandirana rugosa. The sequence goes on along the minus strand of BLSH010466953.1, from coordinate 165,816 downwards.
GCCCATCCTCTTACTCCAGGCCCTGTCAGCCGCTCCATGCATCTACAGCTTCACAGGGGGTGTGCCACTCACCGACCCCCCAGTGGACTCCTGACTGAGCCTCTCCAGTAGCGCTGTCTGTTGCTCTCCTGCTCCCTTGAGGCGACAGCAACCTCAGCTACATCTCAGCTCCAGCTCTTCCACTCAGACTCCTTCCAGATTGTGCTAACCCTTGAGTGTTTAAGGAGACCTGCCCCCTGCCAATCCAGATTGGGGATTGGCCAGGGCTCCTTAGAACACTCCAGATGATTACACCTCCCTCCCAGCTCTCTGTCCAGAAACCTTCCTCCAGTTTCTAGAAAGAAGTGGGAAGTCCTGGTGACCTCATCTGCGAATCAATCAATCTTCCCTGAGCCATTCCCATCACAGAAACAAAAACAATCAGGCCAGCACATTAGTCAGGCCTGACTAAATTTTCCTCCCCTACCAAAAATCGAATCACACTAGCTCCCACTTACCAAGGAGTGCAACACTTTTAAAGCTGCAAAGGGTGGACCAACTCAATATTGAACCCTATGGACTAAGATTGGAATGCCATTAAAGTTCATGTACGTGTAAAGGCAGGCGTCCCAATAATTTTGAAAATATAGTGTACATTACACATCCCTGGTCCATTGTGGTCACCATCAGGACACCCACCCTGGGAAATGCCATGTGGCCATCACTGTAGTGTATGTAGACAAGAGGTGGCCACAAAGAGGCTGCAAAGAGATCAGCAACATTTAGCTGCAACAAAAGATGAAATGGTGAAGACAAGTATTTTATTTTAAAAAAGGCAATATATTATGATATTGTCATTCATTTAGCGATTGTGTCTACTTTAATGATTTTTATGTAAACCTTGTCTTGCAGGTTGCTGCCTGAGCACTTCGCCGGCTACACTGAATGGATTCAGTAGTGGTCTTTATAGACAGCACTCAACAGATAGCAAGTTATTGTCACCGGAAACAGAATCCACAGTTCTTTATCACCCCGAGGGTGAATCTAGCCTTCCTCCTTATTTCAACACGACCCTGACATTAACTGACCAGTCTGTTGTAGAAAACAGAGCAAGGAGCCCCAGGCAAAGTTCTCCCCATTCACTTCGGCTCCCTAAACCTGGAGAATTTGGAGCACCTCCTCTTCCAGTGGCCCTTCCCCAGGAGCATGAAGACGTGTGTATCAGCATCCCGATTGACAGTCAGTTTCAACCCCTAAGGTCCACTTCACCCTCCAACCACTGAAAATATCCAAGACTGTCAGAGCGTATTATCATCTGGCAAAGCACCCAATTTTGGAAAGATTCTCAAAAAACATTTATGGACACCAAGCTGTACTGGGAATAAATTATGCAGCGTTTAACATTAACACAAACACACTATGGGGTGTATTTATAAAATATCCACATAGCAATTCCACCCAGTGAAAGTGCATATGTATATTTGTTCTGTGGGAAGAGGGAAAAAAACAATTGTTATCAGGCTATTTCAAGTGCTGGTCAAATACTTTTCATTGATTTAAAATGGAAAATACCACATTTGGCCACTAGATGGCTCTAAGTATCATAGTAAATGCCTATGATACTTAGCCCCATCTAGTGGCCAAATGTGGTCATTTCTGTTTTAAAGCTCAATAAATAAATCCCGAAATAAATGAAAAACATTTGACCAGCAGGGAACATAGCCTACTAAATACTCTTTTTTTTTGCAATGTATGTGCAGTTTCACTGGGTAAACTGAAATGCATTTTTTATATAAATATGCCCCTGTAGGTGTTGGAGTGAACTTGTGCTCAAGGTGGCCTGGATAACGGTGACATCTTTGTGAAAAGTTAGCCCGTCATTAGCCTAATGCAGCAGATGTTAATTCTATGAGCACAAATGCTCAGTGCACTGAAAATCACACTGCTGGTGTCCTGCTACTACATTAACTTGTTTAAAGGAAATTTGACAAGGGAACATTTTTTTAGTTTTAAATAAAGTGGGAGAGTGGGGAATGGTTAAAATACAGGTCAACTTTTTTTTCTGCTGTATGTGTCACTTTGCAAAGATTTCCCATTACTTCCTGTCTTGGAGACACAACAGGCAGTGAGAGTAAATCTCCCTAGAGCCCTGGTGCCCAACATGCAGCCTGCTGGCTCTTTTTTTGCATGGCTTTCCGACTCCTCAGCTGAGTCTGCCACCTGTCAGGCACCTTGCAGAGTGGCAATGGGGTGCTGGAACACTCTGCATTCCTACACCCAGAACTGATTGGGGGGCAGTAGAGCATTGCCACTGTCATACATTGAAGGTATTATTATTGCAGTCGATGACACCAATTCTGGGGGTTATTATTGTGATTGATGGCGCCAACGCTGGGGTCATTATTGCTGTCACTGGCACCAATGCTGGGAGTTATGATTGTGGCCCCTGACACCAATGCTGGGGGTTATGATTGTGGCCACTGACACCCATGCTAGGGGTTATAATTGTGGCCACTGACACCAATGCTGGGGGTTATGATTGTGGCTACTGACACCAATGCTTGGGGTTATGATTGTGGCCACTGACACCAATGCTGGTGGTTATTATTACGGTCATTGGCACCAGTGCTGGAGGGTTATGATTGTGGCCACTGACACCAATGCTGGGGGCTATGATTGAGGCCACTGACACCAATGCTGGTGGGCTTATGACTGTAGCCACTGACACCAATGCTGGGGTTTATTACTGCAGCCACTGGCGCCAATGCTGGGGGTTATAATTGTGGCCACTGACACCAATGCTTGAGGTTATGATTATGGCCACTGACACCAATGCTGGTGGTTATTATTGTGGTCACTGGCACCAATGCTGGTGGTTATTATTGCGGTCACTGGCACCAATGCTGGGGGCTATAATTGTGGCCACTGACCAATGCTGGGGGTTATGGCTGTGGCCACGGACCAATGTTGGAGGTTATGACTGGCCACTGACACCAATGCTGGGGGTTATCACGGTGGTCACTGACACCAATGCTGGGGGTTATTACTGTGGTCACTGGTGCCAATGCTGGGGGTTTTGATTGTGGTCACCAGCACCAATTCTGAGGGATACTACTGTGGCCACTGACACCACTGCTGGGAGTTACTATAATTTCCACTGACACCAACAATTGGGCTCATTTTACTCCCACTTTCTCTTCAGTGCCTGTTGTGGTAAATAACATACAGCAGTATCAGTTTCTGGGCATTGGGGTGCATTGCAGCCTATTCATTTTGAATGTGCTGTCTAACCTGATGTAATGCAATTAAATGCATCAAAATGCTCTGCTATTGTGCAGCCCTCTGCGAGTGTCAGGGGCCATACATGAGGACCTCGAATTACCATTTTGGTAAAATAAATCTCTTAAACAGTTGTCACCCAAACAGGTGTAGTCTTTTAACCTCTATTGTTATGCAGGTACAACCTGCATCCTCACCCCCAGAATCCATCTCTTGTCTCCAGCAATATTCTAAGCCCTGATAAAGAGGGTGTTCTACCCCTGAAACACGTTGGAATCATATGCAGAATGCTTTGGACTGTTTTCACAAATAAAGTTTACAATTGAATTAGAATCTTTGAGTGTTGACAGAGGATCTAATCTTTCCCTACTCTATCTAAAATTACGCAATACCCATGCATTTTAGCGGATCGTGAAGAACAGACGGGAACTATCTGTGCGTTGCGGTGTGCTGCAGTGAAGATAATGCAGCAGCTTCTTTACAATCTACAATCATGCACAAAATAATGCACATTAACTGTGGCAGAAATTTGTCACAAATGCCTTATTAAATCTCCCCCAGTGTTTTTAAAAATGTGAGATTGTCATACCTCCCAACTTTCTGAGATGGTAACTAGGGACCCCTATTAGCAAACGTATGTAGGCTCAGGACACACCCCCTGCCACGCCCCCCATTAACCCCTTAAGGACCGCCCCACCGTCATTAGCCTAATGCAGCAGATGTTAATTCTATGAGCACAAATGCTCAGTGCACTGAAAATCACACTGCTGGTGTCCTGCTACTTCATTAACTTGTTTAAAGGAAATTTGACAAGGGAACATTTTTTTAGGTTTAAATAAAGTGGGAGAGTGGGGAATGGTTAAAATACAGGTCAATTTTGTTTCTGCTGTATGTGTCACTTTGCAAAGATTTCCCATTACTTCCTGTCTCTGAGACACAACAGGCAGTGAGAGTAAATCTCCCTAGAGCCCTGGTGCCCAACATGCAGCCTGCTGGCTCTTTTTTTGCATGGCCTGCCGACTCATCAGCTGAGTCTGCCACCTGTCAGGCACCTTGCAGAGTGGCAATGGGGTGCTGGAACACTCTGCATTCCTACACCCAGAACTGATTGGGGGGCAGTAGAGCATTGCCACTGTCATACATTGAAGGTATTATTATTGCAGTCGATGACACCAATTCTGGGGGTTATTATTGTGATTGATGGCGCCAACGCTGGGGTTATTATTGCTGTCACTGGCACCAATGCTGGGAGGTTATGATTGTGGCCCCTGACACCAATGCTGGGGGTTATGATTGTGGCCACTGACACCCATGCTAGGGGTTATAATTGTGGCCACTGACACCAATGCTGGGGGTTATGATTGTGGCTACTGACACCAATGCTTGGGGTTATGATTGTGGCCACTGACACCAATGCTGGTGGTTATTATTGTGGTCACTGGCACCAATGCTGGGGGGTTATGATTGTGGCCACTGACACCAATGCTGGGGGCTATGATTGTGGCTACTTACACCAATGCTGGTGGGTTTATGACTGTAGCCACTGACACCAATGCTGGGGATTATTACTGCAGTCACTGGCGCCAATGCTGGGGGTTAAAATTGTGGCCACTGACACCAATGCTTGAGGTTATGATTGTTTCCACTGACACCAATGCTGGTGGTTATTATTGTGGTCACTGACACCAATGCTGGTGGTTATTATTGTGGTCACTGGCACCAATGCTGGTGGTTATTATTGGGGTCATTGGCACCAATGCTGGGGGCTATAATTGTGGCCACTGACCAATGCTGGGGGTTATGGCTGTGGCCACTGACACCAATGCTGGGGGTTATGACTGTGGCCACTGACACCAATGCTGGGGGTTATTACTAGGGTTGCCACATCATCCCTTTAATCCAGGACACATATTATATACTCAGGTTCTGTGGCTGATTAACTACTTACCACTTAACCACTTACCAACCGGAAGGTTTTCCAGCTTTAGGACCAGAGCACTTTTTGCGATTTGGCGCTGCGTCGCTTTAACTGACAATTGCGCGGTCGTGCAATGTTGCACCCTTTTTTTCCCACAAATAGAGCTTTCTTTTGGTGGTATTTGATCGCCTCTGCATCATTTCTAATCGCCGCTATAAACAAAATAAGAGCGACAATTTTGCAAAAAAACCCAAATTTCTTACTTTTTGCTAAAATTCAAATCCAAAAAAAAATATAAAAAAAACATTTTTTTTCACCGTTTTTGGCCGATTTATATAATTCCTTATATTTGTGATAAAAAAAATCGCAATCTGCGTTTATTGTTTGGTTTGCGTAAAAGTGGCTGCGTTTATGGATGGTGAGAATTAATTTCCGGGGTTTTTATTTATTTTTCTTACTAGTAATGGCGGCGATCTGCGATTTTTAGCGGTAATGCGATATTTCAGCGGACATGTCGGACATTTTTGACACTTTTTTGGGACCAATGACATTTATTCAGCGATCAGAAATGTAAATGTCCACTGATTACTGTACAAATGTCATTGGCAGTGAAGGGGTTAACCTGGGGGGGAGAGCTAGGGGTTAACTGTGTTCCCTGGGTGTGTTCTTACTGTGGGGGGGGTTGGGCTAACATGGGCATGAGAGATCTGACTGATCCCAGTGACAGGGATCAGTAGATCACCCATGCCCCTACTAACAGAGCGGAGAACCGTCGTGTTTACATCGGCGGTTCCCCGTTCTTTCCCTGTGGCCGCTCATCGCAGCTCGCCGGCGGACATCGGGTTCGCCCAAGCCGCAGGCACACTCCTCAGGAGTGCGGCGTGCGCGCGCCCCCTAGTGGCTGATTGCAGATCGCCGTCTTTTTATGGCGATTTGCGCTCAGCATCCTGACTGCCACCGTGAAAACGCGGCGCGCAGTCGGGAACTGGTTAAGGTGGTAATTAAACTCACTTGGTTCCTTATCTGCATTAAATTAGCCTCAAAACCTGTGTAATTCATATGTGTCCTGGATTAAAGGGATGATGTGGCAACCCTAGTTATTACTGCGGTCACTGGTGCCAATGCTGGGGGTTTTGATTTTTGACTTTCCGAATCAGGGACAATTGGGAGCTATGGATTCCTGCTGGATGGGTGACTGAGGCCTGGTTCAGGCTCGCTTCACACCTTGGCAGTTAGCCATTGGTGCTTTCTGCAGTGCCTTTTGCTGTGCGTTTTTGCACATGTGAATTAGCCGCAATTTGCATTTTTTGCCTTGGTTCACATTGATGCGATTTGGTATGTGATTTGACAAGTCAAATTGCATGCCAAATCAGCGGCAATGGCACAATCTGATTCCCAAAATGAGTTTCTGTACTACTTTTGGCGACTTCGGGGTTCGATTTCCATAGACATCTGTGCAGAAACCCGCACAGATGTCTCTGAAATCGCCCCCAAAGTCGGGACTGACATGCGGGAATGAAATTGTGCGAGTTCAGCTGAACTCGCAAGATTTCATTCCTGCTGTCAGTGTGGGGGTTTTTTGGCCAATTTGTTGGGCAGATTAACCGCTTGCCGACGGCTGATCGGCAATTGACGGCGACAATGTGGCTCTGTAACGCGAATCGCCGTCATACGACGGCGGCCGCGATACAGAGCCACTGTGAGCGGCAGCCGTTCGCCAATTAGACGGGTTGTTTAACCGGTTTTTTGGGGGTGTGACTGTCGTCCTTACTTTAGAACGCTCAAGTCGACTTGAGCGTGTTAAAGTAAGGGCGTACAGTCAGGGCTGAAACCCCCGCTAAAGTCTCTGTAGACACGCCCAAAGACGTGTCTACAGATACCTTTAGCTTGGGGCTTCAGCGGTTTTCATCATGTCTTTGAGTAAAACCCTTAGTCTAACACGGTAACGGCGACTAAACCGTACGTTAAACTGAACAGTTTAGTGTATGGTTTAGCGTAGTTACACTTGGTTCCGTTTTTTACGTTTAACGCCGATTAAGTGTACACGTTTT
>BLSH010466953.1:127822-140596 GCA_018402905.1 Glandirana rugosa | reverse complement strand
GTCCCGGGAGAGGTGGGGGGTCGGGTAGGTCCCGGGAGAGGTGGGGGGTCGGGTAGGTCCCAGGAGAGATGGAGGGACGGGTAGGTCCCGGGAGAGGTGGGGGGGGGGGACAGGTAGGTCCCAGGCGAGATGGGGGACGGGTAGGTCCTGGGAGAGGGGGGGGGACGGGTAGGTCCTGGGAGAGGGGGGGGGGGACGGGTAGGTCCCGGGAGAGGTGGGGGGTCGGGTAGGTCCCGGGAGAGGTGGGGGGGACGGGTAGGTCCCGGGAGAGGTGGGAAGGAGGGGATCACAGGAGGAATGGAGACATTGTGATGAGGGGCTTACAGAAGAGATAAGTACACGGAGAGATGGGTCTTACAGGTTGGATGGGGATGAAGGGGTTTTACTCTTGGGTTATTAAAGGGTATTCCCACCTTTATCACCTTACCCGGCTCAGTCACGGCCTGGGTGGCAAAATAATAAACTTTATTAGTTCCCTAGTTTGTCCCATGGTGTTCATACAGGTTGAAGTTTCCGCTCTCCTCTATTGAAAATGTTTTCCTTCTGTTTGTTGCCATGTGGGATCTGTGCAAACATCATCCCAACATTCACCACAATCCAATGTTAGTGATTTGTTTCTATAAATTGCTGCAACTTTACCATGCTGGCTGTGATGCCGTGTCTGTGTTCAGCTCCCTGTGGCATCAAGAAGAATCTGACAGATTCCGGTCAGGATTAATAGAGACTTCACAAACCTGAACAGGACCAATTAACTCATCTCAGAATGAATATTTTATACAGAGTTCATTATTTCACAGCTCTGCTTTACAATTAGTTTTTTTGTTATCAAACTCGGCACTTGCTCTCTTCTCCTCTTCAGTATCTGATGATCTCTAATGTTCTTATTTTATTGGAACAGCCTCCCAGAGAGTTTAAAGCGTGGAAGATGAATGCAGTTCCTCCTCCAGAATCCTACAAGGTAGAAGAAAAGAAGGGGCCGCCCCCTGAATTGGACATGGCTATAAAATGGTCCAATATTTACCAGGACAATGGAGATGATGCTCCTCAACAGGTGACCAAGGCTAAGTTTCTTCCAGATGAAGAGAACCCCGCTGACTCTCCTGGTAAGAGAACATTCCTAGGTTATACAATCTCAATACTGTATACAGCTTAAAGGGCATGAGTACGGTTAGACCCTTTTATTGCTGCCTCTTTCCCATGCAGGGAAGATTCATCACTCTGTCCTGGTGAGCTTTGAGGTGGAGACCGAAAATGGAGGGTAAAGCCGGCCATAGATGGATCGAATCTCTGCCTGTTCGGCAGGGACCAACCAAGATTCAATCCATCTATGGGCAGGCTGGTTGTATCCAAGTCGATCCATTGGATCAGATTTTTTGCATGCAATTACTGCCAGCTGCTATAGCTGTTAGCCGTAATCATTGTGTTTTTGGCGGCCAGGAAGGCTTCCCGCCAGCAGAACAAAATAGCGAGGCAAGAGGGTTTCCCCCATCAACACTGACTGTGTTGATGGGGAAATCAAGTGATATTCTTTCCTGTAACCCAAGGTTACAGGAAAGAAAATCTAATCAGCTATGGCTTGCTTTAATCCCAAAATTTTGAGTTGTTGCCAGAGCAAGAGGACATTCTCAAGTGAGGACACCTATTCCTATGGCAACTCTCTAAGATAGGAAATCACTTTGCTTTGGAGAGATTTCCTCTCATTTCCTGTTGTGTTTCCAAAATGAAATTCTATCCATGAAGGTAAAAAAGCCTTCAATGTGCAGCTCCCCCCTCAAAGCCTAAGCTCGATCCAACAATGTGCACGAGTCCTGAGGCTCTCCCAAGTCTCTCCCTCCTGATTAGATGAGATGAAGGAGCCATTGGCTCCCACTGCTGTCAATCACAGCCAGGGAGGCTGGGGTTGGTTGAGCTGCGTGCTCTATATCTTATGGACGCAGAGAGCCGGCTCAGGAGTGAGCTCACATGAGTGCCCCAACAGCAAGCGGCTTGCAATGGGTGCACTCGGCAAGGGGGAGAGGCCCAGAGCACCGACGGGAGATTTGAGAAGAGGAGGATCGGGGGTGCTGTGTGCAAAACCACTATACAAAGCAGATAAGTATCCCATGTTGTTTTTTTTAACCGCTTGCTGATCAGCCGCCATCCCTTTATGGTGGCAGGTCAGCTCTCCTGTGCGAATCGCCGTAGCCATACGGGGGCTCGCGCAGTTGTGAGCGGCGGCTTGTGACTGCTGCACGCTGTGGGAGCGTGCCCCCGGGTCAGGTGGACTCGATGTCTGCCAGCAACCCGTGATCGCCTTCTACAGAGGCAGAACGGAGATCTGCCAATGTAAACAAGGCAGATCCCTGTTCTGTCAGGGGACATGAGTGATCTACTGTTCCCATTGATTGGGAACAGTGAGATCTGTCATGTCCCTCCCAGCCCCCATACAGTTAGAACACACGCAGGGAACACAGTTAACCCCTTGATCGCCCCCTACAGTTTAACTCCTTTCTTGCCAGTGACATTTGCACAGTAATCAGTGGCTATTTTGAGCTCTGATCGCTGTATAAATGTCATTGTCAAGTGTCCGATCTGTCCTCCGCAAAGTCGCAGTCCCGATAAAAATCGCAGATCGCTGCCTTTACTAGTAAAAGAAATAGTTTTTTTCAAAATTGTCGCTCTTTGTTTATCGCTCAAAAAATAGAAACCGCAGAGGTGATCAAATACCACCAAAAGAAAGCTCTATTTGTGGGGAAAAAAGGACGTCAATTTTATGTGGGTACAGCATTGCAGAAACCGTGCAGTTAGTTAAAGTGACGCAGTGCCGAATCGCAAAAAATGGCCTGGTCATTAAGGGGGCAAATATTTCCGGGGCTGAAGTGGTTAAAGAAATATTTTCCTTTACAAGGAAACACTTGTAAAAGGAAACACTTGAACTTCTGTTCATGTGTATGAAAGTTCATTGATCTCAACACTTCTGGCATCTGTAAGATGTCAGGATTGTACATCTAGCTTCCCATGTGCAGCTGTCGGTATGCAATTCATAAAAGAAGCTGCTAGCATGCAGGGGGTGAGATTCTATAGCAGAAGACCTATATGGGTTGATATACTAAAGGCAAATAGACTTTGCAAGTGAAGTTACTTAGAAAATGAAGGGAAGCTCTGCTGACTTCCATCATCCAATCGTGAAAGCAATAATGCTGTTTTTTTTTAATTTTTTGGGTATTGGGTATTCTTTGTAAAGTGATGCTTCACATGACAAACTGCAGTCTTATTGCCTTTAGTAAATCAACCCCATAGAGTTTTCTGTTACTACAAACTGATGCTGACACCCTTCCTGTGTGCAGGCTGCCTTTGTTATTTCACCTGCATCCAACCCAGGCTGCATGTAGGCAACTTATAGTGGGGGATGCAGCCACAGCAACTTCACAGATAAAGTGGCATGTTAAAATTTAACATGCGGGCAAGATCAGATGCATGGACCTGAACATACACTGTCTGCATTCAGATCTATGCAGTAGCTCCAGCTGGCAAGTCAAATTTTGATATGTGGCTCTGTCTGTGCAGCCTCTGCATGCATGCAGCCTGGGGCAGATAGAGGAGCATTAACAAAGGGAGGCTGCACACAGGATGGGTGTTGGTGCCTTTCTGAATGAAGCCTTAAAGCAAACCCAGTGTTGTCAATTTAGATTTAGATTTACTATTCTTTTAAAGCTCTTGCTTTAGACTGCAAGCCATCATCTCTGCTATTTATTTTGTTTTTCTTCCAGATGAAGAGGATGAGCCATCAACAGCAAAAAAGCGGAAGGTTTCATAGCTGTAATTTGGACACGAGCAGTCTGCATCTTATTGGAAAGATCGGAAAATCTTTCTACTAGAGTCATGTGACCTCCAGAGTGCAGTCATAACTGAGTTTAGATGTTTCACATGTCCCTAGTCACCAGTTCCTGAGCATACTTGTGAGAGAGCAGGACTACTGTATATGGTGTATAGAACACACTTGTCTTGGTGAATGTAAAGAGCCTTCTGTCTAGCAATACATCAATGCTTTTATTTTCTTTTTTTTATTTCTCTCAATCAGCGAAAATGCAGTTTGGTTCTGCCGCTCGTCTGCATTGTCTTAGAAACCTTTTATAAAGGAGTGTGTTTCAGACTAAGTTATTGTAATAATCCCCAACAGGGGCTGTTTTACAGGTAAAATAATTTGTAAATAGTTCACCGAAATAAAATCTACATTTGATAAAATCGTGTGCCTTCTGCTCCTTTTAAATCTTGTTTTCTTTCTATTTCAACCAGAGTTTAAAGCGGTATTAAACCCAAAAGCAAACATTTATTATATTGCAGCTTACCAATTCTTAGATGTGTATTAGTTTCCTTTAAGTTTTCTTTCTTCTATTTTCATCTGGTGGTCTGGCCAGTAAGTCTGTTTTTCAACAGAACAAGCTCTCTTGCAGTTACAGGGATGAGACAAACCCTTTAACACTGGCAGGGTGCTTAAATGATCAGCATTTATTTATGGGAATCATTTATCTCAAAAGTAAAAAAACAGCTGTTAATGATTATAAAGTATTAGCTGGAGTTTAACTTCAGTTTGTTAGTGCATTTAAATCTGTTAGTACATTTAACACCCCCTCAGACTGGGTTCACACCGCAGCATAGAGCAGCTCCCGGCAGGGGTCTGGTGCGTCCCCATTCAGTTTCAGGTCCGATTTCAGCCCCAATTTTTGGCTGAATTCGGACTTGAAATGGACCAGAAGATGCACAGGACTCCTGTGCAATTCGCTCCTGAGATGTGTGAAACGGCACCATAGAGAGCCGGTCACAATCTCCTGACATGCAAATTGGCTGCAGAGAAACCCACATCCAATTCACACTAGTGTGAACCCAGCCTCAGACTGAGAATGCTGCTCTCAAGAGGTGCATCCTGTGCTCCTTTGTTCAGACTGGTGTCTCTGAACAAATGAGGGAAAAAGCCTTAAAAGAAAATACAGCCACCACATGTAATGATTGGTAAGCGGCAAGATATTATATTTTTCGTTTTGGGTTTAACCACTTGCCTACCGACCGCCGTGGCTTGACCGCGACAAAGTGGTTTGTTATTGGCAACCGCCTTCACTTGATGGTGGCCACGAGAACGAGTATTGTGAGCGCGCAACACCAGAGGCGCGCTCACTGTTTTCCGGGGGGGGGGCAGGGAGCGGGTAGGGCGGACTCAATCTCTGCCGGCTACCTGCGATGCCTCCCCTGCACTGACAGAACGGAGGTCCATGTATGAAGGGCTGTGATCACAGGCTTCCTGTATATGGACGCCGTGATCACTCCTCTCCCCCAGCCCCCATACAGTTAGAACACACTGAGGGAACAGTTGACCCTTAGAGCACCCCCTCCAGGTTAACTCCTTCACTGCCAATGGCATTTACACAATAATCAATGCATATTCATAGCACTGATCGCTGCATAAGTGCCAATGGTCCCGAAAAAGTGTCAAAATGGTCCGACATGTCCGCTGCAATATCGCAGTACCACTATAAATCGCAGATCGCCGCCATTACTAGTAAAATAAAAAAATAAATAACCCCATAAATTAATTATCCATCGTAAATGTTAGCTTTCCCTTCTGTGGTCCTGCTGTTGGGCTGCCCAGTGGTTTGGGTGTGGCTGGGACTTCAACCGGTTGGACAATCAATTAACCAATACAAGTTGTAGGCTCACAAAGATTGCGAGGTTTATTACGTATACAAGGTGTTTTATAAACTTAAACCACAAATACTCCCCTTAACCACTATACCCACCCATACTGCTGTAGCCAATTACAATGCTTACAACTATATTCTGCCCCGATACAACAAGGTTATACAAAGTTTAATACTAAATTTATATATGACGCATGATATAGGTGAGTAGACTACATGTTATTTAAGCTTGTTCCTTTTATATTGCAGAAGCTTGCATATTTCTTCTCCAAGCCTTGCAAAAAAGCTGCAAAATAGCTGGTTCCATTTCCACCCTAAGCAATTGCGGTTAGGTTGTCTGTACACCTGTAGCTTGTTCTTCTTTATAAAAATGATATAAAAAGTTATAACATTTTCCTCATAAGGAGGAACTCTGCAACCTTAACCCAGTCCATAGAAAGACAAAGCTGATTTAAAATGGATGTTTGATCAGAATTCTCTTACAGTAAACGCGGCAGCTTTTGCGCAAACCAATAAACGCAGATTGCGTTTTTTTTTACCAAAAATATGAGGAAGAATATAAATCGGCCAAAACCAATGAAAAAAATTTTTTTTATATATTTTTTGGGGGATTTGTATTTTAGCAAACAGTAAGAATTTTTTTTTTTTTTTGTTTTTTGCAAAATTGTTGCTCTTTTTTTTTTGTTTTTTATAACGGTGATCAAAAATGATGCAGAGGTGATCAAATACCACCAAAAGAAAGCTCTATTTGTGGGAAAAAAGGATGCAAATTTTGTTTGGGTACAATGTCGCACGACGCACAATTGTCAGTTAAAGCAACGCAGTGCCGAATCGCAAAAAGTGCTCTGGTCCTAAGCTGGGAAATCCTTCCGGGGCTGAAGTGGTTAATACCGCTTTAACGTGTTACTAAACCCACAACAGTAAAATCAGTCTGTATATGCAACATAGCATGCTTGTTATACTCACTGTGGATCCTAAGGGGTTAATCATGTGCATTGTGTGAAAAGGCTGTTTGATCCTGTCTTCTGATCATTCCCTTCTTTCACTGTCCCCAATCCATCTCCTGATAGAGATTTTTTTTGGGGGAGGGTGCATGTGATCAGCAGAGGGCCAATCAGCACTGTCCAAAGTCTGGGGTTCTGCCGTCTCATAGGACAGTCAGAGGAGAATGAAAACTCCTCCTACAAGCTTTAACCAGACACGGATAGAAGTCACAAGACTGCTATATACTGCTGATGAGAAAAGGCATTTATCAGTTTATATTTACTAAAACTATTGCATTTCCATGTTCTGTGTACTGTGGGAAAACAGATATAGTGAATGTAGGGCCCTGGGTTTAGTAACACTTTGTTAAACACCATCCAGATATATAGATACTATTTTGTCACATGTTGGCATAGCAGCATCCACACTGTGAAGGAAGATCCAGCACTGCAAGCAAATCATGGCTCACAAGAAGACCTTAGAAGTATGTTTGAGCTTCTTCATTGTCCGGTCAGAAAATTACAAAATCCGATAAAACATTTCAAATTTGTATTAAGCCGTTTGGTTGGATGAATTCATGTTTGTTTGTTTTTTTCACAAAGACTGAACAGTAGGAACATCTGTAACAAAAAATAATTAAAGTCAGCAGCTACAAATACTGTAGCTGCTGACTTTTAACCACTTCAGCCCCGGAAGGATTTCACACTTTAGGACCAGAGCACTTTTTGGGATTCGGCACTGCGTCGCTTTAACTGACAATTGCGCGGTCGTGCGACGTACCAAAACCAAAATTTACGTCCTTTTCCCCACAAATAGAGCTTTCTTTTGGTGGTATTTGATCACCTCTGCGTCATTTCTGATCACCGCTATAAACAAAAGAAGAGCGACAATTTTGCAAAAAAAGCCAAATTTCTTACTTTTTGCTAAAATACAAATCCAAAAAAAAAAATATAAAAAAATATTTTTTTCCATCAGTTTTAGCCGATTTATATTCCTCATATTTTTGGTAAAAAAAAATCGCATTCAGCGTTTATTGATTGGTTTGCGCAAAAGTTGCCGCGTTTACGGATGATAATTCATTTCTGGGGCTTTTTTTTTTTTTACTGGTAATGGCGGCGATCTGCGATTTTTAGCGGTACTGCGATATTGCAGCGGACATGTCGGACCATTTTGACACTTTTTTGGGACCATTGGCATTTATACAGCGATCATTGCTATAAAAATGCACTGATTACTGTGTAAATGCCATTGGCAGTGAAGGGGTTAACCTGCAGGGGGGCGCTCTAAGGGTTAACTGTGTTCCCTGGGCGTGTTCTAACTGTGTGTGGGCTGCCCTGGCTGGGGAAAGGGGATGATCACGGCTTCAATATACAAGGAAGCCTGTGATCATCGCCCTTCCCCCTCTATGAGAACGGAGATCCGTGTTTACTTACACGGACCTCCGTTCTCTCACTGCGGGGGGCCATCCTGGGTAGCCGGACCTGCTCCCTGGCCCCCCCCCCCCCTCCCCGGACTCAATGAGTGCGCCTCCAGCGGCGCGGGCTCACAGCACTAGTTATCGCGGGTTGCGATAACGAGCCACTCTGTCGCCGTCAGACTGTGGTCGACAAGTGGTTAATATAAGGACACTTGCCTGTCCAGGGATCCCGTGATGGCACCCTCTAGCCGATTTGTCAATCTGCTTCACGTGCAGGCCCCAGCATCTGTAGTAAGGGAAATATGATGTGAAGCCTTGCAGTTTCCTACTGCGCATGCGCGAGTCACACTGCACTTTCTGAATTCCCACTGCTGCCTTCTGGTGTGTGTCCCAGAAGGCAGCAGGGGCCGGAGATGTCGTAGATCAGCAAACTTGCCCTTAAATGAATATCCGAATATCAGTGGTCTGGTCCATTATAGAAATTAAGTTGGCAACAAAGCTTCTAGTTGATCATTTTAAGGACAACTTAAACATCAGACCCCCCCAGTGAGATATTTTCTGAACCTGACACCGCTGTTAGACTTCCTATCTTAACCCCCCTTTGATGCTGGAACAATATGTATGTGTTTTGAGATTTAAAAGGTAAGACTGTATTCTTGGTGGCTGTAATATCCGCTAGGAGAGTCTCAGAATTGTGTGCTTGGGCCTAGGGTTTGTGAACCATACATCACATTGTTTCGTAGAGGGGCATCTTAGGCTTGATTCACATCTATGCATTTTACTTGTGAGCGTTTCTGCAGTGCTTCCTGCAGTTTTCTTACTGCGTTTTGCGTTTTTGTTGCTTTGTTTTTTTTTTGGGGGGGTATTTGTTATTGGGCAGATTTAAAACCGCAAATCACAGCAAAAATGCCCTGCATGCTTTTCTGCAGCTTCTCCATTGAAATCAATTGAACCGCAAAAAAAACAGTTTTGCGTTTAAAAAAGTCCCTCACCCTTTCCAAAAACGCAGAGGTACAAAAATGCATTGATGTGAACATGTTCCATTGGCATCCATTTCCTGCGTTTCTGCAAAAAGCATGAAAAAACGCATTGGTGTGAATGGAGCCTAACAGAGTGCTGACGTTGCTCTCAAAGGTGACAACAACATTCCATGTAAACCAAGACTGGGATTTGTCAGCTTTTTCTGTTGGGATAAGTAGCCAGCAGCTGCATGTATCAAAAGCCGTGCAACCTCAATGTATCAGGAACTCTCTCGGCTTGTTTTCAGGCAACAAAGGTGATAAGATCCTCAGAAAACAGAAACTTGTATCAAATACTTACTGTAATTTTGCTTTCCTGGGGCCAGTCCATGGCAGCATGCTACCACATGTATGCTGCCATGTTGGCACCAGGAAAGGCTCTTATTGTCCCAGTGGGCCCAAGTAGGGAGAAAGGGGCATGTTCCCATACCATCTCTTCATGCCTTATTCAGATCATTCAAAAGCTGTACCTGGGTAGTAGTCAGCATCCTCTGGAATCCATAAAGGCACATTCTACCAGAAGTATATAGCAAAAAGGATCCCCCATATAATGGGACTTTAACGGCTCAAAAAGTGCGTTAGTCTAAAAATAGTATAAACTTTATTGTAATCACATAAACGAGTAATTAAAAATGATTTCACGTATAGGAATGAATGAGAAAAATTTGCAAGCGTACAATATACTTATACTTGTTTGTACATAGTCAACCGTAATCAAAATCATAGAATGCTGACATGTCTCAGGGATAGTTCTGTGAGCAGTACAGAGCAATCTATAGTGATATCAAACATACAGTATCTCAAAAAAGTGAGTACACCCCTCACATTTTTGTAAATATTTTATTCTATCTTTTCATGTGACAACACTGAAGAAATGACACTTTACTACAATGTAAAGTAGTGAGTGTACAGCTTGTATAACAGTGTAAATTTGCTGTCCCCTCAAAATAACTCAACACACAGCCATTGACGTCTAAACCGCTGGCAACAAAAGTGAGTACACTCCTAAGTAAAAATGTCCAAATTGGGCCCAAAGTGTCAATATTTTGTGTGGCCGCCATTATTTTCCAGCACTGCCTTAACCCTCTTGGGCATGGCGTTCACCAGAGCTTCACAGGTTGCCACTGGAGTCCTCTTCCCCACCTCCATGACAACATCACAGAGCTGGTGGATGTTAGAGACCTTGCGCTCCTCCACCCTCCGTTTGAGGATGCCCCACAGATGCTCAATAGGGTTTAGGTCTGGAGATGCTTGGCCAGTCCATCACCTTTACCCTCAGATTCTTTAGCAAAGCAGTGGTCTTCTTGGAGGTGTGTTTGGGGTCGTTATCATGTTGGAATACTGCCCTGCAGCCCAGTCTCTGAACTGAGGGGATCATGCTCTGGTTCAGTATGTCACAGTACATGTTGGCATTCATGGTTCCCTCAATGAACTGCAGCTCCCCAGTTGCAGCAGCACTCATGCAGCCCCAGACCATGACACTCCCACCACCATGTTTCACTGTAGGCAGTGGCTTTGCTGGGTGGGAAAAAGACCAGGGGCCCTAGCCCGAGGAAATGCAGCGTGCTAAGCAATTGGTGTGGGTTAAAGGGGGTGTGGCTCACATCTGAGAGGAAGAAAGAGATAGGGAGGGAAGGAAAGAAGAGAAGGAAGGAAGGAAAAAATGAGGGATGGAGGGACAGCGGGCCCAGATCCTACACCACAATAGCAATATGTGTATTCCAGAAAGTTTAACAATCAGCAAATTAGTTAGTGCTTCAATCATTCCGGCACCATGGTTGGTATGGCGTCAGGATGTTTGAAGCGCATTATTTTTATTATTACATTGTAATATAAAATGAAAAAGTTCAAATCACCATAATGCAGAATCAGTAGGAGCCCCGAACGTCACTTGCCACTATCACCTGCTACCAGATGTCATCAGGTGCCCCCAGTGGAGTGCCTCCTTACACAGGTGTCCCCAGCGCCAGCAGAGTGCCTCCTTACACAGGTGTCCCCAGCGCCAGCAGAGTGCCTCCTTACACAGGTGTCCCCAGCGCCAGCAGAGTGCCTCCTTACACAGGTGTCCTCCAGGCCAGCAGAGTGACTCCTTACACAGGTGTCCCAGCGCCAGCAGAGTGCCTCCTTACACAGGTGTCCCCAGCGCCAGCAGAGTGCCTCCTTACACAGGTGTCCCCAGCGCCAGCAGAGTGCCTCCTTACACAGGTGTCCCCCAGACCAGCAGAGTGCCTCCTTACACAGGTGTCCCCAGCACCAACAGAGTGCCTCCTTACACAGGAGTACCCCAGCAGAGTGCCTCCTTACACAGGTGTCCCCAGCGCCAGCAGAGTGCCTCCTTACACAGGTGTCCCCAGTGCCAGCAGAGTGCCTCCTTACACAGGTGTCCCCCAGCAGAGTGCCTCCTTACACAGGTGTCCCCCAGGCCAGCAGAGTGACTCCTTACACAGGTGTCCCCCAGGCCAGCAGAGTGACTCCTTACATAGGTGTCCCCCAGCAGAGTGCCTCCTTACACAGGTGTCCCCCAGCCCCAGCAGAGTGCCTCCTTACACAGGTGTCCCCAGCGCCAGCAGAGTGCCTCCTTACACAGGTGTCCCCCAGGCCAGCACAGTGACTCCTTACACAGGTGTCCCCCAGGCCAGCACAGTGACTCCTTACACAGGTGTCCCAAAGGCCAGCAGAGTGCCTCCTTACACAGGTGTCCCCCAGCACCAGCAGAGTGCCTCCTTACACAGGTGTCCCCCAGGCCAGCAGAGTGTCTCCTTACACAGGGGTCCCCAGCGCCAGCAGAGTGCCTCCTTACACCAGTGTCCCCCAGGGCCAGCAGAGTGCCTCCTTACACAGGTGTCCCCAGCGCCAGCAGAGTGCCTCCTTACACAGGTGTCCCCCAGGCCAGCACAGTGACTCCTTACACAGGTGTCCCCCAGGCCAGCACAGTGACTCCTTACACAGGTGTCCCAAAGGCCAGCAGAGTGCCTCCTTACACAGGTGTCCCCCAGCACCAGCAGAGTGCCTCCTTACACAGGTGTCCCCCAGGCCAGCAGAGTGTCTCCTTACACAGGGGTTCCCCAGCCCCAGCAGAGTGCCTTCTTACACAGGTGTCCCCCAGGCCAGCAGAGTGACTCCTTACACAGGTGTCCCCAGCGCCAGCAGAGTGTCTCCTTACACAGGTGTCCCCAGCGCCAGCAGAGTGCCTCCTTACACAGGTGTCCCCCAGGCCAGCAGAGTGACTCCTTACACAGGTGTCCCCCAGGCCAGCAGAGTGTCTCCTTACACAGGTGTCCCCCAGCCCCAGCAGAGTGCCTTCTTACACAGGTGTCCTCCAGGCCAGCAGAATGGTATCCCCCAGGCCCGCAGAGTGACTCCTTACACAGGTGTCCCCAGCACCAGCAGAGTGCCTCCTTACACAGGTGTCCCCCAGGCCAGCAGAGTGACTCCTTACACAGGTGTCCCCCAGGCCAGCAGAGTGACTCCTTACACAGGTGTCCCCCAGGCCAGCAGAGTGACTCCTTACACAGGTGTCCCCCAGGCCAGCAGAGTGACTCCTTACACAGGTGTCCCCCAGGCCAGCAGAGTGTCTCCTTACACAGGTGTCCCCCAGGCCAGCAGAGTGACTCCTTACACAGGTGTCCCCCAGGCCAAGACGACCGGACCCCCTGTGGACACATTCCTCAGTGAGACGACC
>BLSH010466953.1:111807-125206 GCA_018402905.1 Glandirana rugosa | reverse complement strand
GGTGTCCCCAGCGCCAGCAGAGTGCCTCCTTACACAGGTGTCCCCAGCCCCAGCAGAGTGCCTCCTTACACAGGTGTCCCCCAGTCCCAGCAGAGTGCCTCCTTACACAGGTGTCCCCCAGGCCAGCAGAGTGTCTCCTTACACAAGTGTCCCCAGCGCCAGCAGAGTGTCTCCTTACACAGGTGTCCCCCAGGCCAGCAGAGTGTCTCCTTACACAGCTGTCCCCCAGGCCAGCAGAGTGTCTCCTTACACAGGTGTCCCCCAGGCCAGCAGAGTGTCTCCTTACACAGGTGTCCCCAGCGCCAGCAGAGTGTCTCCTTATACAGGTGTCCCCAGCGCCAGCAGAGTGCCTCCTTACACAGATGTCCCCCAGCCCCAGCAGAGTGCCTCCTTACACAGGTGTCCCCAGCGCCAGCAGAGTGTCTCTCCTTACTTTATAGGAGAGAGGTGATGTGGGGAGGCAGTGAGAGATGCTCCCCGCCACACCACTGACAATGCAGAGGCCAGTCAGAAGAACAGTGATGCGGACGGGCAGAGAGATGATGTCATCTCTGCTCGCCCACCCCGCTCGTTCGCGGCCCTGTAAAGCCGCCCGCAGCTCTGTGAAGCTGCCCGCTCGCAGCTCTGTGAAGCTGCATGCTCGTCGCTCTGTAAAGCTGCCCGCTCGCAGCTCTGATAAGCTGCTCATCCGCGTCTCTGAGCGGGCGACTTGACAGAGCTGTGGGCCCGCTATTAGGGACCCCTCAGGACACTCAGGGCTGCAGCCCTGATAGCCACCCCTGGCGATGCCCCTGACTGTAGGTAAGACACACTTGTCTTTGTACTCCTCACCTGATTGCCGCCACACAAGCTGGACACCATCTGAACCAAGTAAGTTTATCTTGGTCTCATCAGACCACAGGACATGGTTCCAGTAATCCATTGCCTTAGTCTGCTTGTCTTCGGCAAACTGTTTGCAGGCTTTCTTGTGCATTATTTTTTAGAAGAGGCTTCCTTCTGGGATGTCAGCCATGCAGACCAATTTGATGCAGTGTGCGGCGTATGGTCTGAGTACTGACAGGCTGACCCCCCACCCCTTCAACCTCTGCAGCAATGCTAGCAGCACTGATCGTCTATTTCCCAAAGACAACCTCTGAGTGGAACCTGTCCTGTTGAACCACTGTATGGTTTTGGCCACCGTACTGCAGCTCAGTTTCAGGGTCTTGCCAATCTTCTTATAGCCTAGACCATCTTTATGTAGAGCAACAATTCTTTTTTTCAGATCTTCAGAGATTTCTTTGCCATGAGGTGTCATGTTGAACTTCCAGTTACCAGTATGAGAGAGTGAGAGCGATAACACCAAATTTAACACACCTGCTCCCCATTCACACCTGAGACCTTGTAACACTAACAAGTCACATGACACTGGGGAGGGATAATGGCCCATTGGGCCCAATTTGGACATTTTCACTTGGGGTGTACTCACTTTTGTTGCCAGCGGTTTATTCATTAATGGCTGTGTGTTGAGTTATTTTGAGGGGACAGCACATTTACACTGTTATACAAGCTGTACACTCACTACTTTACATTGTAGCAAAGTGTCATTTCTTCAGTGTTGTCACATGAAAAGATATAATAAAATATTTGCAAAAATGTGAGGGGTGTACTTACTTTTGTGAGATACTGTACATTAGAACATGCCAAAAAAACATTTATATAACATCCAGGGGTACTCACAAGGATAGCACCCAGGGAAAAGAGAATATTTTTCGCAACCCCAGAGAAAAAGGATGGATGATTGCCAATTGTATCCAATTTCTCGCCCCCTCAACACAAGTAGAAAAAAAGGGGGGGGGGGGGGATATAGGTTCCCTTTCCTATTCCTTTCTGTATTTCTATGGTTTGAGCTGCTGTCAGGTGCCTGCAGATGGAAGATCGCTGTGTGGGAGCCACCTCGCCACAGCTATTGTCCTTGTTTGAAGTTTTCCTTCATCTGTCTGCATATGCAAGTATGAAAGTTCCCAGCACCTCTTTGACTATGTTGTTCTGAAGTCCATGCATTTGGAGAAAAAACAATTATTGACTTAATAATGAATATTGTGCTGCAATAATTTGTGTCTTGTTTATCTGCCTGGAGTCTTTCACTTTGTAATTAATTCTAGTCTGGCAGGACTGCTGTATTATATTTGGCCACCAGATGGCAGCATTTTCTGCCTTTTGTTTGATGCATGATGGCTGTAAGCTAAAACTAAAAAGTCTGTAAACCACAGCAGCAGTGCAGTAAATCTACTGATAGCTCAAAATGATTTCCAGTATGGGTTTCCTATAGTTGTACTGAAAAAGCACAGAAGCAGAATTGAATCACATGCAGATTTAATTTTTCCGGTTACAGGTCCAAATGTTTGTGACACATTTGTTTTATTCTTCCAGAGTACGGCCATGAACAAAAAGGAGATTTAGGCCTAATTCATGCTGGGTGACTTTTACAGGCGTTTACTGGAGCACTCAGTATCTGGTGCAGCTTTGCATGGTAGCCAATCAGCTTCTAACTTCAGCTTGTTCAATTGAGCTTTGGCAATAAAACCTGGAAGCTGATTGGTTTCTATGCAGAGCTTCATCAGATTTTGCATGCATCAGTTTTAGTAAATTCCCCCCATGTGTCCATGCACACATAGGTATTTGCAGGCTTAAAAAAAAAAATCACCAGTGTATTCAGGAGAGAAGCATTTGGGCAGAAAAAAACCACTAGACGAGTTTTAGCGCATTTGTGCGTTTGCACATTAATGCATTCTAACGGCGAATAAAAATAATATTCTTATATATACTGTATATCAGAGTGCATTAACACCAAACACATGTGCAAAACCACGTTCCACTTCCAGTCCCCCCACCGTGGATATACTTCAATACTATGACGTCAAATACCATTGTTATGGCAGCAGTTAGCTGCCATAACCCCGGTATTTCTGTCCACGGCCGGCGATCCTCTTTCACATAAAAGAGGTCTCAGCGGCAGATTCACCACAAGATCACTTTTATGGATGGCGGGAGAGGTGCCCCCCTCCCATTGCATCCTGGAGCCAGTGGAAGCGGCAGAAACGATCCGATCTGCTGGCCTGATGAGCAGAAAGTCAAGTGGGGGCAAGATGGCCCCCACTCTCGACTCCATGTCCTTGGAGGACCGGAGCGCCGTCAAACGTCACTTCCGCCCTCTGGCCTTAAAAATATATATTTTTTTTTTTATAGAAAAAAAATACTTTTTTTTTATTTTTTTTTTATTGCTTTTAAGTGTAAATCTGAGATCTGAGGTGTTTTTTTACCCCAGATCTCACATTAAAGAGGCCCTGTCATGCTTTTATTCTATTAAAAGGGATATTTACATTCCTTGTAATAGGAATAAAAGTGATCCAAAAAAATTTGTATAAATGGACAGTGTAAAAGTAAATAAAAAAAATAAAAAAAAGCTCCTGTCCCTCCGCGGTTTCCAAAGCAAGCAAAATCCTTTCTTGTATTAAGAGAGGTATGGACTCCAGAGAGAAACATCATTTTTCCCCTGTACAAATCATTAGTAAGACCTCATCTGGAATATGCATCAGTTCAGTTTTGGGCACCAGTTCTCAAAAAGGATATGTCAGTGGAGGAACAGGGCCCCATCATTGGTATCAGTGGGAGAAATAGTGCCCTGTTATTGATGTCAGTGGGAGGAATAGTGCCCGAACATTGGTGTCAGTGGGCGGAACAGTGCCCCATCATTGATGTCAGTGGGAGGAACAGTGCCCCATCATTGGTGTCAGTGGGAGGAATAGTGCCCCATCACTGGTGTCAGTGGGAGAAATAGTGCCCCATCATTGGTGTCAGTGGGAGGAACAGTGCCCCATCATTGGTGTCAGGGGGAGGAATAGTGCCCATCATTGGTGTCAGTGGGAGGAATAGTGCCCCATCATTGGTGTCAGTGGGAGGAACAGTGCCCCATCACTGGTGTCAGTGGGAGGAATAGTGCCCATCATTGGTGTCAGTGGGAGGAATAGTGCCCCATCATTGGTGTCAGTGGGAGGAATAGTGCCCCATCACTGGTGTCAGTGGGAGAAATAGTGCCCCATCATTGATGACAGTGGGAGAAATAGTGCCCTGCTAATGATGTCAGAGGAATAGTGCCCCCCTGTTGGTGTCAGTGGGAGGAACAGTGTCCCATCATTGGTGTCAGTGGGAGAAATAGTGCTCTACTATTGATGTCAGCTAGAGGAATAGTGCCTCCTTGTTGGTGACAGTAGGGGGGAATAGTGCCCCCTTGTTGTCAATGTGGGGGGGGGGGTGATAGTGCCCCCTTGTTGGCATCAGTGGGAGAAATAGTACCCTGCCATTGATGTCAGTTGAAGGAATAGTGTCATTTATTTACAGATCTAGAGAAAATTCAGGTCTCCTGCTCTGCCAGACAGATCTAAGCTGTGTAAATCTCAGGACTGGATGGACAGACATACAGACTTACAAATCCTTTGACAGGTAAAACAGCCACATATATGTTTTCCATCTGTATATCCAGCTGTTTGTCTGGAATTCAACTTTAAATCCCCACCCTGGGCCCCAGAAAAAGTGGCCTCCATGCAGCACAAGAATTAAATACTCCTTGGAGCTGAACTGTTATTTCACAATGCAATCTAATGCGTCAAAAGTTAATATCCAGTTCTGGAAATAATTAACAAAGTTCTGTAATGCAATTACATTATTACTCGTGACTTACAGCAGGCATGACAAACATCAAACTGTGAAATGAATGTTATATAATGTGCTGGGTACCATGTGAAACGCATGTGGATCCTATCAGACAATTTCCTGCTGGTAGATGCAAATTACCAGTCTAGTTGAATTAAATAGATGACAGGACAGCTACAGTACTTCATAGACTGATGACAATCAAAATGATTTTACTGGTAATGCTAATTGTCACTAAGGTTAAACAGTTCCCTTCATAACATGAACATTCATGGAAGTAAAACATCATGACTTTTTAAAGGACCACTATACAGAGTGCTATTTGATAAACTGGTTCATGTAATAGAGAATTTAATGTACACTATATTGTCCAAAGTATTGGGACACCTGACTTTACACGCACATGAACTTTAATGGCATCTCATTCTTAGTCTGTAGGATTCATTATTGAGTGGGCCCACCCTTTGCCACTATAACAGCTTCACCTTTTCTGGGAAGGCTGTCCACAAGGTTTAGGAGTGTCTATGGGAATGTTTGACCATTCTTCCTGAAGCGCATTTGTGAGGTCAGGCACAAATGTTGGACGTGAAGGCCTGGCTCACAGTCTGCGCTCTAATTCATGCCAAAGGTGTTCTATCGGGTTGAGGTCAGGACTCTGTGCAGGACATTCAAGTTCCTCCACCCCAAACTCGCTCATCCATGTCTTTATGGGCCTTGCTTTGTGCTCTGGTACTCAGTCATGTTTGAACAGGAAGGGGCCGTCCCCAAACTGATCCCACAAAGTTGGGAGCATGAAATTGTCCACAATGTCTTGGCATACTGACAGCTTAAGAGTTCCCTTCACTGGAAATAAGGGGTCAAGCAGTGGAAACTGGAAAGGATAGTGCCCCATTGTCGGTTTCAGTGGGAGGAATAGTGTCCCATCGTTGGTGTCAGTGGGAGGCATAGTGCCCCATTGTTGGTGTCAGTGGGAGGAATAGTCCCCCCTCGTTGGTGTCAGTGGGAGGAACAGTACCCCATTGTTGGTTTCAGTGGGAGGAATAGTGTCCCATCGTTGGTGTCAGTGGGAGGCATAGTGCCCCATTGTTGGTGTCATTGGGAGGAATACTGCCCCATTGTTGGTGTCAGTGGGAGGCATAGTGCCCCATTGTTGGTGTCAGTGGGAGGAATACTGCCCCATTGTTGGTGTCAGTGGAAGGAATACTGCCACATCTTTGGTGTCAGTGGGAGGAATACTGCCCCAGTGTTGGTAACAGAGGGAAGAATTGCCTTTGATGCCTGTGGGAGGAATAGTGCCCCATGGTTGGTATCAGTGGGAGAAATATTGCCTTTTTGTTGGTGTCAGTAGGAGAAATAATGCCCTGCCTTGATGTCTGTTGGAGGAATAGTGCCCCATTGTTGGTGTCAGTGGGAGGAATAGTGCCCCATCATTGGTATCAGAGGAAGGAATACTGCCTCATTATTAATAACAGTGGGAGAAGAAATAGTGGCCAGCCATTGATGTCAGATGGAGGAATAGTCCCCTGTTGTTGGTGTCAGTGAGAGGAACAGTGCCCCAAGGGCAAGATAAAAGCAAGCAAAGGGCCACATCAGACAGTTTGCAGACCCCTGGTTTAGACAATTGTGTGTTTCCAACATTGCGGTAAGAGTTTGGGGATAGTCTCTTGCTGTTCCAGCATGGCCATGTCCCTGTGCACAAAACCAGCTCCATTAGTACATGGTTTGATGAGTTTGGTGTGGAGGAACTCAAGTGGCCTACATGGAGCCCTGACCACATGCCAGGTCTTCCCGTCCAACATCAGTACCATCCTGACCTCACAAATGCCATATTGGCTAAATGGCACAAATTCCCAGACACACTCCAAAATCTTGTGTAACGTCTTCCGGGAAGGGTGGAGGCTGTTACAGCTGCAAACGTGGAGGCCTATTTCACATTACCATCCATGGTTATGGGGTGGGATGTCCAACAAGCTCATGTAGGTGTGATGGGCAGATACTTTTGGCTGAATAGTGTAAATTGCACCACACCCTGAAAGCTGGGCTTATTCACACAATCTACCTCTCTATTGGATATCAGTGTGAACACAATGATCCATTTTGCTGATTGTGAGTAAAAGGCTAAAAATATACAATAAAACCGTCTATTTTTATACATGACGGTAATGTGATCCCCAAACTCTTCATGCACACTTGGCTCCTTGCTCTATTTGCTGGAAGGTGAATATTGTATCTATGCGGTGTAAGGACACTAGACATGCTGCAAGGCTTAAACTACGCTATAGTTGTTTCTTATGCAATCATTTTTATTGGAGATTTTAATTTCTTTGACAAATAGTGACATATTTATGATCCAATATATTTAACTGTATATAAATAATGTCTTGTTGTTATGACATAAAAATCGCTATCATTGTCTGGTATTATAGATGTTTCTGAGTTGCCAGAAGTTAAATGGAGACTCTGCAAAAATAATCTGTTTTTAAAGTGTTATGGTGGTTGGTGGATGTTATGTACTGTATCTATTTCAAAACATTGATGTTTTGCCCCACATTTTAATATATTTCTTTCTGTCTTGTATTACACTGCATGACGTTATCATTTTTCTGTAGCATGCTGGCATCTAGTGGCAGTGGTGAACCACTGCAACTTGTTTACTAATATGATTTCGGTAGCTTCCTCTGTTCTCCCCTCCTGTTTAGAGCTAGTTGGTTTAGTTGTAACTGGGCCCTCCCTACATCTTCCTTGTTCCTTAAACCCAAAAATGTATTATATTGCAGCTTAGCAATCATTAGATATGATGGCTGCATCAGTTTTCTTTTCTTTGGCTTTTTTCCCCTCTGTTTTCACCTGGTGACCTCTACAGTAACACACCTCCTGTATTAGTAAGAAACAACATAGCTCCAAACTGTCCCTGATTTTGAGTGGCTGTCCCTGATTTAGAACAAAGTCCCTTTGTCCCTCATTTTGGTCTAAACTATATAGTTGTATATAAAATGTATTATTTATCTTTCAAAAAGCATTTCAGTGCTAAATCTTTCATCCAATTTCTATATGGCTTCATTTGTAAATGTCAAAAGCCAGTATTACCCCCTTTTTTATGTACAGTATCTCACAAAAGTTGTAAATATTTTATTCTATCTTTTCATGTGACAACACTGCAGAAATGACACTTTGCTACAATGTAAAGTAGTGAGTGTACAGCTTGTATAACAGTGTAAATTTGCTGTGCCCTCAAAATAACTCAACACACAGACATTAATGTCTAAACCACTGGCAACAAAAGTGAGTGCACCCCTAAGTGAAAACGTCTCAGGTGTGAATGGGGAGCAGGTGTGTTAAATATGGTGTTATCACTCTCGCTCTCTCATACTGGTCACTGGAGGTTCAACATGGTACCTCATGGCAAATAACTCTCTGAGGATCTGAAAAAAAGAATTGTGGCTCTACATAAAAATGGCCTAGGCTATAAGAAAATCGCCAAGACCCTGAAACTGAGCTGCAGCACGGTGGCCAAGACCATACAGCAGTTTAACAGGACAGGTTCCACTCAGAACAGGCCTCGCCATGGTCGGCCAAAGATGTTGAGTGCACGTGCTCAGCGTCATATCCAGAGGTTGTCTTTGGGAAATAGACGTATGAGTGCTGCCAGCATTGCTGCAGAGGTTTAAGGGGTGGGGTGGGGGGGTTCAGCCTGTCAGTGCTCAGACCATACTCCCCACACTGCATGAAATTGGTCTGCATGGCTGTCGTCCCAGAAGGAAGCCTCTTCTAAAGATGATGCACAATAAAGCCTGCAAACAGTTTGCTGAAGACAAAGACTAAGGACATGGATTACAGGAACCATGTCATGTGGTCTATTGAGAGCAAGATTATTATACAGGATTTATATAGCGCCAACAGTTTGTGCAGTGCTTTACAATATAAGATAAACTTATTTGGGTCAGATGGTATCAAGCGTGTGTGGCGGCAACCAGGTGAGGAGTACAAAGACAAGTGTGTCTTGCCTACAGTCAAGCAGGGTGGTGGGAATGTCATGGTCTGGGGCTGCATGGGTGCTACCGGCACTGGGGAGCTACAGTTCATTGAGGGAACCAAGCATGAATGCCAACGTGTACTGTGACATACTGAAGCAGAGCATGATTCCCTCCCTTTGGAGACTGGGCCGCAGGGCAGTATTCCAACACGATAACGACCCCAAACACACCTCCAAGATGACCACTGCCTTGCTAAAGAAGCTGAGGGTAAAGGTGATGGACTGGCCAAGCATGTCTCCAGACCTAAACCCTATTAAGCATTTGTAGGGCATCCTAAAACAGAAGGTGGAGGAGCGCAAAGTCTCTAACATCCACCAGCCCCGTGATGTCGTCATGGAGGAGTGAAGAGGACTCCAGTGGCAACCAGTGAAGCTCTGGTGAACTCCATGCCCAAGAGGGTTAAGGCAGTGCTGGAAAATAATGGTGGCCACATAAAATATTGACACTTTGGGCCCAATTTGGACATTTCCACTTAGGGGTGTACTCAGTTTTGTTGCCAGCTTTGCTGAGTTATTTTGAAGGGACAGCAAATTTACA
The DNA here is from genome assembly GCA_018402905.1 of Glandirana rugosa. Taxonomy (NCBI): domain Eukaryota; kingdom Metazoa; phylum Chordata; class Amphibia; order Anura; family Ranidae; genus Glandirana; species Glandirana rugosa. The sequence continues at coordinate 115,946 of BLSH010466953.1, read as the reverse complement.
CTGTTATACAAGCTGTACACTCACTACTTTACATTGTAGCAAAGTGTCATTTCTTCAGTGTTGTCACATAAAAAGATATAATAAAATATTTACAAAAATGTGAGGGGTGTACTCACTTTTGTGAGATACTGTAGGTTCTTTCTCTCGCCTTTTTTTCCCTTCTCTTTCTTCCCTCCTCTCCTTTTTTATTTTCCTTTTACATTGAAGTTTCGGTAAAAAACTACAATATGAATGATACACACATAGATGTGTTCCTGGACGCAATTGTGGAATATAAGACTTTTTTATACAGTATTTTGGTACTAAGAGTACCTCGTATCTTGAATGTTTGTAACTGTTTCTTTATAATGGAACTTCTTTGTCTTTTGTAAACATGTAAAAAAACAAAGCCAGTATAAATGAATAATAGTGGTAAAAACAAAAGCACTCGTGGGTTTTTTTTTTGTATAATTCTCCTTTAAGGGGGCATGGCAGGGGGTGTGTCCTATGCCTATATACTTTTGTTAATAGGTGCCCCTAGGTCCCATCTCAAAAAGTTGGGAGGTATGGATACAACTCTATGGGTCTAGAGGAATGAGCACAGGAGGCAAAGCAGACAGCAACACTGCCAGTCGGGGGGGGGGGGGGGGTGTTAAATGTATTAGCAGATTTAGGTACACTAACAAACTGAAACCAAATTCCAGCTTTATAATAAGTTACATCAGTTTTTTTTTAAATATTAAAAGCAAAGGAAATCTTGAACTACTTTCAAACAAAATTCAAATGTTCTGAAAATTTTCATAGGAATTTTCCTAAGATTTTTTGTGCAAATTTCCCCACAAATTTTTGCTAGAAATTCTACTAGTGTATACCCAGCTTTCCAGCTATAGACTATAGAAGGGATACAGTGAAATCTTCAATCCATTCCCTGCCTAGACAGTGAAGGAACAGAAGTAGATTTATAAGGTTATGCTTCTGCTCTCGCTGACCCTATCAGCATGTTTTTTGGCAGCACATTTGCATGCAACACACCCAATTGGCTCCTAGTCCTACCCCTCCCTCTCCCAGCCATTTTCACTATCTCTTGTGGAAGATATGTATGGTGTTTGCATGCATAAAATCGAACAATGTTATATTACACCAGAGTTTCTCAACTGGGGTGTCATTGGGGGTTCACCTCAGGTGCCGAAAGCACAGAACCTAGTTTGCACTAGATCAGGGTCATAAGCTGCCAGTGCAATAACATCCAATAACTCTGCAGGGCAGGATGCTGGGGGTTGATTTACTAAAGCTGTAGAGTGAAAAATCTGGTGCAGTTCTGCATAGAATCAGCTTGCGGGTTTCTTTGTCAGAGCTTAATTGAACAAGCTGAAGTTAGATGCTGATTGGATACCATGCACAACTGCACCAGATTTTGCACTCTCGAGCTTTAGTAAATCAACCCCATAATGTCATTCATTGCTTTCGTGTTAGCGAGCGACCTGCCATCCAGGGCAAGCAGTATGCAGGGCAGGGACACCCCCAGCATTAAGGAGAAGACAGAATCCCACCTACTCCAGACCTTCTATACCTCCCAACCTCTACCGCACTGCTTGAGCCAAAATGTAGGGCTCTAATGTGAAGAGAAGACTGCACGATTGGGGCTCTGTGATGGGGGACTGTGTGTTTGGGGGCTGTGTGATTGGGGGGGGTCTGTGATAGGACACTGTCCTTATGTGATGGAGGAACTCTGATGTGATGTGGATACTCTGTCATGGCGGTACCCTGATGTACTGGGAGTTTATCATGTATAGGAGGACCTCTGATGTATAGGGAGGTGGGCTCTGATGTGATAGGGGATCTCTGATGTGATGGAGGAAGCTCTGATGTGATGGAGGAAGCTCTGATGTGATGGGGAGATCTCTGATGTGATGGAGGAAGCTCTGATGTGATGGGGAGATCTCTGATGTGATGGAGGAAGCTCTGATGTGATGGAGGAAGCTCTGATGTGATGGGGAGATCTCTGATGTGATGGAGGAAGCTCTGATGTGATGGAGGAAGCTCTGATGTGATGGGGAGATCTCTGATGTGATGGAGGAAGCTCTGATGTGATGGAGGAAGCTCTGATGTGATGGGGAGATCTCTGATGTGATGGAGGAAGCTCTGATGCGATGGAGGAAGCTCTGATGTGATGGAGGAAGCTCTGATGTGATGGGAGATCTCTGATGTGATGGAGGAAGCTCTGATGTGATGGAGGAAGCTCTGATTTGATGGGGAGATCTCTGATGTGATGGAGGAAGCTCTGATGCGATGGAGGAAGCTCTGATGTGATGGGAGATCTCTGATGTGAAGTCTGGACTTCTGATATAAATGAGGGCTTCTGTTGTGAAGTTAATTCCATCAAGGTGTTTGTTTGCACCGCCCCAGGCTCAGGTTTCCCAATGATAAGTGATATTTATGTTTTTTTCATTTTAGATTGGGGCACCAGGACTAAAAAAGAGGTTGAGAAATGCTGTATTAAACTAATGGAATGGTAATCTCTTTCTGCAAAAGTGGACATCAAATTCTGAGAAATGTTCACTAATTTCTTTTTAAATTCCAGACCGTCTATTTTCAGTTTGCTGCTGGCACACGTGACTTAGATGTGACACAAGTCCTAATGTGAAATTGTTTAGATATGATGAGCATGGGACAACATGATGATCACATGGTTCTTATCAGGGAGAGTGTGCTCTATTATAAAGTATATGTGAATACGATCAGTAAAATTGCACGTAAGCTTTACCATTTTAATATCATTAGAACGAATAGATAATTTTCCATATTTTTAAATCAGCATCTTTCATTAAAATAATAGATGGACCTTGGCAAAGTTCCTCACATTCTACTCCTCTTCACACCCCCTCCTCAATCCTCTACACTCTTTATCTATCCTTCTTGATTTTTTCTCTTTTCCTCACCCTGGTTATGGAGCTACCCAGCCACCAACATCTCAACTAGGCCACACTCTTACATACCAGTGACCCAAACCATCAGAACATTATTTCCTGCCATCATTCAGTCAACTAATTGCATTAAAAAGACTTACAATTTTGTCCAGACCTTCTATGTCAATGGAATCCTAGACCTATTGAACAAGTTCCATTACAAGAATTTTCTTTCTTGAAGAAAAATTTCCATTCTGCTCCTTTGAAATTCCTCGTAACTTCAGTCCAAAAATAAATGTTGATTTGACCCCCCACTAACAAATGAACATTCCATACACTAAATGTCATTCAAATAGGGTTTACGGGGTCCATGCACACTGGGCTTAAAAAAAAGCCAGTTGTATTGGCAGAAAAAAACACTGATATAGACCGTTTTTTTTACAGGCGCTTAGGAGCGTATAGCGTTTTTTTTCTACCAGAAAACTGCTCTCAAAAATGCAAACCAGAAGAGTGTTTTTTTCTGCCTCTAAACACTGAGCTTAATGTATAATGCTGCAGAGCAGACAGCACTGGTTGCAGGGTTCTGTCTGCTTAAATAGCCGTTTTGGCCCCAATGCCGGCGCATATACATGCGCGCTCACTCGCACAAGCGCACGCAAACGCGCACACGCTACGTGCGCCCGCACATGGTCCTCCAAATGGCCACAGATGGTTCCTAACATAGGGATTAGAACCCATGTCAGTTTTTATTGCTGAAATCACATTAAAGTGGATGTAAACCCGAAAAAAAAATTTAATTAATAATTCTGCCTGGTAGAGTATAGCATGTTATGTCATCTGTGCCCAGTCTTGCCACAAAGAGTTAATCCAACTGTGAGTAATGAGCTTATCTTTTTAAAAAAAAAGCCCAAATGTAGGTGAAATTACACTAAAGTCGTTATTTTTGACTGTACCCAAGATTAGGGATACAATCCTTGGTAGACACCGGTAAACCTCCTGGTACACGCCCGCGTGCATCGCACACGCGCAAACGCACGCGAACACGCTCACTCGCGCGTACATATACGCGGCCGTAACCCCGGTTTTGCCGATAAATTCGTCTGTCTTGGGACGTTGGTCACGACAGACGAGACGTCGTAATATGTAATTCGAGTCACAAATCTCCGTCTTTTTTTGTGAGAAGACCAAACGTAAAAACTCTCGTCAAAAGACCATCTTTTTTTTGCGATATGCGAGGATTCGCGGACATTTTTT
>BLSH010466953.1:82333-106484 GCA_018402905.1 Glandirana rugosa | reverse complement strand
CCCCTTCCTGTTATTTTACTTGATTTTAATTTATTTTCCCTATCCCCATTTATTTGTAGGGCACTTGCCCTAGTTTGAAGATGATTTTAGAACAGTTATATGGCTTCTACCGTTAATTAATACTTTTCAGACACAGTTTGAAGATGATCCACATTCACCTCCATTTTTGCTTTTTTTATGTTTTTATTTTTTTAAAAATATTTACAGTTATTTCCCTGTCCCCATTTTTTTGTAGGGCACTTGCCCTACCCTTACCCCCATTTTACTTCCTTTTGCAGCCCTCTGGGGCTTTCCAGGACTTTCCTACAGCCATTTTTGTGCCTAAAAGTTCGGGTCCCCATTGATTTCAATGGGGTTCGTTGTCCGTGCGATCGTTCGGGTTCCGTCCGGACCCGGACCCGGACTTTGTCCCGAAGTTCGGACGGACCAGCAGAACCCGAACTTCCAGGTGTTCGCTCAACTCTACTCATCTGTATGTGTTTTCATAATTGAGCGCAGCCCTTCTTTTCTTCTATTTGCATGTGGACCTTGTTGTGGGTTTGGGGGTTGCTGTTTTTTATCACCCTTATACTTCTGGCTCTAGCGCGGTATATTCTTCTTCATTTGGGTCCATTTTTATTGCTGTCTGTGCCCCCGTTAGGGAGATTCACCCTCTCTATTTGTCCTGTTTACCATTATCATTGAAGCCTTGTACACACGCTTAGATTTTCGGATGACAGAACGTCCGTTTTTTTGTTGGATGATTGTCTCATGTTGACCGTGAAGAGCGTCCTAACAATACGAAAATTTTCACACGACCGAACTCAACGTCAGAAGTGACGTAATGTGTTGAATAGTTTTGTATGTATTTCTGAGCATGCGTAGTCTTGATCGTATGATTTTGTTTGTACGAAAACCGTACTAATGATGCGAAAATCAGACGTTGCCTTGACGTACGAAAACATTTTTCTAGTCTGCACATCCAGCTTTTGTCGTCCAAAAAATCTAAATCGGTTGTCGAAAGGAGCATGCTAATGGTCAGAATTTCGGACAATCGGTCATCGTATGAAAATTCCCATCCATTTGCATTGTGTGTACGGGGCTCGAAAGTAAAAGAAAATCCCAAATTTTGGGCTGACCCCAGAGAAGTAATGGAGGGGAAATCTTCCAATGGGGACACTAATTCTGGTGACTTGGGGACCCCAAGGAATTCCCTTAATTTGCAGGGATTTCCTTTCACTTCCTGTTTGGCTATTGGATGGGAAATTAAGGGAAATCTCCGCAATGGAAAACAGATAGTGAAAAAAAAATATGACAGGGGTCATAACCCTTCCTTACTCTATCCAAAATAAAAAAAGTTTTGCCTAGTTCTACTTTAAAATATGCCTCTAAATGGCCTTATGTGTATGGACACATAGGATAACATTAGAAGCTTCTACTGGCCAAACATTAAACTCCTCTAGAAGCAGCAATTTTTTAAGCCAGTGTGCATGGAGCCCACATCTAGTTTGGGGCATCTTTGTTCACATACCTCTTACTCTGTGTATCCACTTGACCTCTGGAAGGTTTACCCCCCTTGGTGACCAGGCCGTTTTTTGTGATACAGCACTGCGTTACTTTAACTGACAATTGCGCAGTCATGCAATGGTGTTCCCAAATAAAATTTATGTCATTTTTTTCCCACAAATAGAGCTTTCCTTTGTTGGTATTTGATCACCTCTGCAAATTTTATTTTTTGTGCTATAAACAAAAAAAAAAAGACAGTTTTTAAAAAAATAATACTTTTTACTTTCTGCTATAATTCATATCCAATAAAAAAAATGTAACAACTCAAAATTCTTAAAAAAATTTAGGCCAAAATGTATTCTGCTACATATTTTTGGTAAAAAAAAAAATTTCATTAAGCATATATTGATGGGTTTGCGCTAAAGTTATAGCGTCTACAAACTATAGTATATATACTGGAATTTTTTTTTTTTATACTAGTAATGGCGGCAATGAACGACTTATAGCGGGACTGCGATCTTGTGGCGGACAGCCTGACACTAACTGACATTTTGCGGGAACCAGTGGAATATGCACTGCCACTGTACTAATGGCACTGGCTGGGAAGGGGTTAAACATCTAGGGTGATCAAAGGGTTAAATGTGTGCCTAACCAGTGTTTTGGTTTATTATGTGTGCTGCTTTCACAGTGAAAGAAAATCCATCTCATCCCTGTGACAGGACAGAGCTCTGCGTTGTTTACATAGGCAGAGCTCTGTTCTGTGTCTCTACTTGCCAATCAGCGGGTGTCGGCAGACATTGATTGGCCGGAACCTGCTGATCAGCTTCTGCTGTGACTAATCACAGCAGAAGCGGTGCGTGCGCCCCTTACCCAGAAGAGCAAATTCACATATACATATATTATACGTAATTCTGCATAGAACAGCCACCTTGTAGCAGTAAATCTGCTATAGGGCAGTCGACAAGTGGTTAATTGGTGTCTTTAACCATTTCAGCTCCGTAAGATTTACCCCCCTTCATGACCAGACCATTTTTTTTTCGATATGGCACTGCGTTACTTTAACTGACAACTGCGCGGTCATGTAACACTGTACCCAAATAAAATCTATGCCATTTTTTCCCACAAATAGAGTTTTCTTTTGGCTGTATTTGATCACCTCTATGGTTTTTATTTTTTGCGCTATGAACAAAAAAAGACAATTTGGAAAAAAAAAACAATATTTTTTACTTTCTGCTATAAAACATATTAAATGAAAAAAAATAAAAAAGCTAATTTCTTCATAAATTAAGGCCAATACATATTCTGCTACATATTTTTGGTTAAAAATCCCAATAAGCATATATTGATTGGTTATAGCAGTCTACAAACTATGGTATATATTCTGGAATTTTTATTTATTTATTTATTTATACTAGTAATGGCCGGCGATCGGTGACTTATAGCTAGACTGCCATATTGTGGCGGACAATCTGACACTTTGTGGGAATCAGTGACATTAATACAGTAATAAGTGCTAAAAATATACACTGTCACTGTACATTGGCTGGGAAGGGGTTAACCATCTAGAGTGAGCAAAGGGTTAAATGTGTGCCTAACCAGTGTTTTTGTGTACTATGTGTGCTGCTTTTACAAAGGAATGAGATGGATTTTCTTTCCCTTCTTACCCCGCTGTCAGGACGGAGCTCTGCTTTGTTTACATAGGCAGAGCTCCATTCAGCCTCTCTCCTCGCCAATCAGCGGGTGCTGGCGAACATCCATTGGCCGGCATCCACTGATCAGCTTCTGCTGTGACTAATCACAGCAGAAGCGGCATGCTACCCGGAAATGCAGAAACACACATATATATATATATATATATATATATATATATATACAGTATCTCACAAAAGTGAGTACACCCCTCTTTTCATGTGACAACACTGAAGAAATGACACTTTGCTACAATGTAAAGTAGTGAGTGTACAGCTTGTATGACAGTGTAAATGTGCTGTCCCCTCAAAATAGCTCAACACACAGCCATTAATGTCTAAATCACCCCTAAGTACACCCCTAAGTGAAAATGTCCAAATTGGGCCCAAAGTGTCAATATTTTGTGTGGCCACCATTATTTTCCAGCACTGCCTTAACCCTCTTGGGCATGGAGTTCACCAGAGCTTCACAGTTTGCCACTGGAGTCCTCTTCCCCTCCATGATTACATCACGGAGCTGGTGGATGTTAGAGACCTTGCGCTCCTCCACCTTCCATTTGAGGATGCCCCACAGATGCTCAATAGGGTTTAGGTCTGGAGACATGCTTGGCCAGTCCATCACCTTTGCCTCATACACACGGACGTTTTTTGACGCCGACGTTTTCTGGCGTTTTTTGCAGCTCTCCATGTTAGTCAATGGCCCCATAAAAACGCCAACGTTTTTGAGCTGTAGATGGCGTCGGCGTTAGTGAGCTGAAACTAGAACCCATGGCCATCACGTTCTGAGGCTGTAACGTTTTGGCATTTTTGACGCCAACGCCACAAAACGGCAACAAACGCCAACTAATATTGTACCGGCGTTAACCGGCGTTTTTTGACGCTGACGTTTTTAGGTTGAAAAATAGTAGTGAGATGATTTTTTTTAAAACGCCAATTGACGCCGAAGCTCACTAACGCCGATGCATAACGCCAAAAAATGCTGATTTTTTTTTTCCTTGACGTCAGGCCCGACGTTTTGTTTATTTTTTAAGAAACGTCCATGTGTATGAGGCCTTACCCTCACCTTCTTTAGCATACAAGCTGTCCACTCACTACTTTACATTGTAGCAAAGTGTCATCTCTTCAGTGTTGTCACATGAAAAGATAGAATAAAATATTTACAAAAATGTGAGGGGTGTACTCACTTTTGTGTGATTCTGCATAGAACAGCCACCCTGTGGCAGTAATTCTGCTATAGGGCGGTTAATTAGTGCCTTTTAATATTTGCCTTGAGTTCAGCTTTATGTTAAATAATTATGGCAAATAAAAAACCATAAAGCCTTGAAATCTGTGTTATATGTGAACTTAGAACAAATGTTTGCATTAAAAAGTTCTAAGGAAAAGCAATGATTCATTTTGCTGAAATAACATTTTGTTGTGAGTAATGGGCTAAAAATTATGCTGATCAGATCCAAAAATTGCTATTTTTATATGGTGGTAATGTGGTCTCCAATTTGTTTCTGCTCCCTTGGACACATTCGTTCTTTATTTTCTGGAATGTGAATATCTATGCACTTTGAGCCGCATAGCAAAGTTTATGTTGTACTAAAGATAGTTCTGAGCTCTTAGAGGTTAAAGCGGACCTGAACTCAAAAAGGGTCGCTGTGTTATAGGGAAAAATCTAGAAATGTTAAAGTGTATCCACACCCAAAAACCAAAACGTACGACGTTGCAGTTTATTAGCCCTTAGATGTAGCGGCTGCATTTGTTTACTTTTATCAGGTTTTTTACTTGGTGACCCTTCACATAACATACTGCCTTTCCCCGGATGGCTACACTGACCCCTCTACTGTATCTATGGAGGGAGCCCTGGTCTCCACACTAGGCTGGACTTCAAACATGTCTGTCTTTGTTCATCTCTATTACATGGGGATTGATGGGATTAGTAGTTTACACAAGAAAGATAAGCCTGTCCTCTTCCAGAATGCTGCAGAGAAGAAGCCTTAGGCCAGTGGTTCTCAACTCCGGTCCTCGGGACCCACCAACAGGCCAGATTTGAAGTATTACCTTTGGGAGATGCAGACTAGAACACTGCAATCACTAAGCAGCAAATGATATCACCTGTGATGTATTTCAGTTATCCTGCAAACCTGGCCTGTTAGTGGGTCCCGAGGACCGGAGTTGAGAACCACTGCCTTAGGCCATGGGTGCTCAACCTGTGCCCTTCCAGCTGTTGCAGAACTACAAGTCCCATGAGCATTACAAGCAGCTGATGGTTACAAGCATGACTCCCAAAAGTGGAGGCATGATGGGACTTGTAGTTCCGCAACAGCTGGCGGGCCAGAGGTTGAGCACCCATGCCTTAGGCTACATTTACACCTGAGCATCAGCGTTTTGGGCGTTCTTCAGGCTTTATTTTGGGCTTTCCTACACATTTTTTGCATGTTTTAGGATTGATGTGCCGTAAATGAGCTTCTTTGGAGCAGGATCGTGTTGTTGGACCCATAAACCTTTGTTATTGGATTGCCTGAGAACGGGCATAACAGGCTTCTGTGTGTTTTTCAGGTGCTCACATTGAAGTCCATTGAGCCAAAAAGCTCAACTCTGCCTGAAAGAAGTCCTTTTTCAAGCGTCAGGTGCCTGGGCGCTCAGATGTGAACAGGCGCTATTTACAACACAAATCACATTGATTTATTTTCAGGTACTTATATAGCACCGTCAATTTACGCAACGCTTTACATATATATTGTGCATTCACATCAGTCCCTGCCCTCAAGGAGCTTACAATCTAAGGTCCCTAACTCACATGCATACACATACTAAGGGCAATTTTAGACAGGATTCTAATTAACCTACCAGCATGTCTTTGCAGTGTGGGAGGAAACCGGAGTACCCGGAGGAAACCCACGCAGGCACAGGGAGAACATGCAAACTCCAGGCAGGTAGTGTCGTGGTCGGGATACGAACCTGTGATCCTTTTGCTGCTAGGCGAAAGTGATATCCACTACATCACTGTGCCACCCATTAGAAGTGGTTGGCACTCGGGATGGCATCAAACAACAGTCTTCCTTTATTGAAAAAGCATGTATAATTGCTGTAAAACATCAAACACATTTCGGCCGTCAGGTCTTAGCCATGACTAAGGTTTGATGGCCGAAACACGTTGGCTATTTTATAATTATTATCCACTTTCGCTCCAGAAGATTTACCCCCCTTTCTGACCAGGCCATTTTTTGCTATTTGGCACTGCATTACTTTAACTGACAATTGCGTGGTCATGCAACACTGTACCCAAATAAATTTATATCTTTTTTTTCCCACACAAATAGAGCTTCCTTTTGGTGGTATTTGATCACCTTTGGGGGTTTTTTTGCGCTATAAATGGAAAAAAACAACGGACAGTTTTGAAAAAACACAATATTTTGTTATTTTCTGCTATAAAATGTATCCAATAAAAATGTAAGAAATACAATTTCTTTATAAATTTAGACCAACATGTATTCTGCTACATATTTTTGGTAAAAAAAATCCCAATAAGCGTACAGTATATTGATTGGTTTGCGTGAAAGTTATAGTGTCTACAAACTATGGTATATATACTGGAATTTTTATTTATTTATTTTTCATACTAGTAATGACGGGAATCAGCGACTTATAGTGGGACTGCGATAGTATGGCAGGCAATCTGACACTAACTGACACTTTGTGTGAACCAGTGACACTAACACAGTGATCAGTGCTAAAAATATACACTGTCACTGTACTAATGACACTGGCTTGGAAGGGATTAACACCCAGGGCAATCAGAGGGTTAAATGTGTGCCTAGCTTGTGTTTATGTGTGTACTATGTAGTGCTTTCAACTAAGGGATGTGCTCTTTTTTTTCCCTGCTTGGCAGGGAAACAAAGCCCGGCACATCCCCACTGACAGGACAGAGCTCTGTATTCTTTACATTGACATACTGTAGCTCTATCCTATCTTCATCCTTGCGAGTGCCAGCGGTCAATCATTGGCCGGCACCTGCTGATCGGCTTGTGCACAGGAGAGCCACTCTGTTGTTTGATGCCCTCCCGAGTGCCGACCATTCCTCCTGAGATACATGTTATATAGAGGCATCGGTGGCCTGACAGTCTGAGCACCGGGCGGAGCTGTAATGTGGGAAGGTAGAATCACCTACATGCCTGCTACTATTTAAGACCCTGGGATTTTTATTGTTAAGTCCTTTGTACCATCAAGCTATTAAATGCTCAGGTGTGAATGGAGGCCTTACTCTCGGTGTAGAAGCAGTAGTCTCTCTGCAGAGGTCTGCCATGCCCTCTATTGGGTCACACCTATAGTTCTGCAATCAGAAAATCGTGTGCATCCTGCTGATTAGGGATCTCCTAAAATAAATCCAGCTGCCACTGCTCTGTCCTATAGTGATATAGGGCTTGTAGGTAGAAATCACAGTACAATTATTATTTTTCAGCGGTGCTGTTATTTTGAGGGCTATCAAAGTTCCTCTATGGAACAAAGCCATCTTAGGAAGGCAGCCAATTCTTTGTGTTTGCTGCAGGTTGTGCTGCTGACACCACTGAGGGCTTCATGGTGACAGGTGACGATAACAAGCTAAGAGAACATTCTTATTGTACAAAGTCATCAGAGTCCGCTGAGCCTGCTTTACTTGGACTTTGCTATAGATATGCTAGATATATATATATACATTTATATAACTCAAATCATTAAAGTGATACTAAAGTCTAGTTTTTTTTTTAATTTAAAAATAATAAACATGTTATACCTACCTGCTCTGTGCAGTTGGTTTTGCACAGAGCAGCCCTGATCCTCCTCTTCTCGGACCCCTCACTGGCACTCCTGACCCCTCCCCTCCTGCCGAGTGTCCCCACAGCTAGCAGCTTGCAATGGGGGCACCTGAGACCATTAAGACGCGCAGCCGTGGCTCGGCCCTTTGGCTCACTGACTTTGATTGACAGCAGAGGGAGCCAATAGCACCCACTGCTGTCTCAGGCAATCAGGAGGGAGTGTCCTGGACAGCCGAGTCTCTCGTGCTCCATCACTGGATTGAGATGGGGCTCAGGTAAGTATTATTCTGCTGCACACAGAAGGTTTTTTATCGTAATGCATAGCATGCATTAAGATAAAAAAACATTCTGCCTTCACAACCACTTTAAATGCATTTTGAAATGCAAGAAGTGTACGTACCTGGATTTGACTTGCAGTCCCTGTACAGCAGAGCTTAAACTGGAAGAGAGATAAGCAGTACAAAGAGCGGGAGGGGCGTGTTGCAGTGCTTGTGTGCTTACAAGATTTAAAGTGGAATTCCATATTAACCACTTGAAGACCAGGCCTTTTCTGGCACCTTTTGTTTACATCAGTTTAAATCAGTATTTTGTTGCTAGAAAATTACATATAACCCCCAAACATATATTTTTTTGTTTTTAGCAGAGACCCTAGGGAATAAAATGGTGCTCATTTGAAAAAAAAAATACATGTTAATGAATAAAAAACAAAACACAATATACAGCCCGCTATGGTACTTAAAAATCTCCATAGACTACATTTTAAACACCTTTACAGGTTACCTGTTTACAGTTACAGAGGAGGTCTAGCACTAGAATTATTGCTCTCGCTCTATCGTTCGTGGGAATACCTCACATGTGTTACGAACACCGTTTACATATGCGTGCACGACTTACGTATGTGTTCGCTTCTGCGCATGAGCACGGAGGGAAGGGGGCGCTTTAATTTTTTTTTCTTTTCATTTTTTTTTTCTTTTTACACTGTTCCTTTATTTATTTTTTTAATCACTTTTATTTCTATTACTAGGAACGTAAACATCCCTTGTAATAGAAATAAAGATGACAGGTCCTCTTTATGGGGAAATCTGGGGTCAAAAAGACCCCAAATCTCTTCTTTACCTTTAAAAGCAAAAGATCAAAAAAATATATATATTTTTTTTGATCCTTTGCTTTAAAAGAAAAAAAATGTATTACTTCGACCCTGGACCAGAAGCAACTCTTTGATCACCTCTGTGACCAACCAACAGCACCGCTGGATCATTTTTCATGCAAGCCAATGGAAACAGTAAGCCAGAGAGACATTGGAGAGCGGATAGAGGGGAATGTCAAGAGCCGCTCGGAACACTTTCAAGAGAAAGCCAGTCACAACCTGAAAAAACAATACTGGGGTTATGCCTGATATCTTCAGCCATAATCTTGGTAAACCACTTGTAAACTGCAACATATATATATATAGTCATTAGTCTGGGGACTAATGCCCCAGAAAATGTCTCTGACCCTGACCGTGAGAGTGAACAGGATGTAGTACCTGACTTAGAGGTCCGGAGAGAGGACTTCTGTACAGACGGAGACAGACAGAGCAACTACAGGATGTCCCTCTCCTTAGAGCCAGAGAAAACGTGAAGGTGATGAATGGGGAACCTGTGGACCCTAATTGGGGGGGTGTCTTTTCCCTACATGGCTCCATACCCTTGTGGAACACCTCCGCTAAGACTATCGCCAGGGAGTTGGTCCAGGTGTTTAGTCGGTGGGGATTCCTAAAGAGGTCTTAACGGATCAGGGCACCCCGTTTATGTCCCGTGTGACCAAGGAATTGCGCAGGTTGTATAACATCTCCCATCTCCGTATCTCGGCCTACCACCCCCAAATGGATGGACGGATGGAGGTTTAATAGAACGCTCAAAAGCATGTTGAAAAAGGTAGTGGAGAAAGATGGGAGAGATTGGGTTATGTTGCTGCCGTGTCTCATGTTTGCCATATGAGAGGTTCCCCAGGCGTCTACGGGGTATTCCCCCTTTGAACTCTTGTATGGTAAACATCCCAGGGAGCTGCTAGATGTCGCATAAGAGACTTGGAAACGAGAGGCCATCCTGTATACGAGCGTCATCGAGCATATCTCCTTGATGCAGGATTGAATAGCAGTGGTCCTGCCCCTGGTGCGAGAACATATGGAGCGAGCCCAGGAAGCCCAGAGAAGGGTTTATAATCAGAGTGCCAAAACCCGGACTTTCAACCCCGGAGACAGAATGCTGGTGCTAGTCCCAACGGTTGAAAGTAAATTGCTAGCAAAGTGGCAGGGTCCCTTTGAGATTAGGGAAAGAGTAGGGGAAATGAACTACAAAGTTTAACAGCCAGGGAAAAGGAAACCTGAGCAAATTTGCCATATGAATTTCTTAAAACCGTAAGAAGATCGGCTATCCATGACTCTGAATGTCCCCATAACTGAGTCCTTGTCACTGATACAACAAAATGACGTTAAGGAGTTTATCAGTAAAAATAGAGATATTTTCTCTCCCCTACCTGGACTGACCACCGTACTACAACATGACATAATTATGGAACCAGGGGTCCGCGTAAATGTAAAACCCTACTGAATACCTGAGGCTAGACGAGAGGCGGTGGCGAAGGAGATAAAAACCATGTTGAAGTTAGACATGATAGAGGAGTCCCACAGCACCTGGTCAAGCCCTATAGTGCTGGTCCTGATGGCACTATCAGGTTCTGTAATGATTTCAGGTAACTGAATAACATGCCTAAGTTTGACGCATACCTGATGCCGCGGGTTGACGAACCTGTGGACAGGTTGGGAGGTGCCCGGTGCATAACAACCCTAGACCTAACTAAAAGCTACTGGCAGATCCCCTTAGAGGCGCTTAGATGACGCCTCGTATGCGTTCATATGGACTGGATTAAACAGAGTCCGGTCCGGATTTTTACCAGCCACTGTAGCAGGGCTGGTTCCAATCCGGAGTTTGTGGTCCATTGGAGTCCACCAGCAGGTGGCTTAAATAACCAGGAAGAGAACACACTCTAGCTTTGACCTGGAACTCAGAGAGGGATCTGAGGGAGCTCTGTGTCTGGACTTTAAAAGAAAAGGTTTGCAATTTGGCTTATGTTTTGTGGGTGTCGAGGGCCAGGCCCACACCGTATAGTGAGGAAACTATACTGTTTAGTTTAGAGCCTAATGGCAAGGACTTATTTTCTGTTTTGTTTTTTAACCTGCAGACCTATTGCCAATAAACCTGGCAAGCCGCCAGATTTTAAAGAAAGTTGCCTGCACGCTGACTATTTTCCTCAGGAAAGTTGATCCCCACCATCTAATCTCCCATTATATATATATATTGTGATCGGCAAGTGGTTAAACCTAACTAGTCCCCTCCCCCTCCTATTTTCAGCACTCCATTGAGTCAAGTGATCCCATGTGTCAGCCAGTGGCAGCTGCGGGGGAGAGGAGAGAGCACTTAAAAAACGGCTGGGAATTCTGGGAACGGTGATGTCATCTATGGCCTATCTGTCGTTGGTGCCCCCTCCTCTCCCCCACAGCATGTGAGTTCACTCTTTCATTTTTTTCTGAAAAGGTGAACTTACACTTTAAATTGGTTATAAACCCTTCCATATACCCAGTCAAGTGATTGGCCTCAGCTGATACCCAAAGATTAAACAAGTCCTTCTACCTATTTATCTATAGCCATCTCTACTCTACAGCTATTCAAAGCACAGAATTTATACTTCTTTTCTGAGCTTTCAAAAAGCAGGGGACAGAGAGCTCAAGTTACACTCAGTGAGGACACCCCCCTTCACACAGCAAACAGAGCTGAGGCTGTCAATCACAGACTGTGTGCTGGAGTTCCCTCCCCATCAAAAACCTATTTACAGTATGTGGTGCAAATGCAAAGATTAAAAGAAAAAATGAATGCTATTAGGCTGTTTCTTATGATGGACAAAGGTTTTTCATTGATTTAAAATGGAAAACACAGCATTACGCCACTAGATGGCCCTCTCTCTTTATAAATTACACATTGTGTGAGCATTCGATCAGGCTATTTTAGCCACCATGGCGGGTATTTAATTTCTATATTCTTAAGGCATTAATATTCACTTTATGAATATCTGTCTGTCTTAGCTTGGTCTTGGTGTGACTCCTGTGGCCACACGGCATCTCCTTCCCTACACCATGAAGACAGCTTGGTTGGTGACCAGCGGTCATATTGGGTAAGCATGGGGCGGCTGGACAGAGCAAAAAAGCAAAAACTATTTTGTCATCTGTGTATGAATGCAATGAATTGTATTGTATAGTTTTCTATATCAATTAATTAATATTTTGGGTTTTTTTTATATAGTTTTCATATCAATAGTGGTCTTCAAATACCCTGAAGAAGCCCTAAGCGGCGAAACATGTCGCTAACACACACAACGTTAACACTGTTTATGTAAACACGCCATTGGTCATATAACTGGCATGTGTTGAATTTTAATTGTTTGATTTTAATTAGGAATACATAAACTACAAAGTTTTATATTAACAATTGTTTTTCTATTGTCTCTTGGCACCATTAAAATTCCATCAAATATCTGCTGTTTCGTGAATATGATTGGAAAACCTATTTAGTGCCATCTAATGACCACCAGCTGGCATTATGGATGATACAATATAAAACTTACCACCACCTACTGGCCATATCCAGTATTTACTGTTTTAAATCAATGAAAAACATTTGAGTAGCTCAGGAAATAGCCTAATAATATTTTATTTTGCACAGAACTAATTTACATGCACTTTCACTGGGCGAATTGCTTTGCAATTTTTTTTTTTAATTACAACCCTATATGTTTTTCTAGGACTACCCTGTGCACCCAGTGGCAGTCCTGCTCTATATTTTCACTTCAGAATAGTAAGCGTTGTTATCCTGTTAAAGGAAAAAATGGATCTACTGGCAGGTTGCACAGGTAAAATAAAACGATGCAGGGGAGACTCAGAAAACAAAAACTGCCATTAATGCTGTTGACAGATGGCATCATTTTTGATTTTGCATGCAGTTCCACTTTGGCAATGGCGTCCGATGGTCCGATCCTGGATTGTCCTTAGTCGGCACAGTGTGTAACAGTGCATAATGTTTTATGTACATTGCATAACCTGTACCAACTCACTTAACTGACACAAAAGAATCTCTAGAGGTTGTTTTCAAAATGTTGGCACGCAAAACATGTGCTTTATCAGTGCTAAGTCCCTTTCATAGTTTTAGAGTGACACTAAACTCCGGTTAAAAAATACAGTATATATATATATTCAAGTATATATTCTTAGAGCAGTATTAAACCCAAAAGCAAGCATTTATTATATTTCATCTTACCAATTTTTTTATTTATTTTTTCTCAATAAATGTTTATCGAAGAATAGAATAAACACATACAGACCAATTATGATCCGACCAGTACAGGCAGTCCCTGGGTTACAAACAAAAATAAATAAAAATTCCAGTATCTATACCAGGCACTATTTCACACAAATCAAATAATATACACTTATTGGGATTATTTATTTTACCAAAGACATACAGCAGAATACATTTTGGCCTAAATTCATGAAGAAATTTGATCTTTTTAAAAAAAATTTTGGATATGTTTTATAGAAGAAAATAAAAAAAAACTATTGTTTTTTTTTTCTAAATTTTCCGTCTTTTTTAATTTATATTGCAAAAAATAAAAAACCCAGTGGTGAACAAATACCACCAAAAGAAAGTTCTATTTGTGTGAAAAAAATTATAAAATGTAATTTGAGTACAGTGTTGCATTACCGCGCAATTGCCAGATAAAGTAGTGCAGCGCTGAATAGCAGAAAAATGGTCTGGTCATGAAGGGGGTAAAATCTTCCAGAAGTCAAGTGGTTAATAGGTGCATTTGACTGATGGTGCTGCCTGTCAAACTCTTCTAGCCAAGTTAAAAACTGCGTCAGCTGCAAAGCAGAGCATTCCAGGAACGGCATGTGTACTGCCCCGTCTAGTTGTATTGGTAGAAATTAGGTGGATGGTCTAGGGGGTGGCAGCTAACTGCCTGTTTTTACCACCCCCTTCCAACACATATCCTTCTAAATAATCACTGCACCCCCCAAATGTCCCCTCCTAGAACAATTCTTACCCCCTGATGCCCCCCAAATTCTCCTTCCCAAAAAAATCCACTCACCCCAAATCTCCTCTCCTTACCCCCCCCCCCCCCCCCACATAATACCACAGTGCCCAGGGCAGCCGACCCTCCTGCCCAACCCTTGTCTCTGATACTTACCTAGGTGGGTAAGCATCGGGGGTGGGAGTGGCTAGCTCAGTGTCTCAATGACTCGCTGAGAGGCTGAGCCGGGTGCTGGATCCTGGCCATATTGTCGCGATCTTTCCCCAAACTGGAATCGGTTCTGTGACATCAGCTGACAGCAGGCTTCTGCCCGTTGTCAGCTGAAAACAGGTCACAGGAGTGCAGAACAAACTGTACTCATGTGTTCTACAGGATCAGTACAGCTAAATGAGCTTTGGCTCTACTTCTCCTTTAAGTTGGGGATGTGTATGGATTATTTTAGGAGAATAAGGATTAGTGTCACTTTAACAAAGAAATGTGCTTTTAACACATGTAAGCACTTGTTGTCTAAACAGCGTAATTCCTCCGTGAAGAGTCTGCGTGTTCACTGACTTTCTTTGCGTTGTTGGGTGAAATATGCAGGCATTGTGCATGCTCGTTTCCAACAAAATATAAACAGTTCCTGTGATTCTTTTGTGCTCCGGTAATTATACCCCTTCCACCTCATTCAAAAGAAATCCACGAAGACGCGAAGGGCACGCTTTTGTGTGGGTTCTCCCTTATCGGGCGCACATCTAAATGACTGCGTCTTGTGTTTTTGTTAGCCGAAGCTGCAGCCTCTCCTATTTTACTTGTTCTGCAAATATATCGGGAACCGTTCCCACAGCGTTCCATTGAGACAAAATAATTCTTTAATTCCTTTCTGCTAGTTTGGCACTGGAGCAGAAAAAGTGTCTTTCTCAGAAATCTCGCAGGAAATAAGGAATGTGCATCTTGTTGGCCTGCTTTCTGCAAACACCAGCTGTAAGACCTGTGGATGTCTTTTATTTCTTACAGAGGGAATGTCAGAAAAATATACTCTTGACCTATTTTCTGTAAAAAAAAGTGGTCTCCAAACTGTGGCCCCTTTTGTGTGCCTTTATCCAGCACTTGTGGTGCTATTCTTCCCACTGACATTACCAAGGGGGCATAATTTCTCTCATTGACACCAACAATGGGACACTATTCCTCCCACTGACACCAATGATGGAACACTATTCCTCCCACTGACACCAACAATGAGGCACTATTCCTCTCCCTGACACCAATGATGACCCACTATTCCCCCTACTAACACCAATAATGAGACACTATTCCTCTCGCTGACACCAACAATGAGGCACTATTACTCTCACTGACACCAATGATGACCCACTATTCCCCCTACTAACACCAATAATGAGACACTATTCCTCTCGCTGACACCAACAATGAGGCACTATTACTCTCACTGACACCAATGAAAGGACACTCTTCTTCCCACTGGCACCAATGATGGGGCACTATTCCTCCCACTGCCAGCAATGACGGGGCACTATTCCTCTCACTGGGACCAATGATGGGGCACTATTCCTCCCACTGACACCAATGACGGTGCACTATTCCTCACACTGGGACCAATGATGGGTCACTATTCCTCCAACTGACACCAATGACAGGGCACTATTCCTCCCACTGGGACCAATGATGGGGCACTATTCCTCCCACTGACACCAATGACGGGCCACTATTTCTCTCACTGGGACCAATGATGGGACACTATGCCTCCCACTGATACCAATAATGATGCACTATTCCTCCCACTGACACCAACAACGAGGCACTATTCCTCTCCCTGACACCAATGATGACCCACTTTTCCCCCTAGTGACACTAATAATTAGACACTATTCGTTCCAATGACACCAACAATGAGGCACTATTCTTCTCACTGGCACCAATGATGGGGCACTATTCCTTCCACTGACACCAATGACGGCACACTATTCCTCTCACTGGAACCAATGATGGGGCACTCTTCCTCCCACTGACACCAATGATGGGACACCATTCCTCCTACTGATACCAATGGTGGGACAATATTCCTCTCACTGACACAACTGACGGGGCACTATTCCTCTCACTGAGACAACTGACAGGGCACTAATCCTCTCACTGACACTAGTGGTGGAGCGCTATTCCTCCCACTAACAGAAACAATTTGGTATTATTCCATCTCACTAACACCAACGATGGGGCACTATTCCTTCCTCTGACACCAACGATGGGGCACTATTCCTTCCTCTGACACCAACAATGGAACATTATTACTATAATACCATAAACAGGGTATTGTTCACTTCCACTGCCGCCAGCACATTTTCTACTCTCATTGGCCACAATCAGACTGCTCTAAAGTCTGAACGACAGTAAACTGGCCCTTTGTTTTCAAAGCTTGGAGACCCCTGTTTTAGTAGTTCAGGTGACATCATTGTTTTTAAAGAGAGCCTGTGAGGATAGAGATATGGGAACTGCCAGGGCTTGGATTGAGCAGACGAGGCACCCGCCTTGGGTGCCACACTGCAGTTACCTAAGCTAAGTCAAGGTAAGGTTGGGGCTCTATAAGAGAGTGAAGGACCTGGGCAAGTGTCAGTTTAACCCCTCCCCAGCAGCCTCATGACACATAGAAATTGGAAAATATAAAAGACAAGGTATTTAATCAGATTGCAATATGTACAGTATCTCACTAATGTGAGTACATCCCTTGCATTTTTTCTAAATATTTTATTCTATCTTTTCATGTGACAACACTGAAGAAATGACACTTTGCTACAATGTAAAGTAGTGAGTGTACAGCTTGTAAAACAGTGTAAGTTTGCTGTCCCCTCAAAATAACTCAACACACAGCCATTAATGTCTAAACCGCTGGCAACAGAAGTGAGTACACACCTAAGTGAAAATGTCCACATTGGGCCCGAAGTGTCAATATTTTGTGTGGCCACCATTATTTTCCAGCGCTGTCTTAACCCTCTTGGGCATGGAGTTTACCAGAGCTTCACAGGTTGCCACTGGAGTCCTCTTCCACTCCTCCATGACGACATCACGGAGCTGGTGGATGTTAGAGACCTTGCACTCCTCCACCTTCCGTTGGTGGATGCCCCACAGATGCTCAATAGGGTTTAGGTCTGGAGACATGCTTGGCCAGTCCATCACCCTAATCTTCTTTAGCAAGGCAGTGGTCATCTTGGAGGTGTGTTTGGGGTCGTTATCATGTTGGAATACTGCCCTGCGGCCCAGTTTTCAAAGGGAGGGGATCATGCTCTGCTTCAGTATGTCACAGTACATGTTGGGATTCATGGGTTCCTCAATAGACTGTAGCTCCCCAGTGCCGGCAGCACTCATGCAGCCCCAGACCATGACACTCCCGCCACACACACCATCTAAACAAAATAAGTTTATCTTGCTCTCATCAGACCACAGGAGATGGTTCCAGTAATCCATGTCCTTAGTATGCTTGTTTTCAGCAAACTGTCTGCAGGCTTTCTTGTCCATTATCTTTAGAAGAGGCTCCCTTCTGAGACGATAGCCATGCAGACCAATTTGATGCAGTGTGTGGTGTATGGTCTGAGCACTGACAGGCTGAATCCCCACCTGTTGGGGAAATTGCATATTTCATATTCCTTATTAAGGTTGGCCTCACAAATATCTATTATAGCCTCTAATATCCTGGTTACCTTACAACTTATTGGTATTTGAACTGCCTTATATGGACAAGCTAGCCCCCTCTCCTCGGGAATGTGAAGGTCATATCGTTGTTTACCAGGGTGTTGGCTAGGGGTGGTATTTTTCCTTACACACAAGTTTAACGCCACAGCCCAAACTGGTATAAGTTAGTCTCACCCAGAACAGCCATGAGGCCAGTGTCTGGTCCCAGTCACCTGTGCCATGAAAGGGACCCATGGTAAGAAACAAGCACCTTTAGTTAAGTTATTTAAACCGATGGTATGGCACTAAACCTAATTGGAAAGTTGGGATGACTTGCTTATTAGCGTTGATAATAAACAGCTCATATTATTCAACATACAGTGACAATAGTCTTAAGGTATACAAATATTAAAGTGCAAAAAAGCGTGCAAATTAAGAAATACTGAAACACAATAAGTATAGTGCATATAAAGTGCAAACGAATAGGAAACCCACTCAAAGGTAACTCTGTATATACAAACTGTGCAAATAGTCCAATAGACAGTTCATTAAAGTGCAAAAAATCAATGTGAAAAGCAAAAGGTTGGGAAACTTAGAACACAAATGTCCCAGTCCCAAAATGTAATAGCCAATATCGATGGTTCATTGAAGTGATGAATGAGTATAGATGAAGAATGGTGGGATAGAATAAAACCCCTTGGTGTAATCCGTCCCTTTCCAGATTAAAGGTTTACCAGAAGTAGGATATAATCAAGCCTTAATATATACATAGACTCCAAACATCAGGGCAGAGAGGGAATGGTCACACAATCCTAGGTACCTCCGGGGACCTGACAGCAACACACGTAGTGGTGGGCAGTCTCTCGTGTAGACAGGTACTCTTGAGGTGGTCTCACAAACTCACGACCCGATCTCTCTCCGGAATCCACTCAGTTCAATAGAGGGTCATGACCAGCACTCCATAAGCAAAGGAATCTCACAAGGGCAGTGTGTGTTTTTTTTAAAAGGGAAAAGAACTCCAAATTGTGTAAAATACCTCCAGCAATGAGGCAAAACATTATTGGTGGTCATTATAAAACATAATAATGAATAAAAGCTGGCAGAAAAAAAGGTACCATTAATAAAGTAAAATGGCGCAGCAATTTGGGGTCAGCAACACCCGAAAACGCTGCGCTTCTATAAGGACAGTCTCCCAGGTTTGAAAAAACCTGTGCTTCTGTTCGCGGCAGATCGGCGTGCGTTCCAATGACACACTTTTGGTATGAGCTGGAAGTGACTCAAGTGTAAGGAAAGCTAGGTGAAGATAAGCGCAAAAAGCAAAATTCGCCACATACAGCAAGGCATACCACCAAGACCAGATAAACTGGTCGGGTGGCACACTTGAAAGACAGACCGAGCGATTAAACGAGCGGAAGCGGGGAAGCGGAACGGACTCAGCGTCACTTTCGCCTATCCCAATGCCTCTTGCGTTCCAGTGATGTGCGTCCGGCGGATGTGACGTCTCTTGCCTATCCCTTATAGCCAGGAAGAGGCGAGGAGGCGGGGAACTGAGCCGGAACGACGTCACCATCGCGCCAGCGCTTGCGTTCCACCATCATCCGACTCGCTGACACTTGCATTCCACCAGCCTGACGCCGGCGGAAGTATGGTCGTAGTGTGGCAGCTTACCCCTCCTGTGTAGCCTAGCGCGGTATTTCTCTTACCATTACCTTTAGTTAAGTATTCTTGATATTTTCTTTATCTTTTCTGTATCTGTCATTACTTTGTAATAAACGTTATACTTTTAAGTATTTGTGTGATCTCTTTGCGCATATCGAACACAACCCCAAAAAACGTGATAAGAGGCCACCCCTTCCACCTCTGCAGCAATGCTGGCAGCACTCATTGCAATCTTCTTATAGCTTAGGCCATCTTTATGTAGAGCAACAATCCTTTTTTTCAGATCCTCAGAGAGTTCTTTGCCATGAGGTGCCATGTTGAACTTCCAGTGACCAATATGAGAGAGTGAGAGCGAAAACACCAAATTTAACACACCTGCTCTCCATTCATACCTGAGACCTTGTAACACTAATGAGTCACATGACACCGGGGAGGGAAAATTTCTAATTGGACCCAATTTGGACATTTTCACTTAGGGGTGTACTCACTTTTGTTGCCAGTGGTTTAGACATTAATGGCTGTGTGTTGAGTTATTTTGAGGGGACAGCAAATTTACACTGTTATACAAGATGTACACTCACTACTTTACATTGTAGCAAAGTGTCATTTCTTCAGTGTTGTCACATGAAAAGATATAATAAAATATTTACAAAAATGTGAGGGGTGTACTCACTTTTGTGAGATACTGTATACTAAGGCATTTCAAACATCTGAATGTTGTTAGGTTCCTTTTTCTGCATTCAGCACATTAGTAAATTCAATTTGGAAAACAACAACATACTGTATTTGAGTCCTTTCCAGCCTTTCTCAACCTTTGAGGAACTCTTGAAAGATTTTCTGGTCTCAGAAGACCATTGCTAAAAATTATTTCTACAGCTCACAGTATGTTAGACAATGCTCTTGCAATGGTGTCATCTCCGTAAACATTCTGTAGCCTTCTCTCGGTGTTGGACAGCCTGCACCACTACTTCTTCAAGAACTCAATGATGGCATGTTGCTTCTGCTTTGAATTCAGTATTTACATACAATGAAAAAAAAGAAGAATTACTGTAGACCAGGGGACTCCAAACTGCGGCCGGGGGCTAGATGCAGCCCTTTGCTTCCTTTTATCTGGCCCTTGGGCACTATTTCATCCACTGATACCAACAATGGGGCATAATTCCCCCTACTGACAATAATGATGGGGGCACATTTCCTTCCAAAGACACCAACAATGGGGCACAATTCCTCCCACCGAAACCAACAATGGGACCCAATGACATCAATAATGGGGCACAGTTCCTCTCAATGATACAAACGATGGGGCCCAATGACATCAACAATGGGGCATAATTTCTACCACTAACACCAATAATGGGGCTCAATTACTCTTACTGAAACAAATAATAGGGGGTTATTTTTTCCCACCGATGCACTGACCTTTTCTACTCCCACTGGCCATAGTCTGGCCCTCCTAAAATCTGAAAGACAGTAAACTGGCCCTTTGTTTATAAAGTTTGGAGACCCCTGCTGTAGAGGAAGAGTTACTCCACCAACATATGAAATTTGATTGAAAAACAATAATAATGTCCAGAAAACAAACAAAGAGAGACTCCCTTACATCTTATTCCTCCTGTATTGAATTGAATTGTATTGTATTTGTACTGTCTGCCCTAATGTTGTAAAGCACTGCGCAAACAGTTGGCGCTATATAAATCCTGTATAATAATAATAATAATCAGTGGTCAATGGAGAAGTACCTCCGAACCCATTAGTCAGCTGTCAGTGACGGACCAAAGAGCTGCGGCAGGAGATTCTCCACCCCATGGTCACATGTGCACAAAGGGGTGGGAAAGCTAGTGACATTGTTGACCTAATAGGTCCACATGGCCTTATTAGGCCAGTGTCATCGACCAAATATAGTCCCCCACCTACAGTTTGGTCCAGGAATGACATGTACCTTCCGAGTTTGGCCAAACCCAAGCTTATCGCTACTCCTTACACTGTTCTTACATTGGTGCTCAGTGGGAGGAAAGCCACCCTTGCAGACAGCTAAAAGACTCTTGGTGGAATAATGCTGACTCATGTTGGCCCAAGTGGCGTTGACCCAAGAACTATGCAGGCAGATAGGAATGGAAAGTCAATCTGCACTTTTCAAAGAATTCCCTTCTTCTAGAGCAGGGGTCTCCAAGCCTTCTAAACACAGGGCCAGTTTACTGTCCACTGGAAGTAGAAAATGTCCTGGCATCAATGGGAGTAAACTATGCCCCATCTTTTTATCAGTGAAAGGAATTCTGCCCCATCGTTGGTGTCATGGAGTGGGACATATCATGCCCCATTGTTGGTGTTACTGGCAGAAACAGTACCCCATCGTTGGTATCATTGGCAGGAACTGTGCTCCATCATTGGTGTCATTGGAAGGAACTGTGGTCCATCATTGGTGTCATTAGCAGTATTGTGCCCTTTTGTTGGTGTCAGTGGGAGGAATTATGCTCCTTTGCTGGTGTCAGAGGAGTAAATATTACCCCAAGGGCCAGATAAAAGCAAGCAAGGGTCCGCAGTTTGGAGACCACTGTTCTAGAGGAACCCTACAGTTCCATGCATTCCTGGTTGAAAATGGCTGGCCCATGCAGTGCAGAATGGCGAGGGACTCGGTTATGCAGTTTTATTAGATGTACTGAACCGCACGTGATATATTTTTAAAATAAATTGCTGGTGACACATCTGTATGCCCGAGGGTCATTCAACTTTAAGGAAAAAAAAGGATCAAGCCGTGAAAACAACAGCAGCTGTTGAGCTTCAAGTGAAATTACCGAGGGATTTTTATGTCCTGTTTTTTGGGATGTGAGGTTTCTTCTTCCTGTGTAGACCAGTCACAGAGGTCTCGTGGATGACTTCATATTATACACCTGGTTCCACTAAGCTGTAACACGCTGCAGTAGTCCAAATCCACAGAAAACTCTTACATAGAAAACAGAATAACTTTTATGTACACATTTGTTTTCTGATGGTGCTATTGACAATTGTAGATGTTCCTGGTTTAGAGTATTTCCTGGTTGGTGGATCCAACTGGCTTCTTATAAATCTTAGGGACTCCAGCTTAGAATCTCCCTGCCAGGTCTTCTCCTGTCACAGAGATGTCATATTCCTATTGGTATGAATTACATGAAAAATCAAGCTGCAAATATGAAGCCCCCTTCATCATTGTTGCAGCAAGAAGATGGAGCTAGAAACTCCGGCACTGTACAAATGTACAAGACTGTGCAGTTTATCTTTAAGCTGTTGGCCAATAAGAAGCTAGATATTTTTACATGCCCCTATTATCTCTGATTAACCCATCACTGTCTGACTCTTCACCATAAAAATACCAGGATTTTCCCTCCAGGCTGCATGTTGATCAATGTGAAGAATTTGTGTTAGAAAGCTCTTATCTGCTAGAGATCTGCATGTCATAGATTAAGAGCAACCTGAGAGCCTGGAGGCCGCTGCTTGACGCAACTTCCAAGTGTGTTCACAGCAGAGCTGGACATTTTTCACTTCAGAATATTTTAAACAAGCATGAAATGTGAAGAATGATAATAAAATCTAGAGAGGTAGGTTACAGGTGGACTGTAAGCTGTTGTTGACATGCAACGAGCAGCATACCCTATTGGAGTTTTACAGTGTAATTTTAGTGACCACATATTTTATAATGTGTCATCATTTTAAA
Source organism: Glandirana rugosa (assembly GCA_018402905.1). Lineage (NCBI taxonomy): Eukaryota > Metazoa > Chordata > Amphibia > Anura > Ranidae > Glandirana > Glandirana rugosa. Next base: position 83,400 of record BLSH010466953.1, on the reverse strand, counting down.
GTGTACATTAAAGTAATCTTTGAGGGAAAGTTGCAAAGTATATTAATTCTCAGTGCTGGAAGTCGAGCACTGGTATTTTTTTGGCACTAAGAACCAGAGTGAATGGTGTGGCTGGGTAACGTCCCCATCATCACTAAAAATAAAATGGGCAAAGATAATTTTAGAATATGTAAGGCTAACTAATTTAAATACAAGCATTAAGTTTGGAAATTAGCTTTGACCACATTAATGCTAAACCAAGCTAACAGATTTAACGGCATTAATATAGAAACACATAAGCAGTGAGGTATATAATGGCAGTAAAGGGAGTCTCACAGTAACTCTGTAATAACCAATTCAAAGAAAGTGTCCTGGAGTGCATTCTGTAGTGATACCTGTCACTTAGTGTGAACTGTTAAGCCGGTAGAAGCTGGGGCTCTTCTGTGAGGTGGTGCACATGAAACTGTCCCTTTAGGGATGTACAATGGATGGGTGATAGGCTAAGTAAGGAGCAGCCTCTATTGCATTAATTGTGTCAGGCTCCATGCACACTGGCTTAAAAAATGTTGCTTCTACATGAGTTTTGTGTTCTGCCTGTAGAAGCAGCTCAAAGTTATCCAATATGTCCATACACATTAGGATGATTACAGGCATATTTTTACCTCAATGTTTAGAGGCAGGAAAAAAACTCCTTCTGGTTCGTGTTTCTGATTGGAACTTACTGGCAGAAAAAACATAAAACTCTCCTAAATTTGTCAAAACATTTGTACAAAAAAATGCTCTATATGAGTGTTTTTTACTGTGAAGAGAACATATTTTTTCAAGCCCAGTGTGCATGGAGCCTTAGTGCTAAGATACACAAAGATGATGCAGCTCCCCACTCCTGGTGCACAGGAATCTTTTCCAAATAACGTGGCAACTTGCTGTCCAGGGTACCCAGGACCTGGTGCTTACAAACAGGTCCTCTCCTCATAAGGCTCACCTCTCTGCTGTGGTCCTCGCTGCTTCTCCCTTGCCGTAGACACTCACAGCCAGGGCCGGCCCAACACGTTGTGCTGCCTGGGTCCAATGATGAAATGCTGCCCCAG
>BLSH010466953.1:51815-70029 GCA_018402905.1 Glandirana rugosa | reverse complement strand
ATAGACATATATAATGAACTGCAGTCTATGATCCCGACTTACAGATAGACAGGATCCCTAGCATTACTAGATGCCCAGCAAGGGATCCTCCCATGTAGACGGTCCTAAAAGGACAGGGTATAAATCTAAAAGGGGGGAAGAAAAAAGGGGGAAAGAGAAAAAGGAAAGAAAGAGAGAGAAAAAGAAAGAGAGAAAGAAAGAGAAAAAGAAAGAGAAAAAAAAAAAAAAAGGACAATTAGGGACTCATGTACCTCCCGGTGGCATCAAAGGGCCTATGTTGTTGCCCATAAGGAAATCTCTTCATAGAAAAATAGCCAAACCTGTGGTAACTGCCTCAGACGACGTCTTATGACGAAACGCGTAAGGCGTGGCCGTACGTAATACGTCACTTCCGGTTTTGGTATACCAGCGCTTGGAGCGCAATTTTCAACAGCGAGGAAGGAAAACGATTTAAACCTTCCTCAAGCAGGAGTAGCCTATTATTCAAGCCCTGCTGAGCATTTCTCAACTGGATATTTTTTACTTGCACTTTTTTAACCACTTGGAACTCTAAATAAACAAAAATTTTTTAAAAAATACTACACTATCAAGTCCACCTTGTTTTTCCGCATATACCCTTACAAAACGCCTGGGAGAAACGTGGAGAGTTTGGAGGAAATCTTGGAACCATCCGTGGAAAGCTGTGGGCAATCAAAGGAGAACAAAGAGGAACCTGACGGTGAGGAGTGTAGCCGAGCTCTGGAGACCCATAAAGACCCCATTTACCGCATGCGGGATACCCCTGCAGGGGTGGGAAGAATTTGGTAAGTGAGGGCACATCGGGGGAGAGCACGAGTGTTTCCACACCTACTTGTTGTAATTTTCTGAAGAGCGCTTGACACCACACTAACCATAAACCACGGGAAATGTACTAAGGAATAGAACATTTAAATTGGTCTTTATATCCACTTCTACGCATACTGACGGACTTCAGAAGGATATTTAATACCTAGCATACTTACATTGTAAGAAGGAGTTTCTAGTTCCAACACTGCCTGCGGGACTTGACAACCACTTTACTCGCATATATCCTCGTTACATTCACTATATGCTTGTATGAACATTTTGAAACCAAAAACCCGCCCGCTTTTCTCTGTTATGAGAGAAGCAGGGTTACGGTTCAGAAACCATTCCGGCACTTATATCACTTTACATCCACTTCATTAATTTATATACCTCAGAGGAATAAGGATGAAATTGTAGCTCCTGTAATACACCTGGACTTATTTATATGCATTCTCATACTCACCAGTACATATAATTGGAGTTTTTACTATAATTAATTTTCTTCTTGACATCCACTTTTTTACTTGACATCCACTTTGTTCATAATTTTTTTCGGATTTATTCACAATTTATTTTACTTTAAAAGTTTGGTATTTTATTTGCATAATCATGATTGGGTACACACTGGAATTAATATTTTATTTATTTTAATATTTATGGAACTCATGCTTGTTTGCACTGATTAGCACTTTTCTGCACATACTATTCATTTATTTATATATAGCATAAGCACTTTGTGGGTCGAAAGACAGCGCCAGTCCTAACATTCTATTAGATTTATAAACCTGTGGTAACAGTCAGAGTGTCAAAAACGCGGAGAGCCCTTCAGGCATCCATCTCCCACGACCGCCTCGGCGTCTGCGGCGGGTCCGGGATATGTGTCCGCTTAATATAATGGAAGGGTTGGCGCCAAAAAGCTCCCGTCCCTCCCCTTCCACGTCATATCCCTATGTAGCGTGGAATCCGTCTGGGGGATATGACTCAAAGGGCCGAGCGGCGTTGCACGCAGGCCGTTCCTCCCTCCCCCAAACAAACCACCTCCCACACGCGGGGACAGAGAGTCCCCCAGCGACGGAGCGCAGCGGAGACCACAAAGGAGAGCCGCAAAACCGTCCAAGACTCATCCCAGACAAGCGAGGACAGCACGTCTCCATCCCGCCCAAAGAGAAACGAAGCGGAGCCCCCGAACCAAGCAAGGGATGCACCGCAGCCCACCACTAAAACTGGGCATCAATACCGTATGAAAATAAAAATAAAATTAAAAATAAAAAATAATAGACATATAGGTCTTTACCACAATGGGTTGTTTTGGTTCCCTAGACAATAGCATATCTAGATTTTGGCTCTCCGCATAGGGACTGGTATAAGATGCTACGTACCAGTATCAGTTCTCCCCTTGTTTTTTTTTTTTTTTTTTCCTCCTAATCCCTATTCCCCATTCCTTTTTCCTTTATGCAAGGATTGTTAATGGCAACGTCTATGTCTGATCTACGCAAACTGACCTCCCACAACCGCCTCCATGGATACCATCCGTCTGACCTCTGCTGTACTATTGTGACACCTTAGTACTCTGAGCTACAGGTAAATCTAAGTATGTTCTCCTCTTTGGTCAAACAGTGGGTTCTTCCCCGTCGTACGCACTAGCTGCACTGAAACACTGCCTGTGGGCTTTGTGGAATCTTGGGAACGTATATTCATTTGCAAGAAATAGAAGTACATAGGTATTTATCTGTGCACAATACATCAGGCCATGCTTTTTTCCGCCATATATACATCCCTGTGAAATTAATTTAGTTTGCTCAACGGCCACTATTCAGCAAACTATTGGATTATGTAATATTGTGCAATGTACATGCATAGTGTTTTTACTGTATTTGTTTGTGTTGTAGTGACTGTATTGCGATCCAAGTCCCTGAGGAAGCCCAGTTAGTCGGGCGAAACGTGTCAGAACATCTTGGATCACTGTACTATTGTTGGGCTCTACATACCACCCTGGCGAATATTCCCATCTGCTTTTTGCATACGTAGCCAGGAGTATTTGGTATCTTATATACATCTACATTATGGACTGTATACAGTATCACTGTTTTTAATGAAACTTTTTTGTCTGTACATATGGGTGGGCCACTATTTTTATAGTTAAGCCCGCACCATGCATGAATTTATGTAATTTAATAAAGTGCTTGTTATAATTCACTATTGTGTAGTTTTTCAGGGAGGAGGTTAAACCAGCACCTACAAAGTCCCAATTTTTCTTCCTTTTTCCATTATTTCCACTGGGATGTGGTGCTGGTATTACTCTGTCATACTCAACATTTGTTTCAATTTTTTTTTGCATAATGTGAAAGATAATGTTACGCTGAGTAAATAGTTACCTCACATGTCATGCTTTACAATTGCGCATGCTCATGGAATGGTGCCAAACTTCGGTATTTAAAAATCCCCATAGGCGGCACGTTAAAATTTTTTACAGGTTACATGTTTAGAGTTACAGAGGAGGTGTAGCACTAGAATTATTGCTCTCCCTCTAATGTTCATGGCGATACCTCACATGTGTGGTTTGAACACCGTTTATATATGTCAGCGCGACCTACGTGTGCGTTTGCTTCTGCGAGCAAGCACGCAGGGACGGGGGCGCTTTAAAAATTCTTTTTTTTTTTTTTTATCGTTTATTTTGCTTTTATTTTTCTATTTTGACACTTTCTTTTTAAATTTTATTTTATCACTTTTACTCCTAATACAAGCAATGTAAACAACGCTTGTAATAGGAATATGGCATGACAGGTCCTCTTTACAGCAAGATCTGTGGTCTACAAGTCCCGACATCTGGCCTCTAGGCTGGGAAGCCTGAAATAAATAAATAAATAAAACGACGGCTTCCTAGCCAAGGTGGTGGCATTTTTTCAAATGCAGAGACCGGGCGTGATGTCATAACATTGTGCCCAGCCTCCCAAAGATCATAGAGACTTCAGAAACCATCTGGCCCGCCAGTTGATTCCTTCTCTGGCTCACCGATAGCACGGGCAAGCCGGTAGAAGCACCGGAGAGCAGCGGGAGGGGACGCTCCCCCCTCCCGCCGCTCTCTGGTGCTTCTACCGGCTTGCCGCTATGATAGTTCTTACGGTGAAGGGAATCACCGGCTGTAAAATAAGATATCTGAATGATGCCTGTAACTGCAGCCATCATTCAGATATCACCACTCAAAGTCCGCAACGTCATATGACGGCAGAGGCAGTGTTCATTTTGCCATCAAATTTCGAATTACCGTAGTTCTTTTGACTAAAATGCCATTTTAGCTTTAGTCGTATTTTAGTCATCTGAAGTTTTAGTCATATTTAAGTTGACTAAAATCTCCAGTACATTTTAGTCTACTAAAATCGAATGGGTTTAGTTAAATTTTAATGCATTATTTAAGCATTTCTTTAGAATTGCCAAACTCATTATATACTCCTGTAGTAAAAATCTAGTCACATGTTATTATTTCTGGTATTAAAGTGATTGCAAAGTCTCTTTTTTAAAAAAAAAAAAAAATAACAAACATGTTATACTTACCTTCTCTGTGCAGTTGGTTTTGCACAACCATGCGATCCGATTCCCGTGCGAATTTGCAGTTTGCAGTGTGATATGCAAACTGATTTGGGGGTGCCATCAGCTTTGTATTGACACTCCCCGCAGTTCGCATAGGGCAGTGTGAACTGCCGCCCGGAGACATGCGATGCAGTGAAATCGCAGGGTTCCCGCATCGCAGCAGTGTGAACCGGCCCTTAAGGTTTGAACACGCACCACAGGCACAGGTTTAGCCGTTGCGATATATATAACGTCCTTATAAATAAAACCAAGTTTCATAAACAAACAAAAATATTGCTTTTTGACAAGCAGAAGTACAACTTGAATATATATATATATATAAAAAAAACTGTAAACTCTATTGACTGTAATGCCATTGCACATATTACCTGAATATATTACCAACATTAAATATTAAGAAAAAAAATAAGAACAGCCTTTTTCTTTTTTTTTTTTTTCTTTTAGCAGCTTAGTAGATGCCCCCTACACATTCTTATGTGGTAGTGCAGTGTTCATTTTGATGGCAAATTTCAATTTTGTTTTAGTTGTTGTCTTTTGACTAAAATGCCATTTTAGTTTTAGGCTAGGTTCACACTAGTCCGAGAATCAAACCGACATTAGGAGCACAAGTCACATTACATCACCAAATCAATGTTTCCCTATGAGAGCCGTCTTAACTATTCCGACACAAGTCGGACCGACTTTGAAAAAGGTTCCTGTACTACTTTTGTCCGACTTTGATCCTACTTCAGATTCCGATAAGCCCCCCACCCACAGACCCTGACAACCACCAGAAAGGGTTGTCAGGAAGAGGCCCTTGTTCTCATCAACATGGGGACAAGGTGCTTTGGGGTGGGGGGGCGCAGACCTTCCCCTGCCCCAAAGCACCTATACCCACCCATGTTGAAGGCATGCAGCCTGGTATGGTCCATCCCCACCCCCTTTCCTGGCCTGCCAGGCTGTGTGCTTGGATAAGGGTCTGGGATGGATTTTGGGGGTACCCTATGCCGTTTTTTCGGCATGGGGGTTCCCCTTAAAATCCATACCAGACCGAAGGGCCTGGTATGCTCTTGGAGGGGGACCCCATGCCAGGTTTTTTTTTTTATTTGGTCGGGGATTCCCCTTTAAGACCACCAGAGCACAAGGTGCCTGGTATTGTCGGGATCAAAGTTGGATCCCGTTCACAGAAGTCGGACCGTAAATCGCAGAGCAAAGTAGGATAAAAGTTGGACCATTTTATTGTCGGATAGTATGAACCTAGCCTTAGTCGTATTTTAGTCATTTCAATTGTTTTAGTTTTAGTCGTATTTTAGTCGACTAAAATAGCATTAATTTAGTCAACAAAATTATTTTAGTAGATGAAATTAACACTTGGCACAGGTTTCCAACTGGCAGCTCAGACTGGGGAAACCATGCCAGGAGGAGGCAGTTTTAGTTAAGAGAATGTATTTAGGTAGTCAGGTTTATTCAGGGAATAAGGATTCAGCTTTATGCAAGATTACTTGTTTGAGAGCTGTGGTTTGAGATTTGGTCCACCAAGTCTGTCTCTGCGGGATATGGGAGGATATTTTTCCAGCTAAGAAGTCTCTAAGATCTAGCTTACTTGTTGTGAGAGAAGATTTGGAAAAGCCAATTTGATGAGGAAAACTTGCAGTGTGCACCTGAGAAAACAAGTAATCAAGGGCAATTCTCCTGTGTTGTGTTTGTTCTTGATATCTTAACCCCTTGGCGTCGGCTGCAACCGGCCCTTTAAGGGGTTTGCTATGCCAGAGGGGGGCTTATGGTCACATCACTGCCGCGATTGGCTCTCACGGCGGTCACATGATCCGAACTTTACGTGAGCCACCGGTCACTGTGCTGGAAGCGCACAAGGCGCGAGCTCTTGGCACAGCACTGTTGGCACTAATGCACACAAATATGTGGCGCTGCTGAGAGGCTGCATATTTGTGTGAGCAATCAACTTCCCTTGTGTAGCAAGCAGCGGGGCAGCCACTTGGAACAGGACCTGAAAGCTAGTAGCAATCACTGTATTAACAGTGCCTATGACCGTCTTTTCCAGCTTCAATCGGGATCCCACAAGCAGTGGTGTCAGGAGGGGCAACTACTGACTGGGCCTACAGCCCCGAGTGGGTTCCCAAAAAGGGCCGGGCCTGGTATTCATTATTGACTTTTATTAGCCCCGAGTCCCACGGGCAGGGGTTGGCCGGGAACTCAGGGCTATACAGGGCCTGACTACTCAGCGCGGCCGAGTGACATACAAAGTCCCGCCTCCTGGACCAGCTCCTATGATGGACGTCACACTGGTCCAATGCCGGGACATGTGACGTCCATCATAGGAGGCGGTCCAGGAGGGGGGACTTAGTGTGACACTGCGGCCGTGCTGGGTAAGCGGAATAAGCCCGGCGGCTCTCCTCTCCCCAAGCACTGACACTGTGCTGATGGGGACTGGTGAGGCTGCATTGATGGGCACAGGTAAGGCTGAGCTGATGGGCACTGATTAGGCCGCATTAATGAGCACTGATCAGGCTGCATTGATGGGTACAGGCGAGGCTGCACTGATGAGGCTGCATTGATGGGCACTGATCAGGCTGCATTTTTGAGCACTAGTGAGCCTGCATTGATGGGCACTGATGAGGCTGCATTGATGGGCACTGGTGAGGCTGCATTGATGGGCACTGGTGAGGCCAAGCTGATGGCCACTGATGAGGTTGCATTGATGGGCACTGGTAAAGCTGCATTGATGGGCACTGGGGAGGCTGCATTGATGGACACTGATCAGGCTGCATTGATGGGCACTGTGAGGCTGAACTGATGGGCACTGATCAGGCTGCATTAATGGGCACAGGTAAGGCTGCACTGATGGGTACTGATCAGGCTGCATTGATGGGCACTAATGAAGCTGCGTTGATGGGCACTGGTGAGGCTGCATTGATGGGCATTGGTGAGGCTGAGCTGATGGGCACTGGTGAGGCTGCATTGATAGGCACTGGTGAGGCTGAGCTCATGGGCACTGATGAAGCTGCATTGATGGGCACTAATGAGGCTCCATTGATGGGCACTGGGGAGGCTGCATTGATGATGCTGAGCTGATGGGCACTGATGAGGCTGCATTGATGGGCACTGGTGAGGTTGCATTGATGATCATTGGTGAGGCTGCATTGATGGGCACTGATCAGACTGCACTGATGGGCACTGGTGAGGATACATTGATGGGCACTGATCAGGCTGTACTGATGGGCACTGGTGAGGATGCATTGATGGGCACTGATCAGGTTGTACTGATGGGCACTGGTGAGGATGCATTGATGGGCACTGATCAGCCAGCTCAGCCCAGACTCAGTGTGCTGTCACTGAGGCCTGCCGCACAGCACTGGAACAGGCCACAGCCCAGCCCCCCCCCCCCATGATGCCGGGCTTGGGCTGGACTTATTTTAAAATGTGGGAGGGGATATCAAATTTGCCTTTGGGCTGAAGCCCCTGGGTCACAAGTATGACACACACATGGCAAGCAGCTGGATCAATGTAACTATGTATAAATTGCCATACCTGGAATTCACCCTTGATAGATGAAGCCACTGCCTTCACAGGAGTCTTTCATTCCCTCAATCTCTAAAGTAGGGTACACACTATAAGAAAATCAGAAGAAAAACTGTACAAGGCACGATTGTTGAATTTACGTACTGTGACATGCCACTTGTCAGAACGGGGAACCGCCGTGTTTACATTGGCGGTTACCCCTTCTGGCTCTGTGACAGGCCATCGCGGTTCGCCGGCGGACATCGAGCGTGTGGCGGGCACGAGCGCGCGTTCACCCCCTAGTCGTTGTGCCTGCAAGTGATGACTATAAGCGGCGATTTGCGGGACAGAGCCACGCTGTTGCTGGGCGGTTGGCTTGTGGTTAAGGTCCAAATTTAACCCGAATACGGACCTGAAATGGTGAACGGAGACGCACCGGACCCCCGCTGTGAGCCAGAGCGTGCCCCAGTGTGAACCCAGCCTCAAAGTCCCTTAAATACCCTGTCTTCCCCATTCTGATGCTCAGTTTGAACTTCAGCAAGTCGTCTTTGCCACGTCTAGATGCCTTAATGCAGTGAGTTACTGCCATGTGATTGGCTGATTAGCAATTTATGTTTCCAAGCAATTTAACAGGTGTACCTAATAAAGTGGTCTGTGAGTGTATAGGGACACGGAGCCCGTGTATACAGTATGAGGACTATACATTCATCTAGATTGCTCACCACTCAGCATGCACTTCAGATAATTTGTGACCCCGTTGTGCTACACGCCCTGTATTTACAGTAATTGAAAGGGCAATTTACATTTGATTAAAGGCAAAGTTGAAATTCATCAATGCACCGCTTTTATGCAAAAAAAAAAAACTTGTTAGCCAGCCGTTACAATTCATGTTTCATTTCAGATGTTCCCTTTAAATTGGATCATTAGAAATCGATTTGGGGGATTTTGTCATGATCTGAGAGCTCGGTGCTTTTCATCTTCTGTTATTTCAGCAGGTTCTCCGTTACATGGAACGACTTATCCTGGCTCCTACTCAAACCGTTTAATTGACAAGTGGGATTCAGATCAAAGTGTCTTCAGGATTGCAAGCTAAATTATATTCACATTTTGCCCCATTTGAAAGAAGAGATGTTTTGATGTGGATCCTGGAATAGAATGTTAAATATTTGCTTATAGTTTAAATTCAAAATATTTAGAATACAAGATTTCTCACTGTTTTATAACAAAAAACTAAACAAACCTTTTTAATTATTCGTGTCCTGTCTTCAAAGATGGTTCTGACCAAAACTGATTATTCCATTTTGGGTGGATTCTGGTGAATTGTATATTGAAACGCCTAGCACAATCCTGGACTTCTGTTACATCAGGGAATCTAATTGTGCCAGCAACTCAACTACAACAGAATCACTTAAAGTGGTTGTAAAGGCACTACAACCACTTTAACCTACAGGTAAGCCTATATTAACCGCTTCTCAACCGAGCCTGTTTTTTGGCTTTGGTGTTTACAAGTTAAAAACAGTTTTTTTTGCTATAAAAATTACTTAGAACCCCCAAACATTATATATTTTTTTTTAACACCCTAGAGAATAAAATGGTGGTCATTGCAAAACTTTATGTCACACCGTATTTGCGCAGCGGTCTTCCAAGCGTACTTTTTTTTTTAATAAATTCAGTTTTTTTAGTTAAAACAGTAAAGTTAGGCCATTTGTTTTCCATATTGTGAAAGATAATGTTATGCCGAGTAAAATGATACCCAACATGTCATGCTTCAAAATTGCGTCCGCTCGTGGAATGGCGACAAACCTTGCAACTTAAAAATCTCCATTGGCAACTTTTAAAAAATTCTACAGGTTAGCAGTTTTGAGTTACAGAGGAGGTCTAGAGCTAAAATTATTGCTCTCGCTCTAACGATCGCGGCGATACCTCACATGTGTGGTTTGAACACCGTTTTCATATGTGGGTGGGACTTATGTAAGCATTCGCTTCTGCACACGAGCTCGGCGGGACGGAGCGCTTTAATTTTTTTTTTTTTTTAATCATTTATTTTGCTTTTTACTTTTTATTTTTACACTGTTCTTTTTTTTTTTTTAAATGTGATCACTTTTAGTCCTATTACAAGAAATGTAAACATTCCTTGTAATAGAAAAAAGCATGCCAGGACCTCCTAAATATGAGATCTGGGGTCAAAAAGACCTCACATCTCATATTTACACTAAAATGCAAAAAAAAAAAAAAATTTTGAAAAAAATGACACTGCAAAAAGAAAAAATGGGCCCTTTAAGACTGTTGTGCGGAGATGACTTCTGACATCATTTGCAGTGTTATGGAGCCGAGTGAGCGGCTTCAGCCGCTCAGTCGGATCCCGGACACTGGGGGGAGAGGATCGGATCATCTCCGCCACTGCCGGTGAGTCCGGGAAGCGGCGGAGATGACCGGAAAGCGCCGCTGATGAAAGTGATCTTACGGCGAATCTGCCACTAAGACCACTTTTATCTTGTTCAGAATCACCAGGAGAAAAAAACGATATCTGAATGGTGCCTGCAGCTGCAGGCACCATTCAGATATCACCACTGAAAGTCAAGGAAGTCATATGACGCCCTTAGTGGTCAAGTGGTTAAGGCTTACCTGTAGGTACCTTGCATATCTCCTAAACTTGCACTGTTCAGGAGATATGCAGTGTTCTGCATGTGCCAACGTCATTTCGGCACATGCGTAGTAAAGAAACGGCCTCTGTGCCATTTCTCCACTGAGACCTTGCCGTGACTGGCGGCTCCCACAAGCATGCACGGGAGTGACGTCACACGACTCCGGCCAATCACAGCACCAGAGTCTGCGGCACCCGGAAGGAAGAGACACAGGCATGGACGCGGTCTGGAGCAAGGACCTCGCTGGATTCCTCTGCTAGTAAGTGGCACATAATGGACTAGTATGCGATGCATATTAGTCCATCATGCTTTTACATTGCAGGTACTATGCAGGAACTAAAGAGGAAGTAAAACCCATCAGGGTTTACTTCCTCTTTAAAGTGGAATCTTAAGTAAAAATGTAAATCGTTTTTTTATACTGTTTTCATGAGATGGCACTTAGATGTCCAGTGCAAAGTGCATACGGCATCAACAAGGCATGCAGGTCAATGATACAGTAAGGGCTCATGCACACTACAGCTCAAAGAAGCGGCTCCTATAGGATTTTGAGCTCTTATTTTTTCTGCCTGGAAACTCCCCTCCATGTTGGCCCATGTGTCCATGCACACTATGGCTTTTTCAGGCATATGCTCCTACAGGCAGAAAAAAACCCTGCCAAACTCGCATTTTTGAGAGGAGCTAGTGCCCATGAGAGCTCAAAAAGCTCAAAATCACACAAAAACTTTTGTTCCAGCTTTTTGTTTAGTTTATACAGTGGTTAAGAAAATATTATCTAGGAGGGTTTGTGAGAAAAAAAAATGCTTATGCTTAAAAAAGCTCAAAGGAGCTTGAGCGCTGGGTTCACACCTGTGCGATGCGGGAACCAGCGCGATTACAGAGCCATTTCCCGCATTGCATCACTCCTGCAGGCAGTTCACACTGCCCTCTGCGAACCACTGTGGGTGTCATTTTCTTGTGCGAATCTAATGCGAGTTCAGCCATACAACTGTGTGGCTGAACTCGCACTGCTCAGAGATCGCATGTGATCGGCACCTGTGGTGCGGGTGCACATCACATGCGATCTCTGAGATCGCACATATGTGAACCCAGGCTGAAGAAGCTGAAAGAAGCTTAAAAAAATGTGCACAAGAGCACAAAAAGCACAAGCTTCTTCAAGCTGAAATGAAAGCTGAAATGCCTGTAAAAGCAGTTTTTTTTAGCTGCAGTCTGCAATGAGCCCTGAACCAATGACAGACATATGTAATCAATATAATCAGAGGCATAACTAGAACCTTCAGGGCCCCGGTGCAAGAAATTATGAAGGGCCCCCCTGACTCCTGGCCAGGGCCCTTCCCTCTTCCCACTGATCCTGGGGCCCTTTACTCCTATCACGGGTCCCTTTATTACGGCCCCACAGCGGCACCCTTTCACAAGTTCTGCAGTGGGCCCCCTTTCTGCCATCTTCGGGCCTCCCCATGGTGGTGAAATGCCAGGGCCCAGTCACAATTGCAACCTTTGCAATTCTGATAGTTCCCTCACCGGTGTCAGTAGTTTTTAATTTTTATTTTAATTTTATTCTTTGTTTTTACCATTTAATTTTCTTTTACAATTTTATTTTTACAATGTTTTTAGGAGATCTGTTGGGGGGGGTTGATGAGATATCAGGGGTCTAAACAAACCTCAGCCCTCAATCTCCATATGTGTAGCCTCTGCTGCACAGAATTAATGGACAGGAATAGTTGCGTACCAAGCCTCCCATTCATTCAGAAAAGGAAGTATAGTAAAAAACAGTTTACTATGCTTCAGTTATGAATGAACCAATTGGTACCAATCATTGAATCATTCAGAAAAGGAAGGAGCCAGTTAATGACAAATTTACCGACCCGTTCCCATCTCCCCATCATGACACATCTTCTACAGCAGCTGGCAGGAGAGAGGAGGGGGGAAGACAGCAGCTCTGTGGAGGGGGGGGGGGGACCAGGGAAGCACACAGAGACCCTGGGAACAGCAGAAGACAAGTAAACTGGATAGGAGGGGCGGTGGGGGCAGCATATAGAGTAACCAATCTCCTACATTAGGAGGAAAATGGAGGTGGTTGGTCCTCTAAATGCCGCCCCCGCCATCCCTCCTATTCAGGTGTACAAGGGAGGCACATGGGCCCCCTGGAGCATGGGGCCCGGTTGCGATTGCAACCCCTGCAACCCCTATCGTTACGCCCCTGAATATAATACAGATAGGTAGTAGTTGGCTGGCGCAATGTCACTTGTATGCAATGGACATATAGAAGAGTGGAGGAACTGAGTAAGAAGAGAAAGAAAATAAGGGAGGTAGGTAGAGAATAGGGGGAGGTGAGGATTGTGGCAGGCCAGGAGGTGTTCATTCAGCCTCAGCAAAGTAGAATGACCACTCACAGGTCTAGGAGAAGGTGGTCATAGTCTTCGAGCATGAATTATGTGATCCATGGGTCCCAAATTTTATGAAAGGTAAGCATGGCGTCAGTAAGTTTAGCCACTAATTTATCATTCTCAAGCATCCTGTGTATCTTAGATTTTACAGCTTCCAGAGAGAGGGTGTTCATCTGCCAGGCTCTGGGTATAATTTGTTTGGTAGCTATGAATATATGGTCATGAGTATAAGTTGGTGGTTGGAGAGTTCACCTGGTTTCAAATTGAGCAATGCCACGCCGGGTGCTATCAGAAGGGCCACCTCAAAGAGTATGTGCAACATATCATGGACCTGGGTCTTCAAGGCTTGAACAATTGGACAGGTCCACCATATATGGGCGTAAGTGCCCAGTTCCAAGCGACCCCAAAAACAGGTCCCGGCGTGTCCTGGGGTATATTGTGCAACTAGAGTCAGAACTAGTGGTACAGCAGTTTATAATTTGTTTCAAGCGCAAGTGCATTCTGGGAGCAGGACTTGGGAAACCATCAACCAACCATCTCCCTTGTAAGTTAAGGGAGATGCCAAGATCTGATTCCCATATCCGCATATAAGCTTAAAGTAATTGTAAACTTTCGCTATTTTTTTTTAATTAAAATAACAAACATGTCTATACTTACCTGCTCTGTGCAGTTGGTTTTGCACAGAGAAGCCCCTATCCTCGTCTTCTGGGGTCCCCCTCCGGTCCTATAGGCCCCTCCTCTGCGGCTTTGCTGATAGAGACAGCGGGGTCCGGCCACGCCCCCCACTCCCGTACTGTTGTGAAAAACCTTAACCTCCCTGGCGGTATGACTGAGTCTGGAATTTATTGCTGGATAAAAGGTCATAGCCTGGTCGGCCCGGTCCACTCCTCCCATTGTGATGTTATAATCTATAACGACCTGCGGCTTTTGTACCTCCTTTCCTGCCCTGGTGGGCACAATAGCAGTGACGGTGTTGTGCACTGTGCTGAGTAGGCAAACGTCCTTTTTGTCCCTCCAGCGCATGGCCATCATTTGGCCTTTTTGGAAGGCCACCAGCTCACCACTTTTTAGTGTCCTTTTGCACAGCATTGATGGCATGTTTTTACGGTTCGGTTTTACCGTACCGTAAGCGTCCGTTTTGCGCTTGATCAGCACCTCATAGAGCTCGGGGGATGAATAAAAATTGTCCGTGGTCACACAGTAACCCTGATCCAACAACGGCTCCATGAGGGTTAGAACAGATGCTGTGGCCATTCCATAGTCACTGTACTTTGGGTCAAATTTGGTCCCTTTGCCGGTATAGATCACACAGTTCCATATATATCCGGTGGCCGACTCGCAAAGCATGAATGTTTTGACTCCGAAGCGAGCTCTTTTTGAGAGCTATATACTGTATCCAGCTGAGCCGTCCTTTATAAGCCATCAAGCTTTCGTCGACGCTTACATCGCGGTCCGGTACATAAACCCGCTGGAAATTTGCCACGACCATTTGCCAAACGTTCCAGATCTTTTTTAGCTTTGGCGCAGGATGCGTTTCCTCGTCATACTCCTCATTATTTGTGAAATGTAAATTTTTCATAATAAGGGAGAAGCGGTACTCCGACATCACGCAGCCGAAAAAAGGCGTGGCCAGCATTCTGTTTTTGGTCCAGTACCATTTTTGGACCGGCTTGCCCACCACGCCTTGCAGGATAATAAGTCCCAGAAAATTCCACATTTCCTCGGTGCTTACCGGCTTCCATAGGCGACTTCTGGAAAACCTGGCCTGCATGCTGGAAGACTGTTGCTCCTGGAAGCGATTTGTCTCCACGACAATTTTTTCAATTATTTCGTCACTGAGAAATAATTTTAGGAACGCCAGCGGGTTGTCGCATTCAACGTCCACCTTCATTCCAGGCGATCCGGTGAATGGAAATCGTGGCGTCGCTACCTGATCTGTACCGCTGGCGATAGGGCACCAGATGCGCACGTCACGGCACGGTCACAGTCCGGTTCGCTGGTCTCGGTGTCAGTGTCAGCGCCAGATGACTACTCCCACGACTCGCTGTCGCTCACTTCCGCGAGCGTTTCCAATTCGCTGTCACTTTCGCTCAGTAGATCCAAAGGCGATTTTGCGTGTCCAGCTGCCATTTTATTTTTGGGGCAAAATGACAGTGTGTATAAGGAGTGGTGCACTGTAACAACTTTCTCTCTGCAACAAGTGTCAGATCTCCGGTGATACAATGCAATCTACAGATCACATTGTATCACCGGAGCTTATAAAGGCTGTGGGTGTGTGTGTTTACTACTTGCAGGTTTGAATTTGCCGCCCAGTTCCGCTCCCATGCGACACCGCTCGCATGACAGCGGAAGAGGGAAGTGACTTTCACATCGCCGGAGAGAAGGCAAGCGCTGCCTGCCACTCGCCCGAGCGGAAGAGGGAAGTGACTGTCACCGGAGAGAAGGTAAGCGCTGCCTGCCACTAGCCCGAGCCTGACTCGGGGTTACCGCTCCTGGCTGCTAATTTTCACCCCGAGTCAGGCTCGGGAATACCGCCAGGGAGGTTAAAGCGTAACTCCACTTTTGTTGAGAAAAAAAAAACATTCCTCCCCAGGTGATCTATGTACATTGCAAAGATTATAATAAACTTTGTTGCAGATTCCTACCTTTCGTTATTCTGAAGAAATTACTGTTTGTTCCCCTGTGCCTCTCTGCTGAGTATAATGGGAGTGGTTTCATAATTATCAGTCAGCTGTGGCAGCTGATGAGCACTGAGGAAATCTGCAGGGCCTGCATCCCTTTAGACGTATTCTTATTGGAAGTATATCTCCAAAAATTACATTTTTGTTTCAGGGGATGCCTGAAATCTGACTTGTATCTTAGGCAGATTTCTGGGAATGTTAGTGAGCCAATCACATAAGCAGGAATTTATGTTTCTGGGTAGTGGTCAGTACACATTCTGTGTACAGAACAACTCCAGGTAGCCATATTGCATGGAATTTATAGAAAATTACAGCGGCTGCAGATTGGAAAGTAAAGGTAATTTATAATAACATTCAATTACAATATGACTTGTATCGCAATTTTACACGCTATATTATTTTTTCTTTATTTGCTATTTTTTTCCACACAAAAATGGAGTTACCCTTTAAGGCTTTAGACCAATGGTTAGTATTAGTATTACCTTGGGGAGATGCAGACTAGAATACTGCAATCACTGAGCAGCAAATGATATCACCTGTGATGTATTTCAGTTATCCTGCAAACCTGGCCTGTTGGGGGGTCCCGAGGACCGGAGTTGAGAACCACTGCTTTAGACCCTTTTTAAGTAATATTTAAAAAAAAGAAAAAACAGGCAGACTTTGTATTCACAAAGGGATACACATAGTTACATAGTTAGTCAGGTAGAAAAAAGACACAAGTCCATCTAGTTCAACCAAAAAAAAAAATAGAAACATTATATATAACCATACAATCCCATATACATTCCTTCACCCACAGTTGATCCAGAGGAAGGCAAAAAATCCCAGCAAAGCGCGATCCAATTTGCTATAGCGGGGGGAAAACATTCCTTCCAGATCCCCCCGAGAGGCAATCAGATTCACCCTGGATCAACTTTACCTAAAAATGTTAGTACCCAGTTATATTATTTACATTAAGGAAAGAATCCAGGCCCTTTTTAAAGTAATCTACCGTGCTGGCCAAAACCACCTCTGGGGGGAGTCTATTCCACATTTTCACAGCTCTAACTGTGAAGAAACCTTTCTGTATTTGGAGATGAAATCTTTTTTCCTATAGACGTAAAGAGTGCCCCCTTGTCCTTTGTGATGATCTTAAAGTAAATAACAACACCAAGTTCACTATATGGACCACTTATGTATTTTTACATGTTGATCATATCCCCCCTTAATCTCCTCTTCTCAAGAGAGAATAAATTCAGTTCCTCTAATCTTTCCTCATAGCTGAGCTCCTCCATGCCTCTTATTAGTTTGGTTGCCTTTCTCTGCACTTTCTCCAGTTCCCCGATATCCTTTTTGAGAACTGGTGCCCAAAACTGAACTGTATATTCCAGACGAAGTCTTACTAATGATTTGTACAGCGGCAAATGATGTCTCTCTCTCTGGAGTCCATACCTCTCTTAATACAAGAAAGGATTTTGCTTGCTTTGGAAACCGCAGCTTGGCATTTCATGCTATTATTAAGCTTATGATCTACCAAAACCCCCAGATCCTTCTCCACTATGGATTCCCCCAGTTGTACTCCCCCTAGTATGTACGATGCATGGATATTCTTAGCCCCCAAATGCATAACTTTACATTTATCAACATTAAACCTCATTTGCCACATAGTCGCCCAATTAGACAGTGCATTGAGGTCTTCTTGTAAGTTGGAGACATCCTGCAAGGAAGTTATTCCACTGCATAGCTTGATGTCATCTGCAAACACTGAAATGGTACTTTTAATCCCAGACCCGATATCATTTATAAATATATTGAAAAGCAAGGGTCCCAACACTGAACCTTGGGGTACACCACTGATAACCTTAGACCATTCAGAATAAGAATCATTAACCACTACTCTCTGAATTCGGTCTTTTAGCCAGTTTTCTATCCATTTACAAACTGATCTTTCCAAGCCTGTAGACTTTACCTTACACATTAGCCGTGTGTGGGGAACGGTGTCAAACGCTTTTGCAAAATCCAAGTATACCACATCCACAGCCACCCCTCTGTCCAAGGTTTTACTTACCTCCTCATAAAATAAATCAGATTTGTCTGACAATGTCTGTCTTTCATGAATCCATGCTGTCTGTTGCTTAAAACATTTTTCCCAAGAACTCATCTACGTGGTCTTTTATTAAACTCTCGAGTATCTTCCCAGCTATAGAAGTTAAACTAACAGGTCTATAGTTACTTGGTAAAGACTTTGATCCCTTTTTAACCACAACAGTACCTGGCACGAAAACCCCCTTCCTGTCCAGGCCATTTTTCAGCTTTCAGCGCTATCACACTTTGAATGACAATTACTCAGTCATGCAACACTTTTACAAAATTCGTTGTCTGTCGTACCTAAGTACTTTCTGTCTGTAACAGTCTGTTTAGACTAAATAAAATACTCCTCCATTCATTTTGGAACCTGTCTCCCCACCGACACCTACACCATATGAACCTAAAACGTTTTCGCAAACTGTGGCAAGGGGTGTGTGCCGATTACACATTCCATTTCAGATGTCCGAACCTTTCTAGTCAAACATTTACCTATCTTTTGACCGATTTTCTGGCTTAAGTCTCTCATCAC
>BLSH010466953.1:19956-49757 GCA_018402905.1 Glandirana rugosa | reverse complement strand
TTTATGGGGGCATATGGGGTGACTGTTAGGGTGACAGGTGCATTGGGGGGGGCAGGGGGGGTCAGTGTCAGTGTGCTTTTACTTTACAGATCAGTAACTCACTGATCCCAGCTCTTCTCTCCTCACACTGGACACTGTGTGAGGAGAGAAGAGCTGGTAACAGTGAGTTACCGCTCTGTTTACACTGTATGTGATCGGCTGTGAAGTAGATCACAGCCGATCACAAGGTATCAGCCGCCGGCCGGCGGCTGATACCTGTGTCGGTGACAGGCAGTGTTCCCCAGGAACACGCCGCCACCGACACGCACGCGCAGCGCGCTCCCGATTGCGCGCATGCGGCGTGCGAACGGCGGGCGTGCCGTTTGTGATCAGCTGTGACTTCGTCACAGCCGATCACGTGGTGAACAGCCATAACCAATCGGTGAAGCGTCGTGTCCTGGGGACACGCCGACACCGACAGAGCCGGGATGCGCGCGCCCGATCGCGCGCAATCCCGGCTTAAAGGGAGGACGTCATATGACGTCCACCCGCTGGAAGAGCAGGACCGCTCCGCCGTCATTTGACGGTGGGCGGTCCTGAGGTGGTTAAATATGGGCACCACATTGGCCTACGCCAATCCAGTGGTACTATTCCAGTCATTAAGGAGTCCCTAAAAAAATTATATACAATGGCTTTGAAATGACAGAGCTCAATTCCTTTAGGATCCGTGGATGAATGCCATCTGGTCCAGGTGCTTTATCTAGTGTACCTTTATTCTGTTTAAATACTTCTGGACCATTTCACTTTTAAGCCATTGTGGATCATTTGTAGCTGTGTCACTATCACCCCCATTGTGGACATGAGCTCCCCCATGCTCCTTTGTATACACAGAGCTGAAGAATGTATTTATATTGCAATGATTTTTATTAAGAGAAAAGTATTTTCGAAATATAACAAACAAATCATTTCAGATTACAATATGATCTTTTTTTTTTTTAAAAAAGTTTTGTTTATTGATACAATATGATCTTTAGTCTTTCATTTTCCTTTCCTTTGTCTTCGTTGCTTCCATGCTTGCATTAACAACTTATTCTAGAGGAAGAAACTATAAGGATACTTGTGTCCGTACACCTTAGTCCAGTCCGTGCCCAGAGAGTCCCTGATACCTCCCCCTCTGGCACCGTCCACAGCAAAAATCTAACTCGTGGTGTACGGATGGATAGAAATCCTTCAGGAGGGTGTCCTCCCGGGCGATTCGATGGGCATACACAAGTTATATAATTTCTGTATCCTCTACCAACAGACAAAAAAAACAGACCCCAAACTTCCCTTTTCAAACGGGGTATTAGATCCCCTTGAACATCGCCCGTTTCCCTCCATGTTTGATGACAACCACCTTCCCTCGTTTTCGGGGTGGGGTAAAGGTTGAAGTCAAGCCACAGAGTGGCTCCGAGAGGAAAAAGAGAAAGAGAAGAAAGGAGAAGAGAGGAAAAGAAAGATAGTCTAAACAGGGAGGTAGAAATAGTGCAGACTCACCGCTCAAAGGGCAGCACAGCTCGTGTGGATCTGGTGTGCTGACCACAAAGGCAGGTGCAGGCTGATGAAGCAATCAAGTAGTAACAGCAGCAAGGTTGGAAGTAGCCGCACTCAAACGATCCAATTTCCAAAAACGTTTTTATTGCATCAAAAGGGTGATACAGACAACGAACAGAAGGTCCAGCTGATGCGTTTCGCACCCTACAGTAGGTGCTTACTCATAGCTTCGAGTGAGTAAGCACCTACTGTAGGGTGCGAAACGCGTCAGCTGGACCTTCTCTTCGTTGTCTGTATCACCCTTTTGATGCAATAAAAATGTTTTTGAAAATTGGATCGTTTGAGTGCGGCTACTTCCAACCTTGCTGCTCTTACTAGGGAGGTAGAAATGCACCATAAAAGTTTGTTATACCAATTATAACCAGCTCATAGAGGGTCCGACAGGTATTTGATCCAAGGGTCCCAAGTTTTATCAAATAGGTCACGTTTGTCCTGTAGAATCTCAGAGAGGCGTTTGTTTACCATAATCCAAGACAACTTATGCTTCACCAAGTCAAAGAGGATCGTTGGTGTCTTCCAACTTCTGGCAATAGCAATTCTCGATGCCAAAAAGATGAAGGCAACCAGTTGCCTAGCCCCCCTGGCTACGCCTTCGAGAGGGTACCCTAAAAGTGCCTGCCATGGATCTTTAGTCAGATTAGCTTGTGTAAGTGTGTATATAAAGTTGTACAGGCGGATCCAAAAGTGTTTTACCTTAGGGCAGCTCCACCATATGTGGTACATCATGCTAGCCTGACAACACCCGCAGAAACAGAAAGGGGATGCCCCGGCGACATACGTAGCTATCCTTGCCGGGACCATGTACCATCTGAGCACAACCTTATAATTGGCTTCAATCAGAGAAGTGTTAATAAGTGACTGCGACGCATTTTGCACCATAGAGGACCACTTATCTGGTGCGAAAGTTTCCCCCAGTTCTTGTTCCCATTTTGTCACGTAGAATAATTTTGCTGAGGAAGAGCTTAAAATGCTGTAAATTTTGGAAATATGGCCTACATTGTTGTCAAAAGTACTACACAAGTATTCCAGTGAAGTGGAACTGGTTATATCCGCGACCCGCTGTAGAGATAGCAAGAAATGCGTTATTTGGACGTGTCTGTAATTTTCAGAGGCAGGCATCTGGTATCTCTCCCGAAGGGTAACCTTTGTCATGATCCCCCTGGTGTCACAAAAATCAGCGATACGTTGACATATCAGACCTTTATTCGTCCACCAGAAGAATGCCTGTAGAGCGAGACCTGGGGTGAAGGCTGGATTGCCCACCAGTGGGGCCACGGGAGTATGCTGGGACTTGAAATTGTGTGTTTTTACTAATCTGTCCCACAATTGCAGGGAAAAAGATAGAATGGGGCACATCGCTGCTGGTCTGTCCTTAGGTTGCAGCCACATTAAGTGGCTAATAGGTTTTGTGGGGAATAAAGAGGACTCAATTGACATCCATGCCGCCCAAGACTTCTTGGAATGAAATCTGATTAACTGTGCCAGTTGTGGGGCATAGAAGTATCTGGCAAAATCTGGGACTCCCAGGCCCCCCCCCATCTTGGGGGTGTACATCGTCCGCCTGTTCACCCGAGGTCTCCCACCACCCCAAATGAACTCCATAACTTTGTTCTGTAATTTATACGAATCTGGCATATTAAGCGATACTGGTAGTGCCCTAAAAAGATACAACAATCTCGGCAACAGATTCATCTTAATTGAGTACAGTCTACCGAACCACGATGGGGGGTTGTTAGCCCAACGTTGCATATCGTTCCC
The DNA here is from genome assembly GCA_018402905.1 of Glandirana rugosa. Lineage (NCBI taxonomy): Eukaryota > Metazoa > Chordata > Amphibia > Anura > Ranidae > Glandirana > Glandirana rugosa. Next base: position 46,427 of record BLSH010466953.1, on the reverse strand, counting down.
CAACCTGGAGTAAAGTGGGGGATAATTTGCCTTGCATAGCTTGTCCACAGTGGGGGTTAGAAAGATTCCTAAATAGGGGAGGGCATGTGTTTGCCACTTAAACAGGAATGAGTTTTTAATCTGTGCTACTGTTGCAGTGTCGAGCAATATGTTAAGGGCAACCAATTTGGAGTGATTTATGGAGAGCCCCGATACAAAGGAGAAATGTTGTAATGTTTGGAAGAGATTTGGGATAGATGTGACCGGGGACGAGAGGAGTAGAAGCATATTGTCCGCAAACATAGCACACCTATGCTCTACATCTCCGCACCGTATGCCTTTTACATCGTGGTGGCTCCTAATTTTTATTGCTAGGGGTTCCAGGGCCCACAGGAATAGAATAGGAGAGAGAGGGCATCCCTGCCGGGTACCTCTTTGAATGGCAATCTGCCGTGAGACATAACCCTTAATCTGGATTTTGGCTGTGGGCATGCTGTAAAGGGTGCGCAATAATCCCAAAACTTTCGGGCCAAAGCCATAACTCTGTAGTACATAGAAAAGTTAGTCCCACGACAGAGAGTCAAATGCCTTACATAAGTCTAAAGAAAATAGCATGCCCTTCCTGGGTCCCTGTTCGTCCCAATTGGACTGCACTGCCGATATGATATCAATCAGGCGTCTCGTTTGACCGGGGGCCTGGTGATTAGGCACAAAGCCAACCTGATCTGGGTGAATGTATTCTGCTAGGAACGTGTTCATACGATTCGCCAGTACTTTGGTGAGCGATTTGAGGTCTACATTTATCAGTGAGATCGGTCGATAGTTAGCACAGTCGCCATGGTCCTTGCCGGGCTTGGGGATAACATGAATGAGCGCCGCGTTTTCATTTGTGGGTAGCACTGAGCCCTTTCTCAGGGCGTTGAAGTAGACACACAAGTGGGGCACCAGGAGTTCCGCATATTTTTTGTAATAATGTCCCGAGAACCCGTCTGGTCCCGGGGCCTTGGACGGTTGTTTACTGCGAATTGCCGCTTTAATCTCCCCTTCCGTAATGTCACCCTTCATCAAGTCCACATGGGCTTCATTCACCTTGGGCAAAGATATGTCGCTGAAGTACCTATCTGCCAAAGCATTGGGAAATGTGCGGGGGGGGGGGGGCATATAATTTAGAATAGAAGTCATAAAATTCCTCTACCACTCTTTGTGGGTTTTAGGTCAATTTGCCATCTCGTAATCGATGTTAGCTTCCTAGCTAGTAAAGTGTTTGGCTTATCACCCATTGTGTAGAAGCGGTGTCTGGACCGCGCTTGTGGTAAGACTAAGGTTCAGTGCCGTCCGGGCTGAATCAATTTTGTGTCTCAAGTCGGCTTGAGAGTTGGCCCTTTGTTCCCGCATCAATGTCTGTAAGGCGGTCTCCTGTTCCCGTATTGTTTGTGCGTGAATCCGTTTGGTCCTAGCGGCCAACTGAATCAATCGTCCCCGAATCTTGACCTTATGGGCTGCCCAATTAATGCACGGGTTTGTATCTTTAGCTTGATTTTCCGTAAAGAATTGCTTAATATCCTTCTCAATCTCCGTTAAGATATTGGGGTCATTAAGCAGCGACGCATTAAGACGCCAAGCCATTCGACGCAGTCTCGATCCGAGGCTCGATAAGCAAATCTGTACTGGCGAATGGTCTGACCACGCCATAGTCAAAATCTTGGCTGTTTTAATGGATGGAATTTGGTGGGTTGGTGTAAATATGTGGTCTATTCGAGAGTATGTTTTGTGTACTTGGGAGTAATGTGTGTAATCTCTGGTCGTTGGATGGAGGTCCCTCCACGCGTCAACCAGATTGTGTGAGTGTAGTAGACGTGCCAATTTACAACCCCGTTTAGGAGTATGTTTCAAAATAGGTTTGTGAGGGTTGGATCTATCTAGTGCTTGATCAAGTGGGACATTGCTGTCTCCGCCTATGATAATGTGACCTTTCATATGTGGGGTCAGTATCGAGAGCATGTTTTCAAAAAAGCGCACTTGACCTGCGTTGGGGGCACAATAGGATATCAGTGAGATTTCCTGACCATTGATCCTACCAACTACCATAATATATCTCCCGTCCTTGTCCTTCAGGACCATATCCGGGACAAATGGAACTCGTTTAGCTATGCATATGGCAACCCCCCCTTTTTTCTGAGGGCCGTTAAAGAGATAATAAGTGGGGAAGCGGTGGCTAAGGTATTTAGGTGCCGAAGACCGGGAAAAATGTGTTTCCTGCAATAGTATCACGTCTAACCCCCATTTGTGGTATTGGTTAAAAGCTATCGTCCTTTTAGTGGGTGAATTCAATCCTTGCACATTGTATGTCAAAATGGTAAATGTGGCTAGCTGGGTGTTCAACATGGTAATTTGGTAGACTGTACTCGTCTGTCACTGGAACCCATTGCTCCTGTCGTCCTTCCACTCTATTCACGAGAGGGTCCTGTGCTTAGGGTATTTGGTGCACTTGAGAAGAGATTCAGAGAGAGGAAAAAGAAAAGGTAGAGGTTAAAGTAAAGATGAAACTCCACGCTGGCAATGCACGTGGCTAAAAATTTAAACAGTATATACCATACAGATTTTATAATAAGAACATAGGTCAATGACCTTTGGGAAATCTAGGTTCCCAACATTAGTTGTGAGGTTGTGGTCCTCTGACAAGGGGGTACAAGCCCACTCGGTAGTGGCATGCGTTTACGCCCCGGCATCCCTCCACTATCGCGTCCCTAGGGACCAGAAAGATGCGACCGGGGTGTAGACTGAAACACTCAAAGCATAATTAACTTATTTTAAGACAAGAAACCCAGCTGGATCCCATCCAGCTAAACTGACCCTCCCGCTCCAGAACAAAATGTTCATGACATCTCATTCAGTCCCGGGGGCAGCATTCAACTAATATCACTTTAACTGATAAAAGGTAACGTAAAAAAGTGAAAAAAATAAGAAAAAAGGAGGTAAGGGGAACCATGCACCTTTCAACTGGGGGAAATCCCAAAGAAGTCCGTCAAGTCCTAAGACATCTGACAAGACAATGGCACTAGGTACTCAGCGCAACTGTCCCCCAAGCTCAACCGCGCTCTCTAGTGGTGGCGGTGGGTCTCTTGGCAGGCCTTTGTTGGGACCATATAGGGGAGATGTTCTCCGCTTGGCGAGAGGAAGATGGGGAAGGTTCCCTGTGGATCAATCCCAGTTCCAACAGAATAGTCTCTCCATCTCGGAAATTTGTGAAGGAGTACGTCTTTCCCCTGTAAGTGAATGACAGGCGGAAAGGGAAAGACCAACGATAATTTATACGTTTGTTGATTAAGTTTTGCTGCAATGGTTTTAATGCTCGTCTTTTCTGTATAGTTATCTGGGAGATATCTGCAAAAATTTGGACCGAGTGGCCCAACAAAGTTATGTCTTCTTTATTCCTGGCTTCCAGCATAATCTTTTCTTTGATCCTGTAAAAATGTGGCTTTACAAGCACATCTCGAGGCAAGCCGTCGGTTCTGGGGGCAGTTAGTGCACGATGTACCCTGTCAATCTCCAGATGATAGAGAGAGATGTCTGGGATAAGGTCCTGCATCAGGGTATGAACTGCTGGTTCTAAGTCTGTTATGGACTCTGGAAGCCCCCTCAACCTAAAATTATAACGCCTCAATCTGTTTTCCAGATCTTCAATTTATGCGTTGGCTTGATCTAATTGATCCTGTAGGGAAGTGATCATTTTGGAGTTTTGGTTTACCCTTCCCACTGTACCGTCCACTTTGGATTCAATAGTATCCAGTCTTTCTCCAATGCCATGGAAATCCCCCTTTATTTCTGCGGTAATCATGGTTTATGCTTTGGATAGTTATTGCTGAAGCAATGCTGAGAACTGTGCCAGCAAGACTCCAACCCCCAGGTAGGATGCTGATGGCGGGGGTAGCTGTTGATCTATGGCAGAGCTAGCCTGGCTTAACGTGGCCTCCGCCAGCTCAGCCATCTGTCTATCCAGGGAGGATGCTGGTGATCCGGCATAGTCTAGTCCCTCTCCCTGGGAGCACAAAATAGGGGAGGATCTGGGAGACTCAGCCCTGTAAGATGGTGTTGGCTCATCCTGTGATTGGGAGGAGAAGGGGTCCGGGATCCTGTCCTCTGCCGGCGAGGCCAACCGTGTAGGAGAAGCCGCCGTCACTGGAGGAGAAGACGAGGGCTGATTGAGCTGTGGAGGCTGAGTGGGAAGGGTAGGCTGAGAAGCTGGGCCTTCTTTCTTCTGCTTTTTCTGGGCGGGTGTCATTTTAGAAGGAGAGGCCTTGTATGGCATCGGACCCTGCCGGTCCGGCCGGATCACTGTGGCGTAGCGTGGTGGGTTCCGCTTTGCTATACCGGCAGTCCTCAGCTGCATGCTCTGGACCCCAGTTGTTTAGAAGAGTTTCCGCTCCCAGATCGCTGGTTGTAAACTGGAAGGAGCTTGGCAAAACATGTCCGCTCCCGGCGCCGTACACATGCGCACCCTGAAGAATGTATTTAATGAGTTTGCGTTCTCTTTGTTCCCAGTCTACAAGGGCCTACATGCTCAGACCTGACCTTTTTACTATTAATATATTTGAAGATCCACCAAGGGTCCATTTACAAAGAATTCACATAGTGAATGTGAATGCCCAGTGAAAGAATGTATAGATTAGGTCTGTATGAATTGGTCAGAAAATGATTGTAAATAGACTATATCCTGTGCTGTTTGAATGTAAATAACCATTTTTAAACAGAAAATAACCCATTTGGCCACTAGGAGCGAAGTATTATAGAAAGTTCCTATGATACTCAACACCATCTAGTGGCCAATGAATATTAAACCCCTTTGTCTTTTCTGCAGCATAGTATCCTTACCTGTCTGTAAGCTTTCTTATTGACAATTGATTAGGGGGAGCTGCACAATTTCAGCAACTGCCGGGATGAATGAACTCCTGCACACAATGAAATTGGGAACCAGGGCAGACAAAATATAAGCAGATTAAACTTCAGATTAGTGTTATGTAAAAATAAAGTTTCTATATTTTCATACAAGCTTTACTTTGATGTACTTTCAAGAGTAATTTTCAGTATTTTTAAAATAATCCCTGTTGATCCTGCCATGAAAGTCCTGGTTTAGGCACTTCCTGTTGCAGGGTGATAACACTCTGTTTCTGTGTCTCTACACATTACATAGGCATGGTATGTTGGTGTAGACCAGGGGTCTCAAGCTGGCGGCCTTCCAGCTTGTAGCGAAACTATAAGTCCCATCATGCCTCTGCCTGTGGGAGTTATGCTTGTAACTGTCAGCCTTACAATGCCTCATGGGACTTGTAGTTTCGTAACAGCTGGAAGACCACCAGTTTGAGACCCTTGTTGTAGTCTAGACATGTGCAATTTGTTTTGTCCCAAACTGAAATTCGGAATAATTTTAGTTATTCAGAAATTTGGATGTATCCGAATTTTAATAGTACCGAATTTTAAAAAATCCGAAATAGCGAAAAAAAAATTTGGACGAAATTCCAATTCTAATCGATTCTAATAGTTTTCAAATTCAAAAAGTTTTCCAATTTCCAAAGAGAATTAAATAGAATAGAAAATAAAGGAATAGAATATAAGAAATAGAATAGAATAGAAAAGAACAGAAAAGCAAAGAAAACAATAGACTATAATAGAGTAAAACAGAACAAAACAGACAATAAAAGAACAGAATAGAATAAAAAAAAAATAACAATATAGAAAGAATATAAGCATTTTCTGAAATTCGAGTTTCAAGTAGACTACATTTGAATACATTAGAAAAGAATAGTATAGAAAAAAGAATAGAATAGAAGAGAGAATAATAGAATTAAAAACCAATAGAATGAAAAGAATATAACCATTTCCCAATATTCAAATAGAATCAATTCAAATTTGAATAGAATAGAAAATAATAGATTAGAATAGAATAGAAAATTACAAAATAGTATAGAAAAAAAAAACAACAGAATAGAATAGAAAGAATATAACCATCTTCCGAAATTCAAATAGAATAAATTTGAATTTGAATAAAAAAAGAATAGAATAAACAAATAGAAAAGGAATAGAATTCAAAAAACAATAGAATAGAAAGAATATAACAATTTTCCAAAATTCAAATAGAATCACTTCGAATTTGAACAGAATAGAAAAGAATAGATTAGGATAGGAAGATGGTTATATTCTTGACCTTGACGGAAAGTCCGCTGGAAAAAAGAGCTCACGCGCGCATGCGGAGCCGCAAACCCGGAAGGATCCCCACAGGGAAAATGTCAGTTCCCCCTGGGGTGACCGAGCCGGATTTGAGAGGTGGAACATTAAGTTCCTCCAGTGAGTGCTCTTCTCCCTTTTACGTTCTGAAGTAAGTATTTCATAATGAGCTACAGGTTTTTTTTTTTTTTTATACAACCGCTTTAAGGCCCCTTTCACACAGGCTTTCCGATCAGGTCCGCCTGTCAGTTTTTCAGGCGGACCTGATTCACTCCTATGGGGTAGCGGATGTCAGCGGTGACATGTCCTTTGACACCCACTGCTATCCGACCCGATCCCGTCCGTGAAATCCAGATGGATGGTGATCCTATTTTCCATCCATCTGGCGGATGGGATCGGACGAAAATGGACAAGCGGTCGGTTTTCATCTGATCTCCCCATAGAGTAGAGCGGGGCTCTGACCGGTCCATCTCAGCACAGTGAGCGGAGACTGACCTGTAATCCGCCTGATCAGCGAGGATCAGAGGATCAATCCCCCGCTGAGGAAAATGGAGTCCATCGGGCAGAACGCCCGTGTGAAAGGACCCTAACTGGTCTGGCCAGTGGGCCTTGTGTTTGACACAAGTGCTTTATAGTTTAGATCCCTTTCTGATTTAAAGTATAATTAAAGGCTAGTTCTGGACAGAGTGGAGATGGATTAGGGCACCCATTTTTATTACTGTCTGTGTCGTCCTTAGGGAGATTCACCCCCTACATTTGTGCTGTTTACCATTATCATCAAGAGTGAAACTAAGAGAACATCCCAAATTTTGAGTTGTCCCCTGAGCAGTGATAGAGGACCCCCCCCCCCCCCCCCATCCATTGGATTCCTTTAATATGCAGGGATTTCTTCTCACTTCCTGTTTTGGCTGTGGGACAGGAAGTGAAGGTAAATCCAGTGAAAAAATAAAAAATAACATTGACAGGGGTCATAATCCTCCCTTACGCTATCCAAGATGAAAAAAGAGGTTTGCCTAGAACTCTACTTTAACCAGCAAGATGTCACCTCATACAGTATTTGATGAAAAGTCTGCATTTCAGCCAATAAGAGAGTGACTTACAGGATTTCTGCACCTATTAGCAACCATTTAGGTGCATTTACGCTTGTACCCCAGCAGGGGTTCCCAAGATTAAGGCCCTTTTCACAATGCTTTGCTTCAAAACTGCCAGTAAAATGCTGAGCGCTTTTGTGGCATTTGCGGTGCTGTTTTTAACCACTTCAGCCCTGCAAGGTTTTACCCTTTCCTGACCAGGCCATTTTTTTGTGATACGGCACTACGTTGCTTTAACTGAAATTGTGCGTTCATGTGTCATTGTGCCCAAACAAAATGTATGTCCTGTTTTTTAATTGCGGTTTTTATTTTTTTGCGCTATAAACAAAAAAAGGCTGACAATTTTGAAAAAATAAATATTTCTTACTTTCTGCTACAAAACACATCCAATAAAAAAAAAATGTAAAAAAATCTAATTTCTTCATCAATTTAGGCCAATATGTATTCTGCTACATATTTTTGGTAATAAAGCGTATATTGATTGGTTTGCGTAAAAGTTATTGTGTCTACAAACTATGAGTTATATTTATGGCATTTTTATATTTACTTGCAATGGCGGCAATCAGAGTGATTTTTAGCGGGACTGCGACATTGCGGCAGACAAATCAAACACTAAGTGACACTTTTTGGGGACCAATGACACTAATACAGTGATCGGTGCTAAGAAAAATAGGGAATGCTTTCTAACTGTGTGGGGATGGCTTAACTGGAGGAAGAGAGAGATCTGTGTTCCTGGTTAGCTAGTCTACATAGGCAGGCCACCGTTCTGCCTCTCCAGGGAACGATCGACGGGTCCCAACAACCATCGCGGCCGCCGGACCCACTGATTGCCACCCCGTGTGTCCAATCACAGCGGGAGAGAGTTGCCAACGGTGCACATGCGCGCGCACATTGTTTTGCATAGCTGGGCTGCCCTGCCGCGGTATACATGTGGTGGGCAGTCCGGATGTAGTTAAAGGATGCGTGATTCAAAAACGCTGTGGGGCGCTTTTGAAACGCTTTTGAGACATTTTAAAGCACTTTTCAGGCGCTTCCCTTTCATTTCAATGGAGAGGGGCGTATTTGGGGCGCTTTTTTTAGCTCTCCAAACATGCTGCAAAGATGCTGCAAGCAGGATATGCCAGCGCACCGCCCCAGTGTGAAAGCATTCATTGATTTTAATGGGAATCATTTCCCATCTTGAGCTTTTCAAGAGCTTTTTTTTTAACACAAAAGCGCTTTAAAAACTCCTCAGTGTGAAAAGGGCTCTAACTGCAAGCAGCAGCTCCATTGACAGCAATGGGAGGCTGATGGCTTGCACAGCTAATCATGCCTACTCGCTGCAACTAGATGTGAGTGATTGGCCCTGGGCGCACGGGAGCCGCCAGTTACGGCATATTTACAGAAGAAACGGCACCCTGGGCCACAACCCGGGGGCCGATTCTTCAGTGCGCATGTGTCGATGATGTCGTCACATGCAGATACAGGGAATATCTCGTAAACTGTGCAAGTCCAGAGTTGACAACCACTTTAACTCCATTGGAGTGGCAAGCTCTCACCTCTGTAGCCCCCGTTAAACAGATTTCATCTATACTGTTGCTTTCAAATCAGTTTGAGGTTCTTTTTGAGGGTTTACGTCTGCAGGGATCAAAGTGTGCTGCTACAAAGTGCTATGTTCTATTCTCTAGTATTTAACTGCAAACATTAGAGTCTCCATTTACGTCTGTAAAGAACGTAGATTGTTATGCATGTAGAGTGTAGGTCAGGAATGCATTGAAGTGTACCCAAACTAAATAGGTGTGTCTAGACTAGCACTCTGCATGTGTACATGGCAACCTGTCTACAATAGCTGTTATGTACGGAGAGATGTATTCCAGAAAACAGTCCTATAAGCTGCATTGATTGAATGCAACATCGCCTGTATGCTGCTGGGTAGGATTACCATTACATGCAATCCATATCTCTGTAGAGCCCTTGTGCCCTGTGTTCTGAAGGCCACGTGCAGTCCTTTGGTAATTGTTAGGTGGCTCTTGGACCCCAAGAGTTTGAAGTGACAGCATTGATTTGTAAACTGACTGTAGGAGTATTCCCAGTAGCCTCATGTAATACATCTGTAGTGCTACCCTCGTGAGGGCCACTTGTAGAATCCGTACCTTACTGGTTGCTCCGACTCTGCAAGTCCTCTGACACCTCTGACACCCTTGGTTCAGTCATTTTCACTGTTGACACCAATAATAAGAGAACCACACTACACCAGTGAAACAATTCAAGTTTGTTTACTGCAGCAAGGTTGACATATAGGCACGGGCGTCCGCAGGTAGGGACAAGGGGGGGCAAGTGCCCCCCCGTAATTAGGGATCATATCTGGGGTTCCCCACTTTGTCCTTATCCTAGCACCAATGGCGGGCCCTGCTTGCACCTGTACACAGTTTAGCAGGGCCGGTGACAGCTGGTGCGAGGAGCAGGACAGCGAAGGCCTCAAGGGGTGGTCAGGATGACATCACCCGGTCTACATTGTATGTGCGAGCAGCCCAGGAGATGGAAAGGAAAGCGGCAGATGCCAGGAGCAGTGGGTACAGCGTCCCCAGCACCTCCCAGAGCCTGAACCTTGGACTCCTTAAACCTCCTCACCACTCCCAGGCCTGGAAGACAGACTAACCGGGGGCTTAGAGAACAAGGACAGGCAGGAAGTGCAAGCAGCCAGGGACCGCTCCATGTCACATCATAGATCCGATAGAAGGAGCAGAGCATCTCCTGTCCTCACCCAGAATGAAAACAGGTCTTGCCAGCTGCTTGCCATCATGGACATTCTACTGGCATGCATGGTACTGTACTGAGCATTACACACACCATTATACATAGGGGCACTAGAGGGACTGCAGACAGGGCTAGGGGTCTCTCTCTCTGACCCCCCTCTCTCTGTTACCCCCCTCTGTCTCTCTGTCACCCACGTCTCTCTCTGTCACCCCACCCCCCACATTTATGCAGTCTCTTACAGTCTCTTGTGCCATGTCCGCAAACTTACAGTCTCTTGTGCCATGTCCACAGTCTCTGACCGTCTCCTGTAACATGTCCACAGTCTCTGACCGTCTTCTGTACCATGTCCACAGTCTCTGACCATCTCCTGTACCATGTCTGCAGTCTCTCACCATCTCCATTACTACGTCTGCAGTCTCTGACCCTTTCCTGTACTACGTCTGCAGTCTCTGACTGTGATAATGGCATTGTCGAAAAGGGGCAGAGCATGGGTGGCCTTAAAATGATGCCCCCCCCCCCCCGAAAAAAGTTCTGCGGATGCCCATGCATATAGGATGCATAACATGAAACTGTGGAACACAAAGATGCCCAACAAACACAGTATACCACTAATGTAAAATTGCAGTTCAAAGAATTATTTTAGTAAAGTAAAGTTGTAAAGAGCGCAGTATCTCTAAATACAATCAAACCATTTTTTCCTAAACACAGCAACCTATTTGAATTTGCAGCAGAAAGGTAGGGGACTGACACTTTGTGTTTATGTCAGACTACTCCTGTCTATCTCCTCAACCCACAGGTCATTAACATCAAACAATTATCAAATTATTCCGAAACTGTTATGTTTAAATTAAAACAGAGTTCCAGAGAGCAGACCCCTTGTGTGACTTAACTCTATTCAATAGTGCAAATGTGGAGAGAATAAAAGGGTTAATAATCACTCTGTGGGATCCGCCAATTCTTCAGCTAGCTCTTTGGGAATAATTAAAGAATTGGTCCTTGGTGGTAAATCAGAGCAAATTAATTGGCTTGTGGTTATCTCTTTGTGCTGGCAAGCTTTCCCGTGTGGAATAAGCACCTGTGGTCACTATATGTGATGTTTTAATATTTTGTTGTATCCAATAGAGATTGCAGATGATTAGAATGTGAGCAAAGCACCGATGTCTGCATACAGTGTCATTGAATGTAAATGAACTTGCCTTTGGAACTACAAGTAATAGAAACCTAGGCAGAGACAAAGATGTCTATATGCAGTGTCAATTAGTTTAGATGGACATGTGTCTGCTCACCGATATCTCAACAGACGTTGCTGGTGAGGAAGCAGATAATGACTCTTTACAGGATCTTCCTCTGTGTCCTGACTCAAGGAAATGGCGCCTGACCTCTGTCACACCACGCCGCGGTCTACCCGGATCTGATGTGCAGGTACCGATGTAGGATCTGGAACAACCTCCGAACCACTGTAGACATGAAGCGATACTGTCCCCAGTTATCCTGCTGGATGTAGCTGTAAACTCCTTCCTATGCAGGCCGCAACTCACCCGCGGCTCACACTGGTACAGGGCCCATGCTAGCAGATCCAAGCCGACATCCCAAGAGAGTGATCTAGGCCCAAACCAGCTCATTATATCCTCTTCCAGCAGTCTGTTCGTCTCTCACAGCAATCTGGTAGCTGTAGTTCAGACCAGTCCCGATGGAACAGAAACCCCAGCATTCTGAACTACACATCCCACAATCCTTTGCTCTGCTCTAGTCTCTATTTTTAGAGAAAGGAAAAAAAAAACACATGGAATCCAAGCCAACACTAGAGGGTGACAACGCTACATTAATAGCATTGCACATTGTCTCTGACTTGCAGGCTGTTACACAGTGTCTCTGAATTTCAGGCAACAACAGCCAGCTCCTGGCTACATGTCCCCGGTCTCCAACTGGTTTATGCAGCATACCTCCAGTCTCCAACCACACCTGTAGCATGTCCACAATCTCTGACCATCATTTTCTCTAGTACATTTGCAGTCTCTGATAGCATTAGCATTGCCTATGCTTAAGATTATGTGTGGCCCTTTGGTGGGGTCAGGGGCTGCAGTTGAGGTCCCCTTTAAAGCAGTATTAAACCCAAAAGCAGACATATATTATATTGCAGCTTACCAATTCTTAGATATGATCGCTGCATTGGTTTTCTTTTTTAGACTTGCTTCTTTCATCTGGTGATTCAATCAGCAAGTCCGTGGTTTTCAAAAGCACAAGCTCTCCAGCAGAATGTATCAATTTACATGGATGAGACATGTTTGCTGTAGCTGATTGTAAGGCCTTGTGCACACTGGACATTTTTACATCTGCTTCTAAGGGCGTCTGGCGTTTATTTTTTTCCTGCCTCTAAACAGGCCTCCACGTTAGCTTATGTGTCCATGCACACAGCAGCTTTTAGCAGCATTTAGAAGCTTTTAGAGGCAGGAAAAAAGACCCCACTGTCAGTGCGTCCAGGAGTAACAGAGTTGAGCAGAGAATACGCTTGGTGCTACTAAAAGCCTAAACGCTAGTGCTTGAGCATTAATTAATTTCATTGGCCTGAATAAATTATTTTTTCTGGCCAATGAAATTAATTAACGCCCAGAGCTTGACGTCTGTAAAAGCTCATAAAAGCTTTTAAAAGCTTTAGACACGTTTACAAGTGTCAGCCATTTTTTCTGCAAATACACCGCTAGCTTCTATCTAGAATTAAAAAAACATCCTGTGTGCATGAGGCCTTAAAGAGGAAGTACTTCCTCTTTATTAACCTACAAAGTTAAAGCATAATGGGCTAGTATGCATCGCATACTAGCCCATTATATGACACTTACCTGCAAACAAAGCCCGCAATGTCCTCTGCGGAGGCCGCATCCATCTTCGCCCCTCTTCCTTCCGGGGCCACGGACTCGGGCTCTCTGACTGGCTGGAGTTGCATGCGCGTGGGAGCCGCCAGTCACAGCATTCGCTAATTGAAGAAACGTCACGGTGGGCCATTTCTTCAGTGCACATGCGCCAATGACGTTGGCGCAAGCGGATACAGTGAATATCTCCTAAACTGTGCAGGTTTAGGAGATATTCTCCATACCCACAGATAAGCCTTATTATAGGCTTTCCTGTAAGTAAAAGAGGTTGTAAACGGTTTACAACCACTTTAAGGCTTCTTTCACACTGGAGCGGGCGGGCGGTAGCGGTAAAACGGCGCTAGTTTCAGCAGCGATTTACCGCTGTCATAGCGGAGCCATGTAGGTGGGAGCACTGCATTTTTAACCCCCCACAAGGGGTTAAAATGGGGTTAAAAGTGCCGGCTCGCTGCGCTTTTTCCGAACCAGTGTGCTGCGGAATCGCTTGCCATTGATTTCAATGGCAGGGTTGGTGGAGGAGCGGTGTAAACACCGCTCACCGCACCGCCTCAAAGATGCTGCTTGCAGGACTTTTTATAACGTCCTGCAAGCGCACCGCCCCAGTGTGAAAGCACTCAGGCTTTCACACTGGGGTGGATGAGGGGTGTTTTTAAGGCACTATTTTTAGCCTGAAAAACGCCCCAGTGTGAAAGTAGACTTAGTGTGAGCTGGATCTTGGCTTCAATTTGTTAGTGTATTCTAAATCTGCTAATACATTTAACACTTTTCATCAGGCGGTCGGCTTGTTTCACCAGGCGGTCGGGCGGCTCGGCTCCCTGGCATTCAGGGGCGAAAGCGACATCTAACATCACTTCCGCCCAATGCTCTTAAAGGAGACAATTTTTTTTCCAGTGACTTTTTTTTTCTATTGCATTTTACTGTAAATATGAACTGTGAGGTCTTTTTGACTCCAGATCTCACATTTAAGAGGTCCTGTCATGCTTTTTTTCTATTACAAGGAATGTCTACATTTTTTTTAAAAGGATAGTGTAAAAATAAAAAAAAATTAAATAAATAAGAAAAAAAACATTTAAAGCGCCCCGTCCCACCGAGCATGCGCGCAGAAGTGAACGCATTCGTAAGTCCCGTCTGCATATGAAAACTGAGTTCAATCCACACATGTGAGGTATCGCTGTGATCGTTAGAGCAAGAGCAATATAGACCTCCTCTGTAACTCAAAACTGGTAACTTGTAGAAATTTTTAAACTTCGCCGATGGAGATTTTTAAGTGCCAAAGTTTGTCACCACTCCACGAGAGGGCGCAATTTTGAAGCATGAGATGTTGGGTGTCAACATTTACTCGGTGTAACATTATCTTTCACAATAAAAAAAAAAAATTGGGCTAACTTTACTGTTGTCTTATTTTTTTATTCAAACATGTGAATTTTTTCCAAAAAAATTGTGCTTTTAAGACCGCTGCGCAAATACGGTGTGACATAAAGTATTGCAACAACCACCATTTTATTCTCTAGGGCAGGGATCTCCAAACTACGGCCCTCCAGCTGTTGCGGAACTACATGTCCCATGAGGCATTGTAAAACTCTGACATTCACAGACATGACTAGGCATGATAGGAATTGTAGTTCCTGAACAACTGGAGGGCCATAGTTTGGAGACCCCTGCTCTAAGGTGTTAGAAAAAAAAATATATAATGCTTGGGGGTTCTAAGTAATTTTGTAGTCAAACAAAACTGATTTTAACTTGTCAACAAAGAATATCAGAAAGAGACTCTGTCCTAAAGTGGTTGATCACCACCTAAATCAGCCACAGAACCTGTGTAATTAATATGTGTTCGGGTTTAAAGGGATGAGGTGGCAACCCTACGACCATATGGTCGGGATCTGCCCACATGCCTGGACCAGTACCTGGGGGGGGGGGGGGGCAGGGCTGTTTTCTAAGGGCTAAACCACGCCTTTCCAATAGGGCACATTAGTGCGTTACAGTGACTTTCAGTTTGAATGATGCGTTAATGCACTAGGCATTGAAGCTCTGACGCACATGCGCTACAGAGCACCAAAATGCGTGGTAACACATGATTATCACATTACTCAAATTGCAATTGCAAAAAGCCTTTACATTTCCCCAAGCTGGACAAATGCTTTTAAGTAGGTTTTTAGCAGCTATTATAGGCAAGCAGAGTATATCAAATCATCTTAGGAGAGAATACAGGAATTCTCCACAATGAAACAAATGTCCAGATACTGAGTAAGGGCAATATAAAGGCAAGAGAATTTCAATATGTATACTATTACACTTTTGGCTCTTAATTTTTACATTTTTTTCGCCCCTGCATGATGTAGACATGTGCAATCTGCTTCGTTCCGAATTCGGTTTTCAACAAAATTCGACAAGTTCGTTATTTCGGAAATGTTCGAATTAACGGGAACCCGTTTAACAAATTTTTACGAAATTCGAAAATCCGGAAGTCCGAAAATAAGGACGAAAATCCCAAATTGCAAAAATCCAAAAATAAGAACAAAACACAAAAATTTGAAAATCTGAAATAATAACGAACTAATAATAACTATTACTAAGTATTAAATTATGGGTATTGGAATTTCCTTGCAAATTTAGCTGTTAGTTTTATTAATATTATTTATTAATATTATTAATATTAATTCATTACATTCCATTCGGTTAGACGCGGCATTCGTTATTTCGGATAATTCGTAACTTTGGATAAATTCGTATTCGTTACGTTCACTAACAGCCAAATTTGAAAGGAAATTCCAATATCTGTAGTTTAATAGTTATTATTAGTTAGTTATTATTCCAGAATTTCAAAGCTTCGGATTTTCGGATTTGTGAATTTACGGATTTCGAATTTCCAAATTTCAAATTTATTCAAAAAACAAATTGCAATGATAACAAATGACCAGAAAAACTGAAAAAAAAAAGAAACAAAAACTAAAATGAACATTTTTTTTGGCAGTACACATGTGTAGTATGATGTCCATTGTTTGTTATCTTTTTTATTTTCTCTTTGATTTGGAAGAGAAAAAAAATCAATAAAAATTGTCAATTATATATAAAAAAAAAAACAGTTTACATATTTTTTATCTGCATCAAGCCAAAAAGAAGGAAAATTGAGGAGGAAAGCAAGACAATCCTTCCAAATGAAGGTCGGATGAGAATCATAAATATTATCCAAATTCCATTGGCTCTTTGAAAAATAATAATGCAGTCCAAAAGTAATTGGCTTCCCGTGTTTCTGGGCCATCTATATATGTCATACACCAATACTGGAGCTTATTTGGCCAGTTCACTCGTATCGGCAGTCCAACAAACAAAGTGAAAGGCTCCAAGCTTTATCTCCTATTACCTGAAGACCTTCAGCAATACTTTTATCTATGAAGCCAGTACATAAGGACAAGTAGTGTGTGCCAACAATAGATCAATAAGACAGGGATTGTGGAAGGAGCCTGAGGCCATTGGGTGGATGAGGTCACTGCCCCATTAGTCTATTTAATTACATCTGTCTGCCGACATACAAAAGATAAATGTGACAGATGAGACCCAGTCACAGTGTACATATTGCCTCCTCCTAACAGTAGATGAGTCGATAGAAGCTCATCTGTATGTGCAGCAGAGTGACAGAATGTAACAAATATATCCAATATATCCAAGAAGCACTCATCTGGCTAAAACTTGCCATGGACATTTGGTAATTTTCGACCTCATGGTTATCATACCACCAGGCACTGTTGGCAGACAGCGGTTGGGAAAGCTCCATTGTTTTCCTGTTAGTGGTGGTGTCTTCTCATAGTCCCTCTTCTTCTCCTCTCCTTTGGTACCTTTGACATTATTATTAATAAGGATTTATATATGCTTTACAAACTAATGGCAGGCAGTTACAGATACTGTAGCTACAATACAATTCAAAAGAAGAGGAATCAGAGGGCCCTGCACTTTCGGCCATGTATTAGATTTCAGAGCTGGGAGCTCTGTAATGAGCTGTTCATCTGTGCTTCAGAATGTGACAAGGGCAAGTTTCAGAAAAGTGTTATATAGGAGGGTCAGTAACCCAAACCTGATTGATAGTTCACCTTTTACACAGTTTAACATCAACAGGGGAACACTGAATCCAGGGGCCTCTATTATCATGGAAGCTCCAGGCACTTAATAATGGGCCAACGCTCCATCCAGCCAGGGGTAGACTGCAGCCTCAAGCGATGTACCGCTTCAGGCACCATGCTGGTATTATTTTTTTTTAGAGCCGGTGGAACACTTTCATGTAAAAGCAATCCTAGTGACTAAATAGCCACTGGATTGTTTTTACAAATGGCGGGAGGGTGTGCCCCCTTCCCCTGCCACCTTACTGGGCTCCCCCCCCCCCCCGGGAATTGCCCCAATCATCTCTATGGTCTAAGACAGTGTTTCTTAACCTTTTTTCAGTCAAGGCACCCATTAAAATGAAGGCACCCTTTAAACACTTGCCGACCGCGTATAGTACATACACGGCGGCAAAGTGGCACGTTAACGCAAGCAGCTGGCATGCACACGCCCGCTGCGCGCTACGGGAGGGGGGCCACGGGTCGGGCGGACTCGATGTGACCTGCGATCGCTTGCGAGAGAGGCAGAACGGGAAACCGCCGATGTAAACATGGCGGTTCCCCGCTCTGTGAGGGGGACATGACAGATCTACTGATCCTTGTACATGGGATCAGTAAGATCTGTCATGTCCCTGGCAGCCCAACCCCCATACAGTTAGAACACACACAACCCCTAGATCGCCCCCTGCAGGTTAACCCCTTCCCTGCCAATGACATTTATACAGTAATCCGTGTTTTTTTTAGATCTGATTGCTGTATAAATGTCATTGGTCCCAAAAAAGTGTGAAAAATGTCTGACATGTCTGCCGCAATATTGCAGTCCCGATAAAAATCGCAGATTACCACCATTACTAGTAAAAATAAAAAGAAGTAGTAAAAACGCCATAAATTAATTCCCATGGTTTGTAAACGCAGCAACTTTTGCACAATCCAATCAAGAAACACAGATTGCGATTTTTTTTTTTACCACAATTATGTAGAAGTATATATATCGGCCAAAACTGATCAATAAATTCGTTTTTTTTGTATTTTTTTTTTGGACATGTATTATAGCAAAATTGTTGCTCTCTTTTTGTTTATAGCGGTGATCAGAAATGACGCAGAGGTGATCAAATACCACCAAAAGAAAGCTCTATTTGTGGGAAAAAAGGACGCCAATTTCATTTGGGTATAAGGCTGCACGACCGTGCAACTGTCAGTTAAAGCGACGCAGTGCCAAATCGCAAAAAGTACATTGGTCCTAATGTGGGAAATCCTTCTTGGGCTGAAGTGGTTAAAGTTACTACAGTCTCAAGGCAACCCATTCTAAAATGTAAAAATCACTTTACAGAATGCAGCAACATCCACACGTAGGACACCCAACATTAGAGAGGATTTATTCTTCCAAAGCAAATACACTTTTGCACACTGCTACTGACTAGTATTCCTATGTTTCTCTTCTCCCTTAATTTCTCTCCATCAGTCGGGTAATGTCACGCCAGTGCTGAGGGAGAGGGGCACAGGAGGGTCAAATAAGGATGCTGTGGAGGCAACAGACATCCTCCTTATTAACTGATGAGGTCATTGGTTGCTAGGATGCCGGTGTATAGAAAGTTGTAATGGTGCATAATGAAAACCTGTGGTTTTGTGTAACTAAAAGGAAAGCTTGATCCGCCTGCTGGCTTGTATATCATTTTTGATCAATTTTAGGCATTTTGCCAAGGCACCCCAGAAGAAACCTCAAGGCATCCCAGGGTGCCCGGGCACCCTGATTGAAAAAGGCTGGTCTAAGAAACCTGGAAGCATTACTGGTTTGAAAAAAGCATTGGATCATGCTGTTCTTGGTATGATCTCAAGCTTTTATGGGCAGAGGAGAGATCTGAGGTCTAATAGATCCCAGATGTCTCAGTAAAGAGGACCAGTCACTGCCTATTGCTCTCACAAGAGATGTTTACATTCCTCGTTATAACAATAAAAGTGATTAAAAAAAAATGCAAAGGTACAGTGTAAAAATAGAAAAAAAAAATTAAGCACCCCTGTCCTCTACTGCTAGCGCGCAAAGGCAAATGCACGCTTCAGTGCGTAAACAGAGATAGCAGAGAGACCTCCCGTGTAAATATAAAGTGGTAACCTGTACAGGCTTTTAAAGCGTCGCCTATCGATAATATAATGTACGTATTTTGTCGCCATTCCACGGGCGTACGCAGTTTTAAAATATGACATGTTTGGCATCTATTTACTTGGCGTAACATCATCCTTTATATTTTACTAAACAATTAGGTACTATATTTTTGTGCACTAAAATTTATTAAAGTGTATTTTTTCCAAAAAACATTGTATTTAAAGGCGCTGCGCAAATACCATGTGACTTCAAAAATTGCAACACCCACTATTTTATTCTCTAGAGCCTCTGATTTAAAAAAGATATATAATGTTTGGGGGTTCTAAGTCATTTTCTAGCAAAAAATACTGATTTATGCATGTATGAGAGGAGTGTTAGAAAAAGGCCTGGTCTTGGGAAGCTTGCATTTAGCTCCAACACTGTGTCCTGCTTATAAAGCACCCCATCCCCACAGAGCCCACCAGCCTCCTGCCCACCCAGGTATTGGCTATGCTGTTATCTTCTTAATCCTAGTACACACTGCTAGTTTTTTTTCATTCAACCCAGACAGCTCAGGTCGAAGCCACTGTACTAACAATCCGATGTTAGTACAGCGATATCCCCTGCTGTTCTATTGTGTTCTGACAGAGGGACGGCTCCCCCAACCAGAACACTCTGGTCAGGCTAAAAGTGCTGATCAGGAGCTGGTTGGCAGATCTTTTTCGGTCATTCCCCTTCGACAAAAGCTGACCAAACAGCAGGCTTCTGTTGGACCGGCTGCAGAACACACCACATTTTGGCCAGTTTCTATTGCTGCCTGACATTCGGCCCATGTGTATGGGGCTTTAGAAAGAATAGAAGATTAGCCCAGCATACTTGATTTCCTAGCATTCTTTTCAGCTTTGCATGTCCTGCAAATCTTCATTGGATGTCTTGCATGTCTGCATTAACTTTCTTTAAGGAAAGAACACAGGGGAGGCCCGTACTTGAAGGGCGCATGGATGCCGCCCCCCCCCCCATCCATGTGTCCGGTCCCTTGCAGATGCATGAATTCCAATTGGGGGTGTTTTTTTTGACGCACGTGATTAGAGCCAGAGAAGAGGCTTCAAAGTACGTTGGGCACGGGCGCAGAGCACTGTGAACCGAGCCCACCCACTTGTGTGACAATAGCGAATGAGTATTCGTTATTTTCACACTAAATCTCCTCCCCGCCAATAAGAAGGCAGGCCTGAGACCCGTTTCCCGATTGGGCAAAAGGTGATGCATTCTGATTGGACGCCGAGGAGGAGGGAGGAGACGGAAGCCACCGAAAGCCGTCGAGCAGGGGAAGGGGAAGCCGCTGTGCCTGTGATGCCTGCGGAGGAGAGAAAGGGAGGCCATGTCCGACTGACTGACCGGACGGGGGGGGGGGGTGTTTGTGTTTTTGTGTAAAAAAATTACCACCAGCCGCCACTGAAAGCACATAACATTTTACTAGTGCAGAACACAATGGTTGTAATAGATTATTCTGTACACCTCTCAAGGATGCCAACTCTGCAAAGGGCTTCTTTATTAGCACCAGTAAAAAAGTTACAACACCAACATATTACTCAGAGCCTACAGTTCAATTCCTCGGCAAGTAGAAAGCATAATTTAGTCTTAGGCAGGTCGTACATGGTCCAAATCTTGGCCGGTTCAGCAACCTGCTGAGATTTGAACCGTGTATAGGCAGCCTGAATGAACCAAGTTGATCCCTCGATCGATCAACTTGCGTACAACCAGCATGCCGAGTTTTCCCTGCATATTATCGCTAGTGGCTTCTATAGTCGCTAGCACTAATCACTGTCTTCCCCCGTCCTCTCCTGCTGGAAGAAGACAATGGCCCGACAGGAAGGATTCCCACATTAACACTGACTGTATCGATTGGGGAATCCAGCATGGTTGCAGGAAAGAAATTCGCTCCATATATGGTCGGCCTTAGT
Source organism: Glandirana rugosa (assembly GCA_018402905.1). NCBI lineage: Eukaryota > Metazoa > Chordata > Amphibia > Anura > Ranidae > Glandirana > Glandirana rugosa. Next base: position 25,400 of record BLSH010466953.1, on the reverse strand, counting down.
TTGTGTCCCATTTAAGGGCAGTCCCATGCTTTCCAATGGAGGGAAGCCCTCTCACATAAATTACCCCCCATGACTCCAACACTAGCCCTCACGCAAACCCTCCCTGTGCCCAATATGAAAGCTGGCCGTAGATGATTTATTTCAGTGCCCCTCCCGGCTGGCAGAACACAGGTTGGTCATACTGAAGCCAAATCTATGGCCGGCTTAAGTCTTATTTTTTATGCCCCTTAGACCTAAATGAGCAGATAACCCTTGCAGTGAAGGCGCAGACCCTCTACAAGGAGGAAGTTTTAAGTTTCCTGGAGTTGGGCTTTAAAATCATCAGTGTGCAATATATTCTGCGCTATAGCTGTGTATTATCATGGTCCGTGATGACGCTCTAGTCGAGGGCGAAACGCGTTGACGTCATTTCCGGTCCCTCGCACTTAATGACGTCACTTCCGTTCGGATTGGAACGTCCGTTCGTGGTGGAACACACGCTGAGGAGATGCTGTTAGACTCCATTTTATGAGAATTGCCTTTGATCTCTTGTAAGTAGTATTTTATACAAGCGCAATAAACAAAGTTTTACAGTACTTCACTATGTGGCTCTTTCTATTTCTCTGAGAAATGGTTGGATGAGAGTATCCTGTCTTCTGGAAAAGCCATCTCCGCTGTGGTTCATGATCCAGCTACCACCAGTATCCAGCTTTATTTGACCCTCAGACTGAAAAGCTAAGGGTCCATTGTTTCTGGTGAGTGGGGCGACATGTGGGGATTGGCACTGATCACTGCGGATCGGCTTTTTTGAGCACGTTTGAAGCACTTTAAAGCACTTATTACTTCATTTATGCACAAGATATATGTTCTGGTGGATTACTACTGAGAACCATTGGACTTTATTTGCACTTTTTTCTGGACTTTATGATTATTAAGATTTTCACAAGGATTAATTTTCACTTTATTCATATTCAGTTAAAATTGTATATGTTCACTTATGAGTTCTATGTATATGATTTATCAAATGAAGGAGTGGCGCAGCTGATTTTGTATTCCATTTAAAATCATCAGACCTTCACCTCATTCACTAAACTAATTAATTTTCCCTTTGCAAAGGAATTTGTATTTATGATGAGTAATTGTGCTGACTTCAATCATCCAATCGTCTGCAGGCAAAAATCCATTTTTTTTTAATGGGAACTCAACTGGGAAACCGAAAAACAGGCAGCAAATTTGTTACAGGCAGAATATTTAGAGGGAATGTCCACTTTCCGCATTATTGCTGCCTCCTCTACACTGCAGGGACTTTTCAGTTCCCAGAGCTTCACTGAGACTGAGAATTCAGGAAGAGGACAGAGAAGAAATTTTCTGATGGAAACTTTCTGCAGAAATATTTGTTCCCATGAGAAAAGTAAATATTTTACATGCTTCTGCTGCGAGACCGTCCAACAACAAACAGTCTTATCATGGTTGGAATTTTACATTATTTTAATTGATTATGGACTCCACAGAGGATTGAAGTTGGTAGAGAATGGATAAAAATATACCAAAGGCTCATCCATACTAGCCCCATTGGGCCATGTTGGACAAACCTAACCAACGTAGCCCAGTGGAATTGAAGTTGGTAGAGAATAATAAGGACTCATCCATACCAGCCCCCAAAGGGCTGCATTGGGCAACGCTGCCCGACATAGTCAAATGGGGCTGCTATAAATGATCCCTTAGTAAATTTGTATCCATTCCCTACCAACTTGAAGGCTCGATTCACACTAGTGCGTTTTTTGATGCATTTTGCAGTTTGCAGAAATGCAGGGAATTTTTTAACATGGGTTCCTATGGAACATGTTCACATCAATGCTTTTTTGTGCCTCTGCATTTTGGAAAGGGTCGTGGACTTTTTTTCCCACAAAAATAAGCATTTTGCATGCAATAGACTTCAATGGGCATGCAAGAAAAATGCAAGTGTTGCGTTTTTGATGCATTTTTACCGTGTTTTTACAGCGATTTTGCCGCGATTCGCGTTTTAAATCTGCCTAGCAACAAAATTTTCCCCAAAAAAATAAAAAATTATAAAAAAATTAAAAATAAAAAACGCAAAACGCAAATCGTGGTAAAACCGCATCAAAAACATGGTAAAAAAACCACAGAAAGCAGTGTAAAAACTCTGAAAAGCACAATGCATCGATGTGAATCGAGCCTTATCCCTTGTTTGGTTGGAATGTTGCATTATTTTAATAAATTATGGACTCTTCAAGGTATTTAATTTTTTAAGGTAGGGATAAAAATGTATTAAAAGAGTTGTAAAGGCAGAAGTTTTTTTATCTTAATGCATTCTATGGGTGCCCCCATAGAGAGCTGCTGGCTGAGGGGGCATTTGATAGGAGGGAGGGGCCAGGAGAGCCAAAGAGGGATCCGAGAAGAGGAGGATCCGGGCTGCTTTGTGCAAAGCCAACTGCACAGAGGAGGTAAGTATAACATGTTTGTTATTTTAAAAAAAAACAAAAAAACGAACCTTTGCAATCACTTTAAGGACTCATCAACACCAGTCCCCAATGGGCTACATTGAGCTACACTGCCCAATGTGCTATGGACAAGCCCTTAGTAAATTTCATCAGCGCTGACGAAGTCCCATATGGACATAACATGTACGGGGGGAGGAGCTAACAGTGACGTCACCAGTGGTCATCTTTGATTGACAAGGACGCTTGTGTTTTGATACCTACACGCCGGCACTCAGTTGTGAGTGCCTTATCATCTGAGTTGTTTGGATTTTATTCATTTTGCTAATAAATTTACAAAATGGAGAGAGCACTAGGGTTCCAACTTTTTGTTCTTATGTGGCTGCACACACCATTGGCTACCATTGGTGATTAACGAGGGGACTGGGTGAGCGACATCAGGACTTTAGGATATCATAGTGATTGGCTCTGTGACCTCTGTGAGGTCGAAGTAGTGAGGTGTGAGGCTTGTGCATCTGGTGGTGGATACTGTAGAAGCACTGCAGCACTAAGTGTTGAGATTTAACACCTTCATCACTGCGACTATCACTTTCTACCCATCCTTCTGAATATATGGACTGTTTTCTGACATAATTACATTTTAGTGGCGCTGCACTGCATCTGTTTGTAAATACAAATATAACTCCTCAAAATAAATAGTTAAATAAAGTGTGCAACAAAATTATATCCCGTTTGTGCATAAGTCCCATACACATTCCAATTAGTCGTGATCAATTAGTGATAAAATCACATTGATTGCAAATGTCCCAAAAAGATCAATACAGTAAACTCAATCTTCACCGTGATCCACCACAGCACTCCCACCACTGTGTCCCAATAGGGGTCTCCTCCCCTGGCAGGATGGATCTCACTGCTAAAATAGGAAGTCAGATAAAGCGGTAGTAAACTCAGCTCAAGAATAAGAATTAATTATATATTTAGAGTCCGCTTTGCACATCGAAAATACCAAACATACATGTGGTAGGTAAAAACTGTCTTACATGCCAAAAAAGAGGAGTTATAATCCGGTCGCGGATGGTATAAGGCAGCACCATTTTAACTGTTCCCTTCCGCATTGTGCTCTGCATGTACTTCCGCCCTCATTCTGCGTAGAGGCCGATAATCTCGCACAAGCCTCTCTTTCATTTCATATTACCATGGCAACCCCTATACAGCCAATAGGAGAGGATCATGTTCCGTGCCTACTCTCGAGGTGACAAATATCGCGTTAGGTCGGGGCTGACGCCACATGACGCAGCCCCGGCATAGACCCTGAATATTTCTGGCAGCCTTAGCTTGCCGGAAAATTAGAGAATAACGGCGCATGCGCGGGTGACGTCACACGGCTAAATATATGCCATTTGACAGAAACGAAGCAGGTAAGGAGACCGCAAAAAAGGGGAACATAAACTTCATACAATGAGTGATCAGAGCTTGGAAAATGTGGTGCAGGGGTTTACTACTGCTTTAAGCAGAGAACAAAGCCTCAGCAATCAGATCCTCTCTTCAGCACCCCTTATCCTGCTCATGCAGCATTCATAAGGCAGAAAAACAGGAAAAGCCTCATAGTGTAAACTGCTTCAATATTTATTAAAAAGAAGATAAAACAGAGGATTTCAAATAACTAGTACATCAATATTAGAGGGATCCTTGGCTGTACATCGGTAAATGTTAGACACGTGCAACTCATTTTGTTCCGAATTAGTTTTTTAACGGATTTAAACAAATTCATTCATTCGGAAGTATCCGAATGAATGAAAACCCGTTTAACTAATTGTTCCGAATATTCATAAATTCAAATATTCTCAAATTCGTAAATTCGAAAACCCGAAAATGTGAAAATCTGAAATAATAACTAACTATTAAAATATATATATTGGAATTTACACTCAAATTTGGCTGTTAGTGAACGTAACGAATACGAATTTATCTGAAGTTATGAATTACCTGCAAATAACGAATGCCGTAAACGAATGGAACGTAACTAATTAATAATAATAACAATAATAATATAAAAAATTTATAATTATTATTATTTATTATTAAATTGTTCCATTAAATTTGTATTCGTTACATTCACTAACAGCCAAATTTGAAAGGAAATTCCAATACCTATAATTTAGTAGCTAGTTATTTTTAGTTAGTTATTATTTAGAATTTTCAGATTTTCGATCTTTCGAATTTTCGGATCTTGGAATTTTCAAATTTTTGGATTTGCGAATTTATGATTTTTCAGATTTACGAAATGAGATCATAACAAATGACCTGAAAAGCGAAAAAAATTATGCTGGGTGTGAGGAGATGGCTATTGGGGCACAGTGCTGGGAATTCTGTGGTAGATCCCATTGAAGATTGAAATAACTGGATTGATCTTTTTGGGACACTTGCTTTTTTTGGGATTTTGATTGATCATGACTAGAGTTGAGCGAACTTCTAGAAGTCCGGGTTCTGCTGGTTCGGCCGAACTTCGGGACAAAGTCCGGGTTCGGGTCCGGACAGAACCCGAACTTTGTTCCGAACCCCGAACCCCATTGAAATCAATGGGGACCCGAACTTTTAGGCACAAAAATGGCTGTAAAATAGTCCTGGAAAGTACTAGAGGTCTGCAAAAGGAAGGAAATGGGGGTAACCTTGTTTCAAGCCCAAGACAGGCCTGGGCTTGGGCCTGAAACAGGGCTTCAAGCCGGCTTGGTCGTCTTGGGCCTGAAGATCTTCAAGCGAGTTGAGATCAGTACTAGTTAGTTTTAGGGTTTTTTTCGTTCACAGGGTTTTTCTAGTTAGGTCAATAAAGTTAGAAGTTACCCTAGATGGTGTCTTAAGGGTCGTGACACGGGGTTATCGGTAGAGGAGTGTGGGTCGTATTAAAAAAAGCGAAAAGTCCAGTAAACAATACTAGAGTAAAGCATTTAGACTTTTTAGTATTTAAGCGTTTAGGTTTTTAAACTTTTAAGGTTCTAGGCTTTTAAG
>BLSH010466953.1:0-15218 GCA_018402905.1 Glandirana rugosa | reverse complement strand
TCGCCGCCATTTTTAGTAAAAAATAAAAAAAAAATTAAAACCCCAAAAATTAATTCTCATCATCCGTAAACGCGACCACTTTTGCGCAAACCAATCAATAAACGCCGATTGCGATTTTTTTTTATCGCAAATATGAGGAAGAATATAAATCGGCCAAAAACGGTGAAAAAAATGTTTTTTTATATTTTTTTTTTGGATTTGTATTTTAGGAAAAAGTAAGAAATTTGGGTTTTTTTGCAAAATTGTCGCTCTTCTTTTGTTTATAGCGGCGATCAGAAATGACGCAGCGGTGATCAAATACCACCAAAAGAAAGCTCTGTTTGTGGGAAAAAAAGGACGCAAATTTTGTTTGGGTACAACGTCGCGCGACCGCGCAATTGTCAGTTAAAGCGACGAAGCGCCGAATCGCAAAAAGGGCTCCGGTCCTAAAGCTGGAAATCCTTCCGGGGCTGAAGTGGTTAAAGTGGTATTCAACCCAAAATAAAAAAAGTTTATATATTGCAGCTTACCAATCATTAGATATGGTGGCTGCATTAGTTTTTTATTTTTTGACTTTTTTCCTGTTTTTACCTGGTAATCTGGACAGTAACACACCTCCTGTATTAAAGCAGTAGCAAACCGTAGCATTTAAACCTCTCCCCCAAAAAAAACAAAAGAAACTCTGCAAAGCAATAGCATAATGGGTGGCAAATTCGCCCACCCCCTGGTCAGTAGGTTGGTCGGTAGCACTCCCAACCCCCCCCCCCTTCAGCCCACCAGCCCCGCACTTACCCCATCTAGGTCGTGGGCAGCGATGGGGAGGTCATGGGCAGTGCTTCCTCCTCATTGGCTTCACTCTGTGTCTCCTCCTCCTCGGCTTCACAACGACTTCACCCTGCGTCTTCTCCTCCTCGGCGGCCAATACAATCGCTTCTCCTCTCAGCCAATCAGGACCCGCTTCCTGATTGGTGGGGAGGAGAATCAGGAAGACAATAGTGAATGTGGTATAGACAAAGACTCACCCAAGCTATACCGCATGCTTAAAGAATAATGGGCCGAGTATCGGTGTTCACGTTTGTTGTGTCCCACATGCAGCAACTTGGAAGAAAAAATGCCGGAAACTCGAATGCTTCTTCTGTTGAATCTTTATTTGGTACAAACAGCAATGCTACATCTGAAATGCTAACGCGTTTCGTCCGGAGCCTACCCCATAGCAAAGCATTCTTTTAACTGACCACCAATGTAAGTGACATTTTTCCCAATGACTTCCAGTTAATTGATTTTTGCAGGGGTTTCTTGTGACCTGAAAATGTAGTTTAAGGATTCCTGTGTGGCAAAAGGGTGGACAAAGGCTGAATTAGACAACCCCTAAAGAGGACAGGGCTATGATGTGCAAGAAGGGAAGGGTTTGTTATTAGAAGAAGAAGAAGATCAGGCAGTCTGATCTTTACTTTTAGCAGGGATTACATGATCAAACCTTACTATTACATTTTATTTACCTAAGAGAATAAGACTGCTCTTTAATATGTTCATATTAACATATTAATACAATAAACTGTAAAAAGCACTACTGTTTCCTTTTATTATATTGATCTTTTCTGCATTCTTTATCTTATCACTTGTTAGCATATTGTGAAAGAGCCATTGAAGAAGACGTTACACTGGGTTCACCATTGTCAACGTGGCTTTAGTCCCCTCTTTGGCTTGTAGATGGGTGACAAATGTCTGGTTGCTATGTGCACTCATCCAGCTATGTGTCAGTACGTGTTTCCTGCTGGTTATATAGAAAGTGTCTCATGACTGTTCTGGCATCTAATATAATCAGCTGGTGACGTGCGTTCACAGGCGGACTGCTGATTCCAAACTGACTTTCCTTTGAATAGATTACAGCACAGTGAGTTCTAGCGTATCTCTGTCCTTACTCAACCAAATAATTGCAAATGAGGGGACTTGTTTAATAAAAAATCAGTCACAGTAATCAAGCAATATAGGACAAGCTACGTTAGTGTTTGTTTTATCTCATAGCAACAAATGTTCTTTCTTTAAAGAAAAGCTTGGCTTTAAATTGCCCAACGTTATAAGAATGATATGGTATGGCTATGAGTAGGCCATGGAACAGCTGTAATGGGGGGGTTTGGATCACACCCAAAATATTTAGCAAGTGTCCACCAAAATGCTCCACCAAATGGAACAAGGACCCAACAGAGTGATGTTCACTTGCAATTCAGAAGACCAAAAAAAATGTAAACTGTCTACATACTTTACAATCTGATTGTACATATTTTCACTTACCTTGTATAGGCTGAGTTGACAAGAGAGTTTCCCCATACACATTCTGTCCAGGAGAGCTGGTGAGAGGGTTTATCAGGACAAGGAGGGGCATGGATGCTTATGATAAATCCAGGTGCTGCAGATCTGGAGACTATCTAGAGCAGTGTTTCTCAGCCTTTTTTCAGTCAAGGTACGCATTAAAATTATGGACAGTCTTGAGGCACTCCATTCTAAAATGTAAAAACTATTCTAATAGCCGTACAGAATGCAGCAACATCCACACATAGGACATCCGACGCTAGAGGTGATTTATACTTCTAAAGCAAATACACTTTTGCACACTGGTATTGACTAGTATGCCTATGTTTCTCTTCTCCCTCAACTTCTCTCTCTCAGCCAGCTAATGTCACCCCAGTGCTGAGGGAGAGGGGCAGAGGAGGCTTAAACAAGGATGTTGTGGAGGCAACAGACATCCTCCTTATTAACTGATGATGTCATAGGATGCCAGTGTCTAGAAAGTCGTAATGGTGCACAATGAAAACTCATGGCTTTGTGTAACTAAAAGGCAGGCATGCTGAACGTGCGCTCCTGTCACCACATCCTCTAGTGCCTTTCCATCTCCTCGACGCCTGCTATCTGCCTCTCCACTCCCACTGTCCCGGAGCTCTGGATGCCACCGGCACAGCCAGCAATGTAGGACTCTGCGGGCCTCGCTCTCCCCTGAGATGAATGCCATAGCGTGATTGTACTACATGCTGATTTAAACAACCTTTCCGTGAGTCTAATCACAAATAAATACTTGGTTTTTACCTTCTGCTATACTCAGGCTTGAATCACACCTATGCATTTTAAGTGCTTTTTGCATTTTGTAGATTTGCACTGCAGACCATGTTCCATAGGAAACCATGTTAAATGGACTGTAGTGCAAATCTGCAAATAGCACTAAAAATGCATAGGTGTGAATCCAGCCTTAGACCGGCGCTGCTGGTTTCCTAATCTTGTCTCCATAGAGCCACTTCTTCTCTGCTAGTGGGCTGCCTGTCTACAGCTGTGACTTTTTGTAATACTTACATGGACTTTTTCTATAGTTTATGGACTTTCTCTACCCATATGCTCCTCTATAACTGCTGACGTGGTGTATGTACCCGTACCCCCGTTGGTCATCTGCCTACATCACTTTCCTAGCGCTCACCCTATCCTTATTGTTTAGGCTTGATGCACCTGCTGGCTTGTATACAATTTTTGATACATTTTTAGGCATTTTGCCAAGGCATACATAAAGAAACCTCAAGGCACCCTCCCCAGGGTGCCTGGGCACCCTAGTTAAAAAGGCTGGTCTAAACACTGCTAAGGTGTTCGAAAGTTTTGGACTGGAACTGTGCAAAATGCAGGCTTGCAGATCAGGCACATGAGCATGCAGGAGAAGGACGCAAAAATGTAATAAGGAAATGTAGGAGTCAGCAACGACCAAGCAGCTGAGATACCAATTTGGCAGGCAGACGGCATTTAGAATTCAGGCCAAGACCAAGCGGGCAGCAGAGGTACCAAGAAGGCTTACAGAAGGCAAAGTCAGGACACAAGCCAAGGTCAGCAGAGAAGATACTCGTACAACGAAATCAGAAAGCAAAGCAGGTCAAACGCAGGATAGGAGAAACACAGCATGGATCACCGATGACCACTCAGTAACTTTCCTAGGTTGTGGTGGGTTTTAAATAGGCCAATTTATGCCAAAGCCAGTGCTGGATGAGTATGCTTGTTCACACACATGAGCATGTGCTTGCAGATGTGCACACAACCATGACACTTATGCCTCATACACACAGTGCAACTGTTGTATGACCGCACGTTCAACAATCGGCTGTTGGCGGTTGTGTCTAGTGTACTGACATGAGTCAAGTAATCGGCCAACAAAGCCAAACGTAGTGACGTGTAATGAGCGTATAACGAGGACGTTCAGGTGAATGTGATTTGTAAATTAGGAACACAGGTTTACACGACCGAGCCCTTCCTGGATTCAGAGCATGTGTGTTTGCACTTTCAACTTTTGTGGGCCCAACTTCTGTACACACGAGTCAACAGTCGTGCAACGGCTTGATGGCCAACAAAAGTTTTCTAGTTTGCTCAGCCAACTTCTGTTGTATGACTGTTGAATGTCGGCTGTTGAAATTGCGCGTACTACAGTTGTACAACAGTTGCACCGCATGTACGGGCCATAAGGCTACATTCATACAGCAGTTTAGTTGTGGTCAAAGGTAGCCACCGGCATGTATCAGTAGGCTCTTGTCAGCAGTTGTAAATGCCACTTGCACACAGTTTGTGCCACAGCTGCAACTTTCAGTGGCCACCACTAAGGATGGGCTCGGGCTTGTTCGGAACCGAACGTGCCTGAGTCCGCCAGGAAGCGAACCCTGCACTACGCTAATCACAGGCAGTGAGACATTTCCTGATCGCTGCAGCCGCGCATCGGGGAAATGTCTCACTGCCTGTGATTAGCGCAGTGCAGGGTTCACTTCCTGACGGGCCCGGCACGTTCAGTTCTGAACAAGCCCGAGCTCATCCTTAACCATCACCACTGCAGTTCACATGTAACTACTCATCTGAGTGACCTTAAGCCTCGTACACACGGGACGACAATCATACGTACAATCATCTCAAATCGTATGTTGGCTGTTGTATCTAGCATACTGACTGCACTACACGATTGTACAACCAAAGAAAGAACGTTCAGGTGCATGTAATTAGCATCCGGCTGTTCCTGACTTCTGAGCATGCGTGTTTTGCACAATACAACTTGTTGTACCAGCTTCTCTGTACACACGATACAACGGTCGTATGACCGCTTGTTGGTACGACCAAGTTTTCTAGTTTGCTCATACAACTCCCGTTGTACGACCGTCGTATGTCGGCTGTTCTAATCGCGTGTACGAACAATTGATCTCGGATACAACGGTCCTTCGTACGACCTGTTGTATACGATTGTCGCCCCGTGTGTACGAGGCTTTAGAAGCAGCCAGTGCGCTTCCTGGGTCCACATTTCTGCAGAGTTTTGGACACACACAAATTGGCGGAAGCTAATCAGCCAGTTTGTAGGGAAACATAGCACTGAGTGTTGCTGCATCCGGAGGCATCATTTAGCAGCAAAATATCAGTTTAAAAACTGCTGTGTGAATGCAGCCTAAGTATCAGATCACGGGCTGCAATACATGCATCTTTAAAGCGGAGTTCCACCGTTTTAAAAGTCAGCAGCTACAAAAAGTGTAGCTGCTGACTTTTAATAATCAGACACTCACCTGACCCACGGTGCAGCGATGCGCCCGTCCGCTGCCTCGTTCCTCTCCCCCTCTTCCGTGCAGCGCCGGCATAGCAAGTGTGGGCGAGCCGCGATGCACTCTGTGAATGGCGGGGGAAATCTTCTGGGAACTGTGACGTGTCCCAGAAGATTGCCGGGAAGGAGGGGGGAGAGATGAACTTCCTTCTGGCTTCCGCGGCGCCAGAAGAGGAAGTGGGAGCTGGATACCTGGATCACCTTCACTTAAAGCGGTGGAACTAGGCTTGCTCAAGCAATCAGCAATCATCACGCCTGAGGCTCTAATTGGCTTGAAAAAGGTCGGGCTCGGGGTGTAGTGCCCACCCACTTGTGGCTTCTCCTCCCAGCCAATGAGGACAGGGGGCAGATCAGGATGGCCGGGAGGAGAAGCCGAAGAAGCTGCGGAGGGGCTGAGTGAGGACCTGGGGGGGGGGGGGGTTGTTTGAGGCACCTGGACAATATTTAGCTAATTTAACCACTTCAGCCCCAGCCGCCGTCACTATACTGTGGCAATGTGGCTGCTTCCCACAAATCGCCATAGCTGTACAGCGGTGCGGGAACGCGCTTGTGGTTGGCCAGCGGAGGAGCCAATCAGTGGGTGGGGCGGACTCGATGTCTGTCGGCCACTCGCAATCGTTCCCCGCAGTGACAGAACAGGGATCTGCCTGTGTAAACAAGGAAGACCCCCGTTCTGACAGGGGAGATGACACAGATCCTGTCGTTCTGCTATGCAGGAATACAATCTGTGTGTTTCCCCAGGCAGCCCATCCCCCATACAGTTAGAAACACCTCCCAGGGAACACATTTAACCCCTTGATCGCCCCTGATGTTAACCCCTTCCCTGCCAATGTCATTAGTACAATAACAGTGCATATTTTTAGCACTGATTACTGTAATAATGTCACTGGTTCCCAAAAAAGTGTCAAAAATGTCACTTAGTGTCCAATCTGTCCACCGCAATGTCACAGTCCCACTAAAAATCACTGATCACCGCCATTACCAGTAAAAAAAAAAAAAATAGGAATGCCATAAATCTATCTTTATTTTGTAGGAGCAATAACTTTTAAGCAAACCAATCAATATGCGCTTATTGCGATTTTTTTTACCAAAAATATGTAGCAGAAAACATATCGCCCTAAACCGATGAAGAAATTTGTTTTTTTTTTAAATGTTTTATAGCAGAAAGTAAAAAATGTTGGTTTTTTAAAAAAATTGTCGCTCTTTTTTTGTTTATAGCGCAAAAAAAATAAAAACCGCAGAGGTGATCAAATACCACCAAAAGAAAGCTCTATTTGTGGGGAAAAAAAGGAAGTCGCTTTTGTCTGGGTACAATGTCGCACAACCGCGCAATTGTCAGTTAAAGCGACGCAGTGCCGTATCGCAACAAATGGCCTGGTCATTAAGGGGGAAATGCTTCAGGTTCTTAAGTGGTTAAACTCAGAGAGTATCATTTAATGTTTGTATACAACCAGGGAGGAATTATCAAAGTGATATCACTGAATTTATTACACAGAGGATAAGTTAAAAGGCTCTCCTTGCAATTTATATAACTGATAATAGGGGCGCAGACATTAAAAGACACCAGGGTAACTGTCTGTAACTCAATCAGGGCATAGGGGCCAGGTGCGAATCATTCTTTCAGGTCCCAGGTCCCTTTTCTTACAGTATAAAAACACCCCCGGCTCTAGCATTAACATTGAGTAAAGATTCCTCCTACAGCACAGAAAATGCTTAACAGCTCGTAAAACATGGAATGTTTTGCACAGGAAGGAAATGTTGGTTGATATAGTCGCTCATTCTAAAAGATGTCTTGATATTTATTGTTTTAGGACAAACGGATACAAATACTTATCCGGGCCTGGGAAAATTGTTATTCCTGCGTACATTTTTTTTAAGCCAGAGAATTTATTTTCTTCCTCGTGTGTGACAAGTTGTTTAAACCTTCCGTCTATTCTCTAGCGATCGAATCAGACCACTCTTGCACAAACAGGCAGCAAATAAAATTTGTAGAATGAAACCCCCGGATTTATGTCTTATTTCGGCTACAGAGAAGTGTTTAAAAAAACGAATCAACCTGCTTCCTGCTGTGGGTGGTTAATTGATAAACAGTAATAAATTAACCAGTCTATGCTCAGGTTACATGCCAGCCCTAAGGAACAAGGGGAACAGTTTTACTAAGCCTGCATTCATATAGGGGCGACCAGACTTCGGCGTGACTTCGATAGGCGATTTCAAATTCAGCGCGACTTCAAGGACCTCAGGCGACTTTACAACACGACTTTTGCCAGGCGACTTTGCCTTGACCAATCAGAGAAGGGAGGGACGGGGCTGCCTAAAAATAAATTCTATTCTTATAACTGTAAAGTCGCTTCCACGTAGATGGGGATCCGACTTGGAGGCGACTTCTATTGAATCCTATGGGCACAAGTCGGATAGAAGTCGCCTAGAAGTAGTACAGGAACCTTTTCAGAAGTCGCCTTGCAGTCGGAGCGACTTCAGTCATGTTTATTAAGATGGCTCCCATTCACTTCAATGGGATTTCAAATGTCAAGCGACTTGAGGCAAGTCAAGTCGGATCGCAAGTCGCCCCTGTGTGAAGGGGCACTAAAGGAATAAAAAAACCTGAAGTAAACTTAGCTGGCCATGCATGATTCGATTTTAGAACGTTTGTACGGAAATTCTGAAAAGTCATCAGTCAGAGCAGCTGATCTTACATCACTGAAGTTGATTTACTAAAGGCATAGGCGTGCACAGGGGGTGTATACTCACACTATAATCACCCCGTGTGCCAGGGCCGGTGATAAGGCAGTACGGCCTGCCCTCCTGTACTGGGCCCGTGTACTATTAGTTCAAAAGGGGGGCCCAAGCACCTGCTGGGCAGGAGGACCGGCTGTACTGCCTTATTGCAGATACCAATCCTCTTGTTCCTCCCCCTGCAGCGCTGGAGACTACTCCTCCTCTCTCTCCCTCTGGCTGCGTTGCAGAAGGATTAGTTCTAGCATCTGCTCCTCCATCCTGTCCTCGGCCCCTTTCTCAGCCTAAGGCCCCATACACACAGGCGTATTTAATAAATTAGCTGTAACGTGGGGCCCGACGTCAGGGAGAAATCGGCGTCAAAAACATCAATTCGTCAGTGTTTTGCATCGGCGTTAAGGCACATTAGTGAGCTAAAAATGGCGGTTAACGTCGCTACGGCGTTAGTGAGCATTAGTGAGCATTTTGCCGGCTCAGCGTCAAAAACGCCACAGCCTTGGAATGCGCTGGCCGTGGGTTCTGCTTTCAGCTTACTAACGGCAACGCTATCTACAGCTCAAAAACGTCAGCGTTTTTATGGGGCCATTGAATAACATGGAGAGCTGCAAAAAACGCGGCGGTAAAAAACGTCCGTGTGTATGAGGCCTTAAAGTGGTTGTCAAGCCGGAAAAAAAAAAAAAAAACACCTGCAAGACAAAGGCATAATGTGTTAGTATGCATCACATAGTAGCTCATTATGAAATACTTACCTTAGATTGACGCTGTTGCAACGGTCCCCGAGCACCGACGTGACCGGCATCATGTCTTCTGTGCCTTCTTCCGGGATCGCGGGCTTCAGAGCCGCGATTACGTCACTCTCGTGCATGCGCGCGGGAGCCGCCGGTTACGGCACATTCATTGAACAAACGGCACCCTGGAACCATTTCTTCAGTGCGCATGTGCCGATGAATGCTGATACGTTGAATATCTCCTAAACCGTACAAGTTTAGGAGATATTCGCAGTACCTACAGGTAAGGCATATTATAGACTTACCTGTAGTTTAAAGTGATTGTAAAGGGTTTACAACCACTTTAAATGCAGGACATCAGGGGTCTGTTTAGAACCCTGATATTTCACCAAAGCCCCCTAAAAGGGCAGTTTAAAAATTTTTAAAAATAAATAAAAATCTAAAAAAAAATTAAAAAAAATATGTTGCTTTGTGTTTGAGCTTTGGGGTGCACACCCTAATGCAATAGGCTGCACACTAAATTTGACTAAAGGCAATCAACAGTGCACTTTGCAAGTTTAGTTGCTCCAGAGCCTAATAAATGAGGGGGAAGCTCTGCTGACTTCCATTATCCAATCATATGCAAGCAAAAAAGGGATTTTATTAAAACTTACCGTAAAATCCTTTTCTCTGAATTCACTGACAGACGCAGCTCTCCATTGACTTGTGGGTTATATGCACATCCTACTAGGAGTTAACTAGGCAAAGAAGAAAGCAAGCTGGCCCCTCCCAGGGGGCTGTCCTCTCTTCCCATATAATCCCCCTACTTTGCTTAGTACATTAGTTCGTAAAAAAGCCTTACCGAAAAAAAAACGCAGAGGGGTGGGTGCTGCGTCTGTCAGTGAACTCAGAGAAAAGGATTTTACGGTAAGTTTTAATAAAATCCCTTTTTCTCCTACGTTCACTGACAGACGCAGCTCTCCATTGACTTGTGGGGATGTCCCAAAGCTGTGTCAATAAGAGGGGTGGCCAGACGCGCCTATACTGCCGTCTGTAAAACTTTACGGCCAAAAGCTGCATCCGAAGATGCGGACACATCAACTTTATAAAACTTAGTAAACGTGTGCACTGAGGCCCAAGTAGCCGCCTTGCACACCTGTGACACCGAGGCCTGGTGTCTAAAAGCCCAGGAAGTGCTAATAGCCCTGGTAGAATGAGCCATGACTGGGAAAGGAGGCACTTTGCCCCGAACAGAATACGCATGAGTCACGGTCTGTCTGATCCAACTAGAGACAGTAGCCGACGAGGCCGCCAAACCTTTGCGCGGACCATCCGTCAAAACAAACAACGTGTCAGACCTCCGAAAACAGTCTGTAGTCGCCAAATACATCCACAAAGCCCTCACGACATCCAATGAATGTAACTCAAATTCCTTAGGATGTGAAGGATGCGGACACAACGAAGGAAGACCAATATCTTCATTAATATGAAAAGAAGAAACTACCTTCGGTAAAAAAGAAGGTGGCGGACGCAAGACCGCCTTATCCCTATGCAGGACCAAGTAAGGAGACCTGCAGGACAACGCTGCCAATTCCGACACCCGCCTAGCGGATGTAATGGCCACCAAGAAAGCCACCTTTTGCGACAACAATTGTAAGGGAATATCCCTGATCTTCTCATATGGTGGCTTCTGTAGCACAGAAAGCACCAGATTTAAATCCCACGGTGCCAAAGGCGACCGTACCTGAGGAGCCACATGGCGCACACCCTGTACAAATGTATGAATCAACGAATGAGACGCCAGAGGTCGTTGGAAAAGAATAGCCAAGGCTGATATCTGGCCCTTGAGAGTACTCAAGGCCAATTTTTTATTCAGGCCCTGTTGTAAAAAAGTCAGGACCCTAGACACCACATAGGAGCGAGGGTTCCAACCCCCCGCCTCACACCAGGCAATGTAGGCCTTCCAGGTTCTATGATAGATCTTGCGCGAAGTACACTTGCGCGTCTTCATCATGGTAGGGACCACTGAGTCATCGACACCCGGTCCCTCAGCACCTGGGATTCAATAGCCAGGCCATCAAAGCCAGCGAGTGTAAAGCAGGGTGCAATATGGGTCCCTGAGACAATAGATCGTCTCGCAGCGGGAGACACCAGGGAACGTCTGCCACCATTCTCACTACATCGGCGTACCACGGACGGCGAGGCCAGTCCGGGGCCACCAGGATCATCAGAATTCCCTCCGCTGCCACCCTGCGCAATAGGCGCGGGAGCCGTCTGTGGCCACTGCCAATGGGTCCCTTGTCCTGCACACAAAGGACTTTACCTTGTGGTTGAACCAAGACGCCATGAGGTCCACGTCTGGCGTGCCCCACTTGTGGCAAATCTGGCTGAACACTTCTGGATGGAGAGACCATTCTCCCTGATCCAGCGTCTGGCGACTTAGGAAGTCCGCCTGCCAATTTTCTACGCCTGGAATGTAGATGGCGGAGATTGCCGGAACGTGCAGTTCTGCCCAACGCAGGATGAGAGCTGCTTTCGCGGCCGCCGCCGCACTTCTCGTTCCGCCCTGATGGTTCACATATACCACTGCCGTGGCATTGTCCGACTGAACCCGAATCGGGAGCCCTTGTAGCCTCGCCGTCTAGTGGGATAGACAGAGTTTGATCTCTCTGAGCTCCAGCACATTGATCGGAAGGCGTGACTCCTGCGCCGACCAGCGACCCTGAGTCGACAGAGAGCCCAGTACTCCCGCCCGGCCCGACAGGCTGGCATCCATCGTGATTATAGACCATGTCAGGGGAAGAAACGACTCTCCCCCCCCCATCAAGACTGGGGTCCGAAGCCACCAAACCAGGGCCCTGGTCTGACGATCCAAGTTGGCCAACCGATCCAGAGACAGAGGAGATCTGTCCCATCGAGACAGAATCGCTCTCTGAAGTAGTCGAGTGTGGCTCTGAGCGTAAGGTACCACCTCGAAGGCCGAGACCATGAGCCCCAGTACCCGCATACAGAACCGTAATGAAGACTGCCGGTGAGACAGTAAGGCTCGCACTGCTGATTGCAGGGACTGCAACTTGGCTGGGGGTAAGAACACCTTCGCCTGTTTCGTGTCCAGAATCAGACTCAGATATTCCAGGCGACAGGACAGGGTCAACGACGACTTCTGCAGGTTTATCAGCCAATTGAAGTCCTCTAACGAGGCCATGGTGATGGACACGCTCTCCTCCAGGGCAGAGGCAGACTCCGCTCTCAGAAGCAAGTCGTCCAGGTAAGCCACCACTGTGATACCCCTCTGCCTCAGCAGGGCCAGCACTGGGGCCACCAGCTTGGTGAAGACCCAAGGAGCCGAGGCCAGACCCAAGGGCAGAGCCACAAATTGGTAATGGAGATCTCCCACCGCAAAGCGCAGAAAGCACTGGTGTCGGAGACAAATGGGAACATGGAGATACGTGTCCCTGATGTCCAGGGACGCCAGGAAGTCCCCCTGATGCAGGGCGGCCACGACCGAGTGGACCGATTCCATCCGGGATTTTCGCGCTTTCACATAAAAGTTTAGCGCCTTCAGGTCCAATACTGGCCTTACCCCCCCACCTTTTTTGGGGATCACAAAGAGGTTAGAGTAGAAACCGCGGAACCTTTCTGACTGAGGCACCGCCACTATCACCCCCTGTTCCGATAGTGCCTGAACCGCCCCAAAAAGGGCCTACCGACGTTGATGCGGGAGTCTTAAGTTCAATGGGAAGAACCTGTCTGGGGGTAGAGTGCTGAACTCTATCCTGTACCCGGAGGACACCACTTCCTGCACCCACCGGTCGGAAATGCGGTCAGTCCACCTGTCTGCAAACCCCAGAAGACGTCCCCCCACCTGAGAGCCAAGTGGGGGCAGCCCATCATGCAGAGGAGGGCTTATCCTCTATCTTTTCGTTTTTACGTTGCCAGGGCCTCTTACCGGCCCCTGCAGCAGCCTTGCCAGCTCGCGGGCCCTTGCCCGCTGCCCCAGGGGCACGAAAAAACCTCTTCTGACCCGAGGAGACAGGTCCTTGTTTGCGGCGAAATTCTCGCCGCCTGGCCTCCGGAAGGAAGGTACTCTTCCCGCCCGTGAAATCCTTAATGATTTCGTCCAACTGAGGACCAAAAAGATGGCCACCCTGAAATGGGAGGTCCGCTAAACATTTTTTGGAGGCGTGATCACCCGACCATGAACGCAACCAGAGGACCCGTCTAATAATGACTGCAAAAACAGACATTTTTGATAACATAGGGAGCAGGTCTAGAGCCGCATCACACAGGTATTTTATACAGTGATAGACATGTTCTGCCTTCTGCGATGCTTCCAGCGTTCTGCCACAGTCCAGATCATTCTGCAGCTCCGCTGTGCATTCAGAGAAATATTGCGCCGCCATGGCAGACGCCAGGACCGGTCGCAAGGCCGAACCAGCCAAAATGAAAGGTGCTTTAGACACAGCCTCTGTCCGCCTATCGGCAGGATCCTTAAACGACAGCGACCCCTCCAGGGGAATAGTCGTCGCCTTGTTAAGTCGTGCCACCGGGGGGTCCACCGAAGGAGACGCCCACTTTTTTATAAAACTATCCTCAAAAGGATACCGGACAGAGAAACGCTTAGGCATGGTGAAGGAATGCTGCGTGCGCTGCCATTCCTGATATATCAAATGATCAAAAAAAGTATCATAGGGGTAAGCTCTCGGAGACCTAGGGGGCTTGGCAGTCCCACATACATAAGTAGACGTCTGCGACTCTCCTTCTTGGTTCAGTCGCAAGGACGTACGGACAGAAATTATTGCAGACACCAGTGCTTTTTCATGTGCTGCTTTTGCCCCCTGATCTTCTGCCTCCTCATCTGAGGGACAAAGTTCCCCCTCAGAAAGCTCCACGGGGGTCCCCGTGACCCCGACGCTACTTCCGGTTCGGAATCTTCCCCTGAAGAACAAGGGGGAGAGGGGCGCTTTCTTGGGGCCCCCTGGGCCTTACTCGGCCCCCCCCCCCCCCGGGAAAGAATTCTCCAAACACCGCCCGCAGCTGTTCTAAGGACACCAGGGACACTGACGCAGGTTGCACTGCATCTAAATCCTCCTCAGAGGGCCCTGCAGGGACATCTGCCATCACACCCACAGATTGAGCCACAGCAGTAAGAGCAACCACTAGCAGCACCCCCACACAGTCAAACACACCACCTCTAGGGTTGCCACATCATCCCTTTAATCCAGGACATATATGAATTACACAGGTTCTGAGGCAAATTGAATGCAGCTAAGGCACCAAGTGAGTTTAATTACCACCTTAATCAGCCACACAGAACCTGTGCAATCAATATGTGTCCTGGATTAAAGGGATGATGTGGCAACCCTAACCACCGCCCCTCAGAACGCCAGGTAAAACTAGGAGGACTGCACCCACTGCCACTAGCACCCCCAGGAAGCCAGCTATACTTGCTGTTTGTTTTGCCCAGAAAACGTCCTGTGGACCGCCAGAGAGCCTGCGCCGTCAGCAGCAGCCAGCACCTGTCCCAGCAAAGTGAAAGTAAGAAAAACAGCAGCAGCACGTTTTTCACAGCCTGGAAGGACTCCAATATGGCCGCCGAGACATCCACTAGAGGGCCAAGGGCTGCTTAACACGAGGCTCCGGCAAAATGGCTGCCAAGCATGGTACTGAAAAAAAAAACCCAGGGAAAAT
Organism: Glandirana rugosa; assembly: GCA_018402905.1. Lineage (NCBI taxonomy): Eukaryota > Metazoa > Chordata > Amphibia > Anura > Ranidae > Glandirana > Glandirana rugosa. The sequence goes on along the minus strand of BLSH010466953.1, from coordinate 509 downwards.
GGCCGCGGCTACGGCAAAATGGCGGCGATCTGCCGCAAAATGGCGGCGGATCGCCGCATGGTGGCCTAGGCGGTTTTCACACACAGTGCAAGCAGGGTGCGGGGCAGGGGAGGGGGCGAGGAAGGAGCAAAGGGACCCAGGAGAGCCCCAGCGACCCTCCTCAACCAGCGGCTGCCGTGCATAAAATTACAAATCGCCCTGCGCCCCCCCCAGCGCCCCTAGGGGGGCACACTCACCACTCCTGAAGGGCGCAGCGGGTAGCCACCCGGTCGCAGACTTTTCTCCCCAGCTGGGGAGGAATGCTGCTGGCCACAGGCCCCTGGACCAGATCGAATGCGGACACTGGGCACAAGTGGGGATCACCCACTGGCCACCCGCACGGAACGGGCATGATGCAGCGGGACCCACTAACATCCTGGGACTGGCTCGCATCGGATGGCCGTACTGGGGAAAGTACAGGGTCTTTGCAGGAACCCTCTATGCCCCAGTCGGCTTCTTGATAGTAGTCT
>BLSH010466926.1:122607-133521 GCA_018402905.1 Glandirana rugosa | reverse complement strand
TGTAGTTGCAAGTATGCATATGCCATGTGAGAGAAATAACGTATTAATATGACAATTTTGTAAAAAAAAAAAAAAAAATTATCTTCATTTTACAAAGAATTGTGGGAAAAATTTACAACTTCAAAGAACTCACCATGCAACTTACTAAATACCTTTAAATGTCTACTTTCCAAAAAGGGGTCATTTGGGGGTATTTGTACTTTCTTGACTTGTTAGGGTCTCAAGAAATTAGATAGGCCTTCAGTATATCAAGTGTGATCAGGTGTGATCAATTTTCAATGATTGGCACCATAGTTTGTACAGGGTGGGCCATTTATATGGATACACCTTAATAAAATGGGAATGGTTGGTGATATCAACTTCCTGTTTGTGACACATTAGTATATGTGAGGGGGGGTAACTTTTCAAGATGGGTAGTGACCATGGCAGCCATTTTGAAGTCAGCCATTTTGAATCCAACTTTTGTTTTTTCAATAGGAAGAGGGTCATGTGACACATCAAACTTATTGGGAATTTCACAAGAAAAACAATGGTGTGCTTGGTTTTAACAGCAACACCGCAGGAGAAATGCTAGCACAGGCTTCCAGACTATCCATAGTTTCAGGTGCTGCACATCTCGTATCTTCACAGCATAGACAATTGCCTTCAGATGACCCCAAAGATAAAAGTCTAAGGGGGTCAGATGGGAGTCCTTGGGGGCCATTCAACTGGCCCACGACGACCAATCCACTTTCCAGGAAACTGTTCATCTAGGAATGCTCGGACCTGACACCCATAATGTGGTGGTGCAATTGTCTATGCTGTGAAGATACGAAATGTTCAACACCTGAAACTATGGATACTGGAAGCCTGTGCTAGCATTTCTCCTGCGGTGTTGCTATCAGTGTGTGAAGAGCGGGAGAAGAGGGTTGCATTGACAATCCAACACAATGGGCAGCACATTGAACACATCTTATAAGTGGTCAGAAACTTGTAAATAACTCATGAAAGAATAAAGTTACGTTAAAACCAATCACACCATTGTTTTTCTTGTGAAATTCCCAATAAGTTTGATGTGTCACATGACCCTCTTCCTATTGAAAAAACAAAAGTTGGATTCAAAATGTCTGACTTCAAAATGGCTGACTTCAAAATGGCTGCCATGGTCACCACCCATCTTGAAAAGTTTCCCCCCCCTCACATATACTAATGTGCCACAAACAGGGAGTTAATATCACCAACCATTCCCATTTTATTAAGGTGTATCCATATAAATGGCCCACCCTGTAGACTCTATAACTTTCACAAGGACCAAATAATATACACTTATTTGGGTTATTTTTACCAAAGATAGGTAGCAGTATAAATTTTGGCCAAAATTTATGAAGAAAAATTACTAATTTGCTAATGTTTTGACAGAAATTAAGAAAAAAAAGCATTTTTTCACAAAATTTTCAATCATTTTTTATTTATAGCACAAAAATTAAAAAACCCAGCGGTTATTAAATACCACCAAAAGAAAGCTCTATTTGTGTGAAAAAAGGAACAGTGGGGAGCGCTGTCCGGTGAGTGGATGCATAATAGGAAACGCATGGAGTGAAGCACCGGAGACACTGCGTTTTGTAGTGGTATTATCATACCCATCTGAGCATCACAAGAAATTTAGTGTGGACTATCACCTTTTTGCACTTTATTTTGAAGAGAGTGTCCCACCCTCTCTGGCCTTTACGTTGGATATACAATTAGGATTGATCGCACTGTTTCAATATTTTAATATTTATTGATCACGTTTTGACTGAGCACTTTGCACTTAATCACCGATTTGTTTTATTTATTCATTTTTGGATTTTTTATTAATATTCATTGATATTTGTATTTATATAATTTATTGTTTATTTGTACCTAATAACGGTTTGATAAAATATCAGTTTGTTGTATTTCATCCATAACTGATTTCAGAGATTGCACAGTAATCATTGATTGATATATTCATTGGATATCACATTTGGATATATAACCACCTATATATTTTTTCACCCCCAACTGTGGGGCATATATACATAAAAAAAAAAATACATCACCATTACACCATAATATTTTATTTCATTTTTATTTTTATTGATCATTTCTTCACACCCCTTAGGGGTTTCACACCTCCCACATTGCATTTTTGGTTTACTCCTTACGTATGGAACAACCATTATAGGAATAAGTCAACCATCCCACATAGGAATAGAGCAGCGCCATTCCCACCTTAATTACACCATAGGCTGGGAATTCAGTTGAAAGAATTCCTTGAGGTGTTTAGATATAGTGTCAGCATATATAGGATCTTGCAATATTCTGATATTACATCGCCAAATATATTTTTTTTCTCAGGGAGCTTTCTCCTCTATGGACATTGTGGTCATAGCATGGTCTGACCATGTTATGTCTTTTATCGTAGAGGAGGAAACTCTTCCGAGCAAATCAAAATCAATTATAAAGAGATCTATTGAGAATAGGATTGATGTCTGGAGGAGTGAAATGTAAAATCTCTCTCTGAGGTGTGTGGACACCTCCAGAAATCATAGACCCTCTCCTCATGGAATGGAGAGCCGGGAGGGGGTTTAGACTCTTCTTGTTACATGATGTGGAGTCAAACATTGGGTCAACAGTTAGGTTGAAGTCCCCGCACATTAATAAATGTCCGTATCTGTTAGGGGGAATACGTTTGAACAACCTGCGAAGAAAACAGAGTTGATGATTGTTAGGCACATATACAATTACCATTGTGAGGGGTATTTAATTTACGTCGCATTCCAGGATAATGTATCGGCCTTCAGTGTCCAGTCCAATTGGAAGGTAACATAGTTCTTTATTGCCACCATTACTCCTTTCTTCGTGTGTGGCGCATTGGCTAGAAACACGTGTGGGTAGTCCTTATGCTCACATCTGGGGTGATTGTCTGCTTGCAAATGAGTCTCCTGAACACAAACTATTCCCAAGTTAGATGTGGTTGCCTCCTTCCAAAGCAAAATTCTTTTAGCTGGGTGGTTAAGCCTATTTGTGTTCAAAGATATAATCTTAATAGTCATCTTGTGGTCTTATTCTTTTCAATGGTGTCATATGTGGTGTGTACCGCCCATGCAACTGCTTCTGGTGCAATAATGGGTTACTATCTTGATGCTGTTGCTGAGAGATCCATTGTTGGTAATGGACTTGAATGAAGTTGATCACTGGCTTGGATACTTCCTCCCGAAGTGCTGCTTGTAGAAAACATATAACAATAACTTTATAAAAAAAGAGCCAATTCCATGACTCATTACCGGAATGAACTGGTATGAAGGTAACAGGGGCCAAATGGATATCTTGTGATCCTTGGCCTGGGACTTAGTTAGGTAGAGTATGCGGTGATGTTGTGCGAGCTCCTTCAGCTACCAGCTGTTTTTTAGCTGATCTCTTACGAGATACCACTTGCCATTTGCTTGCGAGAACAGTAGGGGTATTTGGCGATGCAGGTGTTGGAGATTGGCGAGGTAGGATTCCCCACTGTTGGAGTAGTTGGATGCCCTCCTCCATGGATGTTATGTGGGTTGTAGAGCCATTGTGGGTGATTTAGAGCGTCGCCGGGTACTTCCATCTGTGTGATATGTTGTGGTTCCTTAGGGCCTTGGTTATAGTTGCTAGATTCTTCCTCTTCTGGAGTGTGTAGCGAGAAAATGTCAGGGAGCATTTGTAGGCCTGAGAACTCTTCTGGGAGTGTTTGTGGTTTTTTTAATTGAGATGTAATCGGTTATTTCATCTTATAGTAGTGGACTTTTAGTAAAACATCTCTTAGTAGATCAGAGGCAATAAAGTATGGTTTAGGCAGCCTGTGGATCCTATATATTGCTAGATCCGCTGTGAAGAGTGATGGGGCCAGCTTTGTAAAGAGATCCGTCACATATTGCTTCAGCTGGGTGGGAGCGACGGATTCAGGGATCCCTCTGATTTTTATATTAGATCTTCTCGACCTATCCTCCAGATCTGCAACCTTTGCCTTTAACCATTCAATATCTTCTGAGTGATTTTAATGTGTGTCTACCATTGTGTTAAATGAGGTGACATATTCCTCCATAGAGGATTCCACTTTATCCAGAAAAAACAAGGGCCAGGGATAAATCTGAGGCAAATACCAAGCTCTACTTACCGGCCAGCTGTGACTAACCAAATTAACCTGTCTAACAGTATGCATTTAAAAACAGGGGTTTGCAAATGCATGTGTACAGGCCCTGCCAAGGCACCCTGTGATCTGTAGTCCTATCTCTGACTTGTAAGAGACTCCACAGTGGAAGCACATGCATTCTAATAAGATAGGTGAGGGCAGATGGTCTGGAGGGGGCCCCACCCCTCCTTAAAGGTACAGGGGCACATTGAACACCCAGCATGTAGCACAGTGGCAGCAAAGATGTCAATGCGTTGCCTGACCAAAAATCAAACATACCAAACAATGACCACTGCCTACACCTATAACTGGCCTTTGCAGCAAGGAGCATTGGAGGTCAACAAACAGCAAAAACAAGGGCCAGGGATAAATACCAAGCTCTACTTACCGGCCAGCTGCGACTAACCAAATTAACCTGTCTAACAGTATGCATTTAAAAACAGGGGTTTAGTTGCACAAATTTGCAAATGCATGCGTAAGCTACAGGCCCCGTCAAGGCTTCCTGTGATCTGTAGTCCTATCTCTGACTTGTAAGAGACTCCACAGTGGAAGCACATGCATTCTCCCTGGCCCTTGTTTTTGCTGTTTGTTGCCAAAGGCCAGTTATTGGTGTAGGCAGTGGTCATTGTTTGGTATGTTTGATTTTTGGTCAGGAAACACATTGACATCTTTTCTGCCACTGTGCTACATGCTGGGTGTTCAATGTGCCCCTGTACCTTTAAGGAGGGGTGGGGCCCCCTCCAAACCATCTGCCCTCACCTATCTTATTAGAATGCATGTGCTTCCACTGTGGAGTCTCTTACAAGTCAGAGATAGGACTACAGATCATAAGGTGCCTTGGCGGGGCCTGTCATTTATGCATGCATTTGCAAATTTGTGCAACTAAACCCCTATTTTTAAACGCATACTGTTAGACAGGTTAATTTGGTTAGTCACAGCTGGCCGGTAAGTAGAGCTTGGTATTTGAGTTGGATTTATCCCTGGCCCTTGTTTTTGCTGTTTGTTGCCCTCCAATGCTCCTTGCTGCAAAGGCCAGTTATAGGTGTAGGCAGTGGTCATTGTTTGGTATTCCACTTTATCCACCCTATTTCCCAGGTCATGCATATCATGGCAAATCTGAGTCACACAGTCTCTTAAGTCCACTTGCAATGATTATCTCAGGGAGATTAGCATCTCTTTCAACATTATGTCAGAGATTGGCTGTCCCTGTGTGGGGAATGCTGCTATGGGATCAGCATGGTTGGATGGTGGGACATTGATGGGGGCCTAGCTCCATGCTGTGTGGGGCCTAGCTCCATGCCTGCCTCCTGGTCCTGTGGGTCTTATCTGCATGGTTTAGTTTTAGCTGGACTCCTAGTGGAGGGTGAAGAGGAGCCTGAGGGGTCCCCACTGTCTGGGTTTCCTACCTGTCAATTGCCGAGGGATTGGGTGGCATGTGCTTGTGCTCCAGCTCCAGTGCTCTCCCTGTGCTGTGCACACGGGCCGCTGCCATTTTGTTGTGGTCTGCGGCCAGTCGGCTGAAAGAAATTTACCAGCTTTCTAAGCTGGGCTTGGTGGTTCCTGTGGCGGGTCATTGCTGGGTGTTCCAGAGGGTCTCTGGGGCACACCGCAATGCTCAGTGTGTGCGGGGAAGCTCGCTGGGTTGATCAGTTCAGGGTGGCCATGTGGAGCAGCTGCTTCAAATGGCCACCTTCACTGGTGGATGCCACACCCCACAAATAAATATCTTAAAAGTGTGGCATGCAATTGTATTCACCCCCCTGAGTCAATACATTTAAGAACCACCTTTTGCTGCAATTACAGCTGCAAGTCTTTTTGGGTGTGCCTCTACCAACTTTGCACATCTAGAGAGTAAAATTTTTGCCCATTCTTCTGTGCAAAATAGCTAAAGCTCTGTCAGATTAGATGGAGAGAGTCTGTGAACAGCGATTTTCAAGTCTTTCCACAGATTCTCAATTGGATTTAGGTCTGGACTTTGACTAGGCCAGTCTCAATATGCTTTGATCTAAAGCATTCCGTTGTAGCTCTGGCTGTATGTTTAGGGTCGTTGTCTTGCTGGAAGGTGAACCTCCACCCCAGTCTCAAGTCTTTTGCAGACTCTAACAGTTTTTCTTCTCAGATGGCCCGGTATTTGGCTCCATCCATCTTTCCATCAACTCTGACCAGCTTCCCTGTCCCTGCTGAAGAAAAGCATCCCTACAACATGATGCTGCCACCACCATGTTTCACAGTGGAGATTGTGTGTTCAGGGTGATGTGCAGTATTAGTTTTCTGCCACACACGGCATCTTGCTTTTAGACCAAAAGGTTCCATTTTGGTTTCATCTGACCAGAGCACCTTCTTCCACATGTTTTCTGTGTCCCCCACGTGGCTTCTCACAAACTACAAATGGGACTTATGGCTTTCTTTCAACAATGGCTTTCTTCTTGCCACTCTTCCATAAAGGCCAGATTTGGGGAGCCCATGACTAATAGTTGTCTTGTGGAAAGATTCTCCCACCTGAACTGTTAATCTCGGCAGCTCCTCCAAAGTTACCTTGGCCTCTTGGCTGCTTTTCTGATTAATGCTCTCCTTGCTCGGCCTGTCAGTTTAGGTGGATGGCCATATATTGGTAGGTTTGTAATTGTGCCATGCTCTTTCCATTTTTGAATGATGGATTGAATAATGCTCCATGAGATGTTCAAAGCTTGGGATATTTTTTAATACCCTAACCCCGCCTTAAACGTCTCAACAACTTTATCCCTGACCTGTCTGATACATTCCTTGGCCTTCCTGGTGCTGTTTGTTCACCAAGGTTCTCTAACAAACCTCTGAGGGATTCACAGAACAGCTGTATTTATACTGAGATTAAATTACACACAGGTGGACTCTATTTACTAATTAGGTGAATTCGGAAGGAAATTGCTTCAACTAGATTTTATTTAGGGGTATTAGAGTAAAGGGGCTGAATACAAATGCACGCCGCACTTTTCATATATTTATTTGTAAAAAGAAAGCCATTTATTATTTTCCTTCTACTTCACAATTATGTGCCACTTTGTGTTGGTCTATCATATAAAATCCCAATAAAATTAATTTTAAGTTTTTGGTTGTAATATGACAAAATTGGGAAAATTTCAAGAGGTATGAATACCTTTTCATGGCACTGTAAGTGCTCTTAATTGAGACAAGTACACACTATAGAAGGATAGAAATGGGACGAATACCCTCCAGCTTGATTCACACCAGAACTCTCGAACATAGTAAAAGTGCGGACCCAAACTCCAAAACCCCATTGAAGTCTAAGGGACCCAAATTTAAAAAATCAAAAGTCCCCATTTTTAAGGCTTATATGCAAAGGGTATGGGAGCCCAGGTACTGCCCTGGAGAACATGTACCAATGCAAAAGAAACTTTTAACCACTTCCCGACCAGCGCCGTAAATAGGCGGCGGTCGGCTTTGAGCGGCTCTACCGGGACATAGCCTGCAGCTGCAGGCTATATCCCGGTATCATTTTTTAGACCTGGCGGTCAAATATCCAGGGGTAATGACCGATCCGGTTCAGGAGGCGCTCGGTCGTTACCCCAGGGGGCGGGAGGGGGCATCCCCCCTCCCGCCACTCTTCTCCAGCCCCCCGTCCCACTGGGAGACCGGAGCGACGATCCGGCGCGTCCGCCAGCTGGAAGGAGACCTGACAGAAGCCGTAATCGGCTCCGATCGGGTCTCCTTCGGCAAATTCCGGAAGCGACGTCACAACGTCACTTCTGGTTTACTCGGCGGCTAACAGCGCCAATTTTAAAAAACTGATAGTATTCAGAATCGCAGTTTTTGGCAATCTGAATACTGTGAAGTGCAAAGGAGGGATGGGGGGTCTTTCAGAAAAAAAAAAGAGTACCTGTCACCATATATTACTATCACAAGGGATGTTTACATTCCTTGTGATAGCAATAAAAGTGATCAGATTTTTTTTTAAAAGGAACAGTGCTAAAAATAAATAAATAAATACAATTTAAAAAAAAATGTAAAGGCTACCGTCCCCGCGAGCTCGCGCAGCAAAGAAAACGCATACGTATGTTGTGCCCACATATGAAAACGGTGTTCAAACCACACATGTGAGGTATCGCCGCGATCGCCAGAGTGTGAGCAATAATTCTAGCAAAATACCTCCTCTGCACCTCTAACCTGGTAACCGATAACATTTTTTAAATCATCGCCTATGGAACTTTTTAAATACCAGACTTTGTCGCCATTCCGCGAGTGCACGCAATTTTCAACTGTGTCATGTATGGTATCTATTTACTCGGCGTAACATCCTCTTTCACAATATACAAAAATTGGGCTAACTTTACTGTTGTCTTATTTTTTAACTCCAAAAAGCTTGAAAGACCGCTGTGCAAATACCGTGTAACAAAAAGTATTGCAACAATCGCCATTTTATTCTCTAGGGTGTTTGAAAAAATATATATATAATGTTTGGGGGATCTAAGTTATTTTCTAGCAAAGAAAAATTTTTAGCTTGTGAGCACCAAATGTAAAAAAGTGGCCCGATTGGTAAGTGGTTAAATAATATTTTTTTAAGGACCAGTGATTTTAATGAGGCTTAAAGTGAAACAATAATAAGGAAAAATTCCTTTAAACATAGTGCCTGGGGGTCTGCCTGTAAAGTGTCACATCTGCATTGTGTATAGAACCTGCTGAAGCAAAACTGACATTTCTAAAGAAACAAAAATGACATTTAAATACTATTGCTGGCAATAGAAAAATATGAAAAAAATGCCTCCCCCCAAACCATACTAGGCCCTACGGGTCTGGTATGAATTTAAAGTGGAACCGCATGGGTCAGTACCCATATTCATTCACATGGGGGTGGGATCTGGGGGCCCCCTTGTTAAAGAGGGGTTCCATATTCCGATAGGCCCCCTGTCCACAGATCCCCACATCAGAAAGACGCCCTTGTCACCAGTACACCTGTCACCGGGCTGCTCTACTCACTGCGATCATCAGCCTGAGTAGAGCAGCCTGGTGACAGGTGTACTGGTGACCGGCGGAGAGTGTTGTGCGCAGAGACGATCGGTGGTGCCTGGGATAAAAGTCAGTTTTACACTATGTGGCCCTTATTTTCTTTAAATATGTGGTGAGTGATACCGCTGAGCCTGGCTTTCTACACCATCCCTGCTGATCCGATGAACTCCGAGGAGCAGAGAAAGATTCATGTCTTTGGACCCTGCAGAGGGCTATATCTGCAAGCGCTGTTGACCCGTACTAGAAATAGTGGGTCTGGGTTTCTGGTAAGGGCTTTTTACCCCTCATTTTTTCACTGAGGTGTCTGCGTGATCGGTGGTGGTGGAAAAGTGGACTCAAGCCTATTTCTCTTAATATGCACTGGATCTAGGACTGCTGTCCCCTTCAATGTATACAGAATTTAGGACTGTCACACTTAATCAGTCCCTAATTGAATGATTTATGGACAATATTTTTGCAAAAAAAAATTTTTTCTGTCAGTTTATATGCACAACTTATGTTATTTATATATGGTTTGCACAGTCACATTTTTGCATTGTGATGTACGGGATATGATGATTTCATAAGGGTTTATCCCTAAAATAATTTTATGTTGATTCATGATTTATTTAATTATGGTGATTCACTCTAGTTAATAAGTTTTTATTCACATTGATGGTTAAGTTAGCGCAACAATCTTATTGAATATCCATAACAAATCTAGCTGTTTCAAGAGGTTCCAGGATTTTCTAGACCCTGGGTATGCACCCCATGTTCTCTACTAAGAGCTTGATATATGGCACAGAGCTTTTAAGAGGGGTTTGTGGTTGGCTAGATTTGGGTCAGAGAGCAGAGGTCCCTACCTGCATTGCTGCCCTGCTAGAACACTGTCCCTCCTGCTGAGGCTGAACCCTTCACCATGTTGTGCACTGCTCCTTGCCATAGGCCTCTACACAACGTTCCTGGCCATAGACCTTATATCCACAAGGAAGGAATGTCCACTCATAAAGTAGTTTTGCTCCACTTTACTGGCGGTCAGGAAATAGACAAGGACATATATTCTGTAGTCACTTGGCATTACACTGTCAATTACATTTAAGTGGACAGTCTGCAGTAGTCACAAGTATGTACAGCACCTCAGCAGTCATCTCTCTTACAGTCTCTCCTCTACCAGGGTCATTATGTACCCAGTCTCTTGCCCTGTCCAGGGCCTACATGTGCTGGCTACATCCTCATAGGTGTGGGATGTTCAGCTCCCATGCCCCAAGACTCTCTGTACCCTCCCAACCTGGCTTAGAACAGGGCTCTAATTCAATCAATGACTAGAGTTGAGCGAACACGAACTGTGAAGTTCGGGTCCGTACCGAACTTTGGGGTGTATGTGACCCGGACCTGAACCCGGACATTTGAAAAAAAAAATGGGGTTTGGGTTTGGGTATTTGATCCCGCCTGTTGAATAGCTGCAGGGCAGCCAATCAACAAGCGTTTCACTGGTTTGCCCTTAGAAGCCATCACAGCCATGCCTACTAATGGGCGGCCGTCGTAGGAGAGGGATGTGATCGGACTCTCGTACACTGTACATCGTGATGCACTGAGGTCGAATATGTCTCCGATCCAGTGTACTACGTGACCGGTTAGTGTCGGTTCGGTAATCATCCGTACCGACACTACCGAAGATTCCCGTTTGGTCACTTTGCGAACAACTAACCGACGGGACGTCGATAAGTTGTCCGCCCTAGTTTATGGGTTTGGGTTTGGGGTAAAAAAAA
>BLSH010466926.1:98656-113811 GCA_018402905.1 Glandirana rugosa | reverse complement strand
GATCCAGACCAGCGTTTGCTCCAGCGATAACCGCTCAGGGCGCCTGCTGGCCGGGATGATCGGGCGGTAGCATGTAATTATCAATTGATGGAAGATATCCATTGTATGTGGCCTTTCCTCAGTATCGGTTAAAGCCATATTCGCTGTACACAGCGAATACCGGTAAACCAACACTGGGAGACACTGTGACAATACATAATACACCCTAAATTTCTACAACACCATGTAGGTTACATATAAACTCTTCCATGTAATACATTTCCTAATACTGTATTCAGTACCCGTACTGAAAGATTAAAATGTGTTAACCCTCCTCCCCACTTTTTTGAAAGTTTTACAGGCCTTACATCTGTTGCAGTAAAAAAAACATTCAGATCCAGAAAAGTTCTATTCTTGGTGGGAAACCCAGGACCCCAAGGAATTACCAGAGAGGAAATGTAGAGGAAAGGAAAAAAAAAGAAAGAGAGAATAATTGGGCAGGGAATTTTTAACCTTAGGGATGAAGCATTTACGCTGAATGAACTAAAGGTTTTGGAATTAGTGCTGAAATATGCCCCTGATAGAGAGATTAATAGGTTTGAAGCCTATATTGATACTGAAAAAAATGTTTGAAAACTGAATATAAAGAAATACTTTGCTGAAAAACCTCCTAAAGAGAATGATTACTCGAGTACTTATGTAGATAGTGGACTGAGAAATCAGTCAGCTTTTAACAGGACATTAGTTTAGTGAAAACCAAAAGAGGTAAAGGAAAAGGTTATTTACAAAAAGTACTTGAATCCCTGGGACAAAAGAAAAATATAGCTATACAGGCAGCCGATAAAGGTGGGAGGAATTGTTATCTTAAAGAGAGAAAACTACAATAGGGAACTAAACAGATTAGTGGAAGACAATACCACATATAAAAAGCTTAAGAATAACCGCACTAATAAATTAAGGGCAACATTATAAAAAAGATAAAAAATGCCCAATGCGATGGCATTATCACCAAAAAGGAGGCCCCTTATTTGGTTCCGGATGCTCAGAAATTACCCATATAATTTATCAATTACCAAAGATCCACATAAACAAAATTAAACCCCCTGGAAGGCCCATAATTAGCGGAATTAATTCGCTCTTTTCTCAAATAGGTGAATACATTGACTGTTTTTTAAGCCTATGGTTCAAATGTGTCCGTCATATTTGAGAGACAGTAAGCATGTTATTAATATCTTAAAAGATACCCCAGTTAGTGATAACACCATATTAGTAACTATTGACGTAGAATCACTTTATACTAGCCTAAATCATAAAGATGTCTTGTTTACTGTAAGACAGTGTTTGGACAAAAAGTAAACTTTGATGGAACAGAAAAAGTTCTTGTTGAACAGTCTAGAATTAGCCATGTCCAACAATTATTTTTTGAATGACGGTTCCTGTTAAAGACAAATAAAAGGTGTGGCGATGGGGGCTAAATATGCCCCCAGTGTGGCCAATATTTTGATCAGCCATTGGGAGGAACTCCACATTAGCGGAAATCATTTTCCAGAGATGTTGGTTTATAAAAGATATATCGACAACATTTTAATCTTATGGGATGGGACGGTGGTCTACTTGGAAATGTCCCTCGATGGGCTCAAGTTCAATGGTTTTGGTCTATACTTTCACTATGGTAGTTTCCTGCTCCTTTCTTTACCTGGATTTCGGGAGGCTGTTGTGAATGCAGGGCTGTTTGTCTGGTAAAATACTCTGATCCCATGCCTGTTTGATCCCTGTAATGGAGGGCCTGGGCGTCTGGTGAGTAGGGTGTGTGACTGTTTGCCCTTTCTGGTAGAGGTATCTGCATCACCTTACATTTCCTACTGGAGTACCTAAAGTGAACACCATCCTCTGCATTTCTTCTACCAATGGACTGTTAAAATTTACTTTTGCTTCCTACATCTATGAACTCTTATCAATTGATGAATTTTTGAATCTTGTTGCATCTGAATCCCGTGTCATATATTGTTTGCTGTTATTTTGCTGGGTTTTCACAATTTATATTTATGTTGATGTTTTCTATTTGCAATTATGATTATTTGCACTTGGTATTTGCACTAATGCACTTTTAGGCTCTGCTCCACTTATGTGGAGTACGTTTTACGTTTTTTTGTGTGTGAGCGCGGTTTAGTATTGGTCATTTACAGTTTGGACCTTTGCCTTTACAGCCAGAAGCTCCCTAAACAATTTATATCTGTTGCACAGGTTTTCTTTCACGCTCACTTAATTTGCAGATTAATTTGTATGGACAGATCGCAATAGGTAAATATAGTCTTACCTGTCTGCGTCTTCCAGTATCTCAATACCCAATGTTATCTCAAATCAAATTATCCTAGTTTAGGCTTAACAGTATAAAGCTTCCAAATTGCCATTCTCTCTGTGATGCATGGAAAGCACTTCACACTGTGTATTATTGCCAACATTTGACCTACACAGTCACACACTTATTGTCTTCCTCTATGTCTTGCATCCCAGCACCAATGTTCAGCTGACTAGTCTCCCATAAGTGACAGGTGGCCACATGTGACATCACTGACGTCAACATGTTTCACTTATGGGCGTATCTTCTTTAGCTTCATCAGGACCAATGGGCTACTTGCCTTCATGACATTTTAAAGCTGAGGCTCCTACCACTTGTCAATCACCATGTCCACTGTGCCAATGCATTAACACCTCCCTCACTGAAGAGTATGTGGTGGAAGCTAGGAACTAAGCAGTTGTCTTGAGGGATAGAGATGTCCGGAGTTCAGCTGTCCTAGAGAGACATGGTCAATCACCATGACTTAAAGCAGCTGAGCTAAACTACATCATTGGATAGAGCAATGTTTCTCAATTCCAGTCCTCGAGTACCCCCAACAGGTCATGTTTTCAGGATTTCCCTCAGATGAAATGGCTGTGGTAATTAATAAGGCAGTGAAACTGATCAAATCAACTGTGCAAAATAATGGAAAGCCTGAAAACATGACCTGTTGGGGGTACTTAAGGACTTGAGTTGAGAAACATTGGACTAGAATATAGCTATACAGGTACTTATTGACCTATTATGCCCCATGGACACATTATATTTTTCAATTTTCATCATGACCCTGTTCATTAAAGTGTCAATATTGAAGAATACGCAAAAATATCTAAGCACCATAAATTATAAGCAGCGGAAACACCAAAAGGGAGGGTTACAAATAAGCCAAGGAATAAGGTAAGCAAGAAAATTCATTAAATAGTGAGAGGATAACCCTATAGATCAGGGGTGCCAAACCGCTGGCCCACGGTGTCCTCTGATGTGGCCCGCCACCCCCTGCTCTGCAATGGCGGGTCGACAAGCCCATATCGTGGGTTTCCGACCCACCATCCCCAAACATCAGTGTGAAGAATGGAGCCGGTGCTAGAGGAAGCAGAACCTGTATAGTGCCGGCTCCTGACACAGGCGGAGTGATACCAAATATACTCCGCCTGTGACAGGAGTGATACAGGAAGCATTGGCTCTGCTCTCTACTGCAGCTGCATGCTTCCTTTAGAACCGACTCCATTCTTCACACTGATGCTTGGGTATGGCGGGTCAGAAACCAGCCAGCAGTACCCACCAGCAGTGCCAGCCAGCAGCACCCTCCAGCAGCACCAACCAGCAGTACCCACAGGCAGAACCCACCAGCAGTACCAGCCAGCAGTTTCTACCAGCAGAACCAACCAGCAGTACCAGCTAGCAGTACCAGCTAGCATTATCAGCCAGCAGTACCAGCTAGCAGTACCAGCCAGCAGTACCCATCAGCATTACCACCCAGCAGCCGCCAGCAGGACCCATCAGCAGTACCCATCAGCAGTAACAGCCTTGGAGGACAGCCAGCCACAGCCACCAGCCATACCCACCTGGGGGACAGCAGCAGCCAGCGATACCTGCAGGAGTCCTGAGGAAGAAGTGGAGATTGAGGTCAGGTAAGGTGAAGGTAAACCGCAGTGCATCAGTGTGAAAGCAGCCTTACACCCCATTCACATGATCAGTCTGATTGGGTTTGCCTATCCATTTTTCAGGTGGACCCAGTCAGAACCTCCATTCACTTCTATAGAGAGGCAAATGTAAACTGACTTGTGCCCATTTACACCCGCCTGTCTCCAATCTGATCCACTTAAAAAAACAGAAGGGGATCTGTCCCCTTCTGTCTGGGCAGATCGGATTGGAGGGACCATAGTGTAGAGCAGGATGTGTCTGTGTCTGCTCTGCATATGCAGAGTGGACAAGGACCTGTCATCTGCCCGCTCTACTCATTGTGGCCTGGGACCAGTTACCAAGTCGCTAAAGTGGCCCTCCCTCCTCAAAAGGTTGGGCACCCCTGCTATAGATTAAATATCTATATAGAGACCGGGTGTATGTGATTTGAGGTAACATCAGGTATTGAGATACTGGAAAACACGGACAGATGAGACTATATATATCTATTGCGATCTGTCCATACAAATTAAGTTTGCAGCATTATACTGTACGCCCAGTTTTTTAAGTCATATTAACATGTTCAGGCTTATATGAGATTTCACTCATCGATTCTCTTTTTCCCTCCTTCCTTCATCTTTGGCTTTTACATCTCCTTTTCACATCTCTTCTTCTTTCATTTCTAATTTATTTTTTTATTGTCTTCAATGCATTTGTTTTACTTGCATCTTGACACAAAACATACATTTTTAGTTACCTATTGTCACAGATCTGCAGCTTTTGCATAGATTTATCTTGCAATGGTCTACTGTTACCTGTTATACCACAAGACTTCTGTTTAAGACTTGTTGGAACGGTGCTACGCTAGGCATCTAGAACATGGTCACTTGCCTGATACATGGGGTATCTTTACTCATGCAAAGCACTGGGTACACTTGAACAAATAGACTGAACTCCATGCATGCACTTAAATAAGACTTCCTTTTCCATGCCTGTGCACACGGTACAAATCTGCTCCCGTTGCTATGGGAAATGGATCGCTGCAGAATAAATGCGAACAACATTCCCTATCTGCAAGAGGCTAGCTCATCTGCCACATGAACATCCTTAACAACAGGCTGCTTGCCAAACCCTTGCTACCCTTGATAACCACTGTACCTTCACACTATATTAACTATTTGTACTGATGTCTTCATACCCCAATGTGCTAGTGACCCAAGCTGTAGACTATATGTGCCGGTTACTTGCATTACACCTCTTTATTGACTTCAGAGCAGGCAGAGGCAAAGTTTCAAATCTTTACTTGAGCAGCTCAACAAAAAGTACAGTATGTCCCTAACATCCCTAATGCCGGGGCTGGGCTCCTGCTACTTAAGCAGCTCTTTTCTTTCAGTGCTCAGAAGCTTCTCAGCTGTTGGGTAATTACCAACCACTTGTTGCTACCACAGTGACTCACCTGGTTACCATTAACCTGCCTCATTTGTCCAGCCTACAGCCATCCCCTTTTTGCTATTTAAGCAGCTTAGCTCATTTTCTCCTTGCCCTTACGTGGTCTATGATCTCTATGTGCATTTCTTCCTGTGCTCCTGTGCATGACTTGACCTGGCTAACTTCCCTTCTGCTTCCTTTCATTGATTTTTGCACCTGACTAAGCTGACTTCTGGTTTCCATCCGTGGCTTGGCATCCAAAACCTGTCTTCTGTTTTTTTTTACTAAGTACCTGAACTGTGATATTTTGTCATTTCATTAGTTGTGATTTTAACTGCACTTTCTGTCTAAACCTGGTTTATGGTTCCTGACACCTACTCTCTAACTACAAGCTTGTGGCTGCTCAGCCTACCTATGCAGAAAAGAGTCCATTCTTAGTAAAGTCACTGGTTGGTATCTATATGGAGCACTGCAAGTCCCAGCAATCCCCCTGCATATGGAATTTTCCATGACACAGATTTGTAGCAGCTTGCTGGATTTTGGATAGAGGCACTCTTCCACACCTTGCTGGCTGTCTACAGTATGTCCTTCCTTCCATGCATCAGGATGTGTGTTGTGGGACTACAGGGCTCAGGAGTCCCAGGCATGTTGGTAGGTTCCTCTCTGCAGGAAAACTCCAGAGAAGACAGCTGGACGAGGCAGTAAACTAAAGGAGAGCCGAGCAGAGTTCCTCTGAGTAGATGGTGTGCTGAAGGATTGGGTTACATAGCAGCTGAGGGCCTGTCTTCTCCCATGAGGCTGGACTCACCCTGAGCATGGCTCCCTCCTGATTTATATGCACAGGGAAGGGGGGCAGAGTCCAGCAGCAGCCCACCAAGAGAAAAGACCGGAAAATAAGTTAACCCTTTCCCTCCCTTCCAGGCAACAGCTAACTAGAACATTTTACAACCTGCTTACATATTGGTTAACCATCTGCTATTGATTCAATTGGCTACATGCCCAGGCAGTTCATCTCATTATACTTAAGTCTGGCTCATTCTTTGGCTTTGGAGGGACAACCAGTTTTCCTAGGGCAAAGGCCACCCAGTGAATTCCTAGATGGTTCCCAATGTACCCCTTGTGCTTCCTCATGTCCCTGGCCTACTTAGAACATTCCTAGTGCACGACATTCTGAGAGTCTCTTTGTCACCCTGATATTCCTATTGATCCTGTAGCTGGATCCCCCTTGTTTGCAAGTGCCTCCCAGTGTCTTCCACCCTCTCCCCAGTGCTCTCAGTGCATTCTAGCTTGCAGCCTGTGTCTTTGCAACTGTTGTTTCTTTTGAGCAATCCAGTGGCCTTGTGCCTCTGCTTCCCTCGTGTACCTTTATCAGCTTTCAGCCCCTATGCTGTGATCCCCTGTTCATTTCTATCTATTTGATAGCATCACCTGCAGACTGTTTTAGTGTCTTCCAGTGTATTTCTGGTATGTCTCCTACTTGATGTCCCTGTGCTCCTAGAGATTCCCGTTTGTCTCTCTTTGCATTGCTACTCACTCCTGTGAGTCACTGTGCACCTGTTCCCACGCATACCTTGACAATCTTTAACATGTGTCAAGTATAAATTGTGCAGGCCTGGTCCACGTTTGTCAATATCCAGTAGTTGAGTAATGATGTACAGACCATGCTTTAACCAAACATTAAATGCATGTTCACACTTGCTTTGGTCTCTGCAGAGCGATTGCTCAAAGGACACAACAGTTGCAAGGACACAGGTTGCAAGCTAGAATGCACTGATACAATAGAAGTCATAAGACTGCTATATCATACCTTCCAACTTTTTGAGATGGGAATGAGGGACACCAACTAACAAAAGTATGTAGGCATAGGACACGCCCCTGCCACTCCCCCTTAAATAGAATTAACACAAAAAAAATTAGTTAAACCCACAATGGCTTTTTTTACCACTACTATTCCTTTATACCAGCTTTTGGAATTTACAAATGTAGTAATTTAGAAATTGGGTGAAAGGTTTAGCACTGGGAAACACTTTTTGAAAGATAAAAAGTGCATTTTATATACAACTATATAGATCAGACAAAAATGAGGGACAAATGAGGAGGAAAGAGGGACAGATTGATATTGCTCCAAACCAGGGCCAATCCCTGAAAATCAGGGACAGTTGGGAGCTATGCTTAATACTGCTGACATGGGCGTCCGCAGAACTTTTTCCAGGGGGGGCATAATTTCAAGGTCTTGGTTGGTCTCATGCAGGGAGGCACAATGAAGACCGGGGGGGGAGTAAAGGAGGCTCACATGAGGAGCATATACTTAGCTATAATGGCCCGTGTCTTCGGGGTTCATGAAGGGACCTCCGGTCCCCAAGTGCACATGGGGCGCATCTTAAACAGTCAATGGGGCGGTGTGTGTGGTAGTTGCCAGGAGGCCGTGTGAAGTCCGTGCAGGACCTGCCGTTGGCGGTGCTCAGTTCCGGGTCTTTGCAGACTGTGTGGAGAGAGCAGATCAGCGCTGATAGCCACATTGGCCGTGGGGAGAGGGAGAAGTAAGAGAAGCTCACCCATCCTAATCGATCAATGCTGAGTGGTCCCGGCCATGCAGGTTAGAGGTGAAGCTTTCTCCACGCGGTCCCTGGCTGGGAGGATGCAGCCAGCCTTCCGTCCGCAGCAGGTGGGGCGGACTGGAGGAGTGGTTTCACGCGGTCATGTGACCGCCCGAACTGCCCAGAATTAAGGACCTAGTGGGGAACCCCTGATCTGATTCCGGGGGGGGCATTGCCCCCCCTTGCACCTACCTGCTGACGCCCATGACTGCTGATGAGAAAAGGTATTTAGCAGTTTATATTTACTAAAATAATTGCATTTCCATGTTCTGTATACTGGGGTAGACCAGATATATTGAATGCAAGGTCCTGGGTTTAGTAACACTTTAGGTAGTTAATAATATCTACTCAAAAAGGTAATTAATTAGACATTACATTAGGACAATTGAAGGCCTTTGTGGGCCAAATAAAAAGGTCTTTATTAATTAGGCAATATGGATAACTGCTCCAGTCAATCATTCATAAACCTTCATAGCATGGAAAACATTCTTTTTATAAATTGAAATATATTGATACGGTTAATCAACTGGAACGAGGGAGAAACTCTAGGATCCCATGCTCTGGTAATCTCTATGAGCTTCTTTGGTACTATGAGTACATGGATACTCATATAATTAATCCTACAACATTGGATCACATTTTTCTAAAAAAAAAAATCAAAATAATATTGCACTCGTGCTTATATCATAAACAAAATAAAGCTGTATCACAATCGTGAGATATTTATCACAAAAATAGAATACAAATTGTAAATGTTTCGTAAGAAAAAGCAAACAGTGCTGCCTACCACCTAAATACAAATAAAACATGTGAAAAACAAAAAAAGTTACAGCTGTATCAATAAGTGATTCACTCCAACTTATATCAAAATAAATGTAATAAACGGTGCAGCGCTACTTTAAGTGCAAACCAATAAATAAATTAATGTACAATATACTTGAAGATAGTCCACAAAGTAGAAATAAATCCAGAATCCTCCAAAAATTAATTAAACTAAAATGTTCATAAACAATATATATATATATGCAAAAAAAAGGTTCATATATCCGCCATTTCAGTATTTAAGTGATATAATGTAGTGCGTGTACAGCTTGTATAACAGTGTCAATTTGCTGTCCCCTCAAAATAACTCAGCACAGCCATTAATGTCTAAACCGCTGGCAACAAAAGTGAGTACACCCTTAAGTGAAAATGTCCAAATTAGGCCCAAAGTGTCAATATTTTGTGTGGCTACCAATATTTTCCAGCACTACCTTAACCCTCTTGGGCATGGAGTTTAGCAGAGCTTCACAGGTTGCCACTGGAGTCCTATTCCACTCCTCCATGACGACATCACAGAGCGGGTGGATGTTAGACACCTTGCAATCCTCCATCTTCCATTTGAGGATGCCCCACAGATGCTCAATAGGGTTTAGGTCTGGAGACATGCTTGGCCAGTCCATTGCCTTTACCCTCAGCTTCTTTAGCAAGGCAGTAGTGTGTTTGGGGTCATTAGCATGGTGGTGGGAGTGTCATGGTCTAGGGCTGCATGAGTGCTGACAGCACTGGTGAGCTACAGTTCATTGAGGGAACCATGAATGCCAACATGTACTGTGACATACTGAAGCAGAGCATGATCCCCTCCCTTCAGAGACTGGGCCGCAGGGCAGTATTCCAACGGGATAACGACCCCAAACACACCTCCAAGATGACCACTGCCTTGCTAAAGAATTTGAGGGTAAAGGTAATGGACTGGCCAAGCATGTCTCCAGACCTAAACCCTATTGAGCATCTGTGGGGCATCCTCAAATGGAAGGTGGAGGAGCGCAAGGTTTCTAACATCCACCAGCTCTGTGATGTCATCATGGAGGAGTGGAAGAAGACTCCAGTGGCAACCTGTGAAACTCTGGTGAACTCCATGCCCAAGCGGGCTAAGGCAGTGCTGGAAAATAATGGTGGCCACACAAAATATTGACACTTTGGGCCCAATTTGGACATTTTCACTTAGGGGTGTACTCACTTTTGTTGACAGTGATTTAGACATTAATGGCTGTGTGTTGATTTATTTTTAGGGGACAGCAAATTTACACTGTCATACAACATGCACACTTACTACTTTGCATTGTAGCAAAGTGTAATTTCTTCAGTGTTGTCACATGAAAAGATACTGTATAACAAAATGTGAGGTATGTACTTACTTTTGTGAGATAATGTAGGTGGTGAAAGAAGTGAGCTGTCTTTTAGTCCAGGATCAGAGAAGAGGAGAATCACACTCCCTCCACCCTAAAGGTTCACCACCACCAAAGGTTAGGGTGTATCAGGACCTCCTGTTAGGAAGGTCAAACATGCTTAAGGTACCCTATCAGGCACCACTCCAGTATGGATTATCAGGGGAAAACAAAAAAAAACAGTGGTATCCATTTGAATAGACAACTCCAGTGGGGCCCTGGGGGAGGCGATGACATCTACCCTCAAGCTGTCCACAGTAATAGCATAGATACCCTATAGATAAAATAAATGCTGATAGCATAAAACCTTTTGTAAAACTGTGTTTATTAAAATTGTATACACTCACTAGTAGAAAATGTGCATGAAATCAATGTATTCCTGCAAGTAAAATGGCGCCTTCCTCTACTTCCGGGTAACGCGATGCCGTGGACATGTAACTCCCTGATAATCTATGCTGTAGTGGTACCTGACAGGATACCTTAAGCATGTTTGACCTTCCTAACAGGAGGTCCTGACATTCTGGTAAGAGCATACTCTAACCTTTGGTGGTGGTGAACCTTTATGGTGGAGGGAGTGTGATTCTCCCCTTCTCTGATCCTGGACTACAAGACAGCTCACTTCTTTCAGCACCTAGTTAGGACTTATTAATATTAGTTTCTTTGGGCATTTGGATTCACTTTGTTTCGAATTTTCAATGTATATTGTAGCGCAACACATTTATATTTTCTATTACATTTTTCTTCACATCTCTTGAATTACTGTTTTAATAGTTTGGTTAAAGTAGATTTTTATTTCACATAAATATTTTTTGTTCATTTGTGACAGGACTGCAAACAAGTGTAGACAACTCTGATCACAGTGAGCTGATATTTGGAAAAGGAGACACAAGCTGGTTTTGCCTTTTTTAAAAAAGTTTATGATCCCTTTTTGCGGAACGTTGGTATACATAGGTATGGCATGGGTCTGTATATTATAGTAATGGTGATAGCCTCAAGGTCTTATTTATAAGCTATCTCTTAGGATGGTTGGATGGAGACAGGGCAAGAGTTAGCCTGATTTGGGGCATCAAACACTTTCATTTTATCCTTGTGGCTATGTGCACCATGGTGATTGGGGCTTCAGTGTCTTATTATAGAGTCCACCTTGCTGATGACAAAACACAGACAAATACTAATGCAGATCCTATAAACAAACAGGCTGAACACTGGTGAAATACCTCTACTCATTTTTAAGTCTGGTCCTTACATAATACAAGCAATAAACCTTGATGCTTTATTATTACTGTTTGTAGCGTGCGGCACCCCATGCCATTATATCTTTGATGTTTTTAATGAATGAAGTGCTAATTAACATGCAAAGCAGAGTGATATTTACAGCAGCATTATGGCTCAGCTTATGGAACCTAACTGAAGCAAGTACAAAGATGGATAAATAATTAACTGATACAAACAAATGTTTAAAACAGAGTGGAAATGACTGGGCAAAGGCTGGACCCCCAAAGCTGCATATAATTGTGGGGCAGATTCCACAGTTAAAAAAAAAAAAGCAAAATTAAACTTTCATCAGTAACTTCTATGAGAACTTACATAAATTAATTATATTTTAGATTAAAGCTGAAATGTATTTTGCTCATATTTTGCTTCTCCTGTTTTCTTCTTTCACCCTCATTAGCATGTTAATAAAATATTTAAATAAAACATTTATGTTTTAATTACATACCTTATTTTAAACTCAGCGACTTAATTACTAAGTCACTGTGTTTCTCTATGCAATGCAGGCAAACTGTGGCTGGTGAGAGGGGCCAATAGGGTGCTGTTCATATTTTCCTGAAACATCACAGCACCCTGCCTCGGTATTCCACTTAAAGTGGAACTTTAGTGAGATAATTAAGTCCTGATAGATTACAGTACTTTATGCTGGCCCCTTTCGCAGGTACTGTATAGCTTTGTAAAACATAAAAAATGTGCCTATACTGTTTAAAATCCAGTAAGGCCCTGGTTCATCCTGCTCTGCACAGCCACAATTGCTCTCTCAACTACAATAGCCGTTCCTTCTAGCTGAGCTAAGATATACAATCAAGGCTGGACATGCATAGTGTATTTTGATTACAAAAAGTGAAATGTCGTTTTTGAGACCAAGGATAGCCCTCTACCTAACACACTTTCCACCACCATGCTTGCGGCACTCAGAGCATAGAGATCACTACTTTCCACGCCCTTGGAAGGCCACCAAACGACCACCCTGTCCCCTAGTACCACAAGCCTTTACTTGCTCATCCCAGGCTTAACGGTCTCCCATCGGTTAACTAAAGGGAATTAAAACAGTTGGCGACATATTGTTGGGTCCATCACCTAAAACATTTACAGCGGTCCAAGTAGAGTTTAGATTGGAGGTCTACATATACTCCCAGGTCTCCCACTTACTGAACTCAATCCCAAATACAGATATTGCTCTTCCTTGGTAGGTGGCCTCATATCTTACATCACATAATAACCACATAAAAGGCATTTCCCTATTTTATAACTTTCTGAGCCAAAGAGAAATCTTTACTAAATCTTCACCTATATTGGCATGGGAACGCGACATGCGTACAACATACACAGAGAAACAATGGCAGAAGGCACTCACTACAACCTACGGATCAACTAAATGTGTCAAGCTCTGGGAACTTAATCAGAAAATCTTACTTAGGTGGTACCTCAGTCCCTCGAAACTAGCTATTTCCAACACCCACAGTCCCCCCCAATCCTGGAGGAAATGTAGCAACCGGGGCACGCTGTTCCATGTGCTTTGGGAAAGCCCAAAAATACACAATTTCTGGAAAGAAGTGTTCCACACAATCGACAGGGTGTTAGGGGTTAAACTTCCCAGATCCCCAGGGGTAGCGTTATTCTCCCTGGGTCTAGATTCAACCCATGCAGGAATGAAAGATATCATATCCCACACTCTTCCGAGTGCCAAACTAACTTTGACAAGGCACTGGATGTCCCCAGACCCCCCCAAAATCACTGAAGTTATAGAAACCATAAACCTACACGCAAATTAAGAGATCATGTTTGTCTCATCACAGGGCAGATACATGGTCTGGCACCAACGTTGGAAGCCTTGGACTGACTGGTATAAGGTCAATCAGTCCCAGAATATAGCAACCCACCCTAACTCTAATGACACTAAGGTTTGACTCCTCCCCCTCTGAGGTGCATCCCAGCGACCTACTGTGCTTCTTACAACCCTATTTTTTTCTCCCCTTTTCACCCAGTTCCTCTCTCTCCACACAAGTTGAGCCATATGCATGGGTTTACTAAAGGAAAATATGCATCAATAATTTATTGTAAACACTGCCTTTCTCATCTGCTTGGGACTGTTGGCGGTGCTGGTCCGTGGCCCCAGTCCACAGCTTGATCCCATATTGGGGTGGGTGGAGCCGTGGGGCGGTGCTGGGGCAGCTCTAAGGTGGAACACACACTCTTGAGCCTTGGGCATTGGACCCTATACCTTTTGTTATGAATATTCGTTATGCTTCTGTGCCATTTGGGTTCAATGGCGTAGGGTCTTCTCCATATTATGTTAAATGTGAATACTATTACCAAGCATTTATGTAATTGACAGTTACTTTCCTTTGGCTTGCTCCTATGTATGTCAAATTTATATGTATAAATTCAATAAAAACTATTGAAGCTAAAAATGACGTTTTCCAGAAACTTTTTTTTTCATTGATACATGTCCCCCCGGGCAGGACCCGGACCCCCATAACCATTGTATGGACAATTACTTGCATATAAGCCTCCAAAATGGGCACTTTTGATTTTTGAATTTCGGGTCCCATTGACGTTAATGGGGTTCGTTATTCGGGTCCGAACTTTTGTTCGGACGTTCTGGTGCAAACCAAACTGGGGTCCGTTCGGCCCATCCCTAATAATATTTACAGGACTGCATTGATTTTTTTTTTTTTTTTTACAAAGAGTTTAAAGTGTAACATTTCAGCATACATACATTAGACTTTTATCAGTATTATTACTTTCCTTTTTTTCGTCCTTTATCATCAAGCTTCCATATACTTCACCCCTTATCCACTATTGCCTATTCAGTTGGCATTCTGCTTTTAAACAAGCCACTAACAGAGTTTACACCAATGGCTTTCAGTTCTCAAAGTCGTCTTTCTCACCCTTTGAATGGATGTATTTGTCTTATAAATGTTTGATAATTCCTGGTGCAATGTAGGGAGCAGGTTGGTATGACAAAAGGTTGGAATGTCTCTTCAAGTGCCTACAAACATAAAGCAAAGTAACTCTTAAAAACTGTTAAAGGGTAATGTGTAAAATAACATTAATGTAGATCTGAACTATAACTGGATGGTATTTAAATTGCTAAAGCACAGTGTATCATAACTAACTGCAATGTTTTCTGTTTTTATACAATACTGGTTTCATCTTTTTTCACTCTTTTTATAACTTGGTGCTATCAATTTCCTCCAGAAACTTTTAGCTCCTTCTTGACTACATGCTATAGAGCCTCTGGGTATTTTAGGGCATACCCTGAAAAATATAACAACCAAGTCATAAAACATTTATATTCAAAGACTTTAGATTTTAGATTTATTATCCACAAAATATTTAAAGGATATATGCTAGAGATACTTAAAAGTCCTGTCATCTTAGTTATACATCTAAAATATAAGTTGTTACTTTTTCAAACCAGCTCCGTATTATCAAAAGGTCAGTTGTGTGGTTTGGGCACTTTACAGTTCGCTTCAACACGTTTTCCTGATTTAACCACTTAACAACCGCCCCATAGACAAATGACGTCTACAGGGCGGTTGCTTAATTCTGGGAGGACGTCTATTGACGTCCTCCCAGAATCGCGCTTCCCGCGCGCCTATTATTTAGATTTTAGATTTCAGAAACTTATATTTACAAAATACTGAACCAACAATATAAAAAGTCCCATACGGGATTTTATGGGTCTCCGAGATATCGTACATC
>BLSH010466926.1:51546-63206 GCA_018402905.1 Glandirana rugosa | reverse complement strand
CAGAAACCTCTCCCTCTAGCAGTATGTGATGATTTTAGAACAGTAATCTACCCCTCACAGCACCAGCAGGAACCTCTCCCTATAGCAGTAGGAGATGATTTTAGAACAATAATCTGCCCCCCATAATACCAGCAGGAACCTCTCCCTATAGCAGTAGGAGATGATTTTAGAACAATAATCTGTCCCTCACAGCACCAGCAGGAACCTCTCCCTCTAGCAGTAGGAGATGATTTTAGAACAATAATCTGTCCCTCATAGCACCAGCAGGAACCTCTCCCTATAGCACTAGGAGATGATTTTAGAACAATAATCTGTCCCTCACAGCACCAGCAGGAACCTCTCCCTATAGCACTAAGAGATGATTTTAGAACAATAATCTGTCCCTCACAGCACCAGCAGGAACCTCTCCCTATAGCAGTAGGAGAAGATTTTAGAACAATAATCTGGCCCTCACAGCACCAGCAGGAACCTCTCCCTCTAGCAGTATGTGATGATTTTAGAACAATAATCTGTCCCTCAAAGCACCAGCAGGAACCTCTCCCTATAGCACTAGGTGTTGATTTTTAGAACAATAATCTTCTCTCACAGCACCAGCAGGAACCTCTCCCTATAACACTAGGAGATGATTTTAGAACAATGATCTGTCCCTCACAACACTAATAAACTGTACCTAGTCCAGTATCAGATGGTTTTAGAATGCTAAGCTTTCCCCTCACAGCACCGCCAGGAACCTGTCTGTAATGGAGGATGAGATGATATTAGATTGGTTATCTATCTCTCACAGCACCAGTAAACTCTATCTAGTCCAGTATCAGATGGTTTTAGAACGCTAAGCTTTCCCCTCACAGCAGCGCCAGGAATCTGTCTGTAATGCAGGATGAGATGATATTAGATCGGTAATGGCTTCTAAGGGCAAACGAGTGAAACACTTGTTGATTGGCTGCCCTGCAGCTATTCAACAGGCACCAAAAATAGTCTGGGTCACATGATGCACTGGCCAATCACAGCCATGCCATTAGTAGGCATGGCTGTGATGGCTTCTAGGGGCAAACGAGTAAAACAATAAAATTAAACAGTCAAACATAATAAATATAACCAAAAACTCAAACCAATTATTAAAAAAATGTCTGTGATATAACTCATAAATCCTGTATATGAAAAAGTGCCTAGGAATAAAGAATGATGAGTGCTCAAAGTCCAAAAATATATGTGAAAAAGTCGTGACCACAGTCCCAGCCAAAGGTGAATATGAGTGATCTTCCTTAGATGAACATCCAAACATCTGTCTTTATAGTTTCACCATCACCAAGGGACATGCACACCCTGTGGGGTTAATAAATAGGTACTCTTCCCAGAGCAATATGACTCACTATTCCTAGTAAGTCATATGGGCAGACCGCTACAATCCGCTGTGGGATATAATGAAGGCTCACTCGTTCCCTCTCTGGCTCTCTTTCAGGGTGAGATTCGACCAGATGAAAGGTGGATATCCGTCCTCCCCCGCAGCACATACCATATGAAGAAAGTGCCAGATAGTGTAATAACGTAAAAAATGGTTTTATTGTAAAATGAAGACATATACTCACAAAAATACAAAGAGAATGCACAACGATCGTGTCAAAAGCCGGCAAACAGCGCTACAAGGATCGCCCGTCCGTTCGGGTGTAGGCGTGGTGACGTCAGCACGTAGCTCCGCCCTACATGTTTCATCAAACGTGACGTCTTCCTGGGGCACGGGCGACGCGCTGAAACATCACCTTTTATATATCAGGCGAAACCAAGCCTTGTAATGAGTTCCGGTCACCATTTTCTTGAAGACCAGTGTGTGCGCTTATGGAACAAGCATTGCACTCCACTGATACTTCAGACAGTCATACAGCTGAACTAGGCTAGGCCATTTTCTTGGAGACAAATGTGTGTACTTATATACTAAACTCTATGCTTCACTAACACCTTTGACAGTAATACAATTGTACCAAGTTACAATGAAAATCAAAAAGTTTCATGAATAATACACAATAAATATGCAACACGCATATGTCACATAAATCCTCTGATATCTGCCATAAAGTAATCTAGCAATTTCCAAAAGTCCCGGTCGCCATCTTTTTGAAGACCCATATGTACATTTATGAATAAAGTGTTGAACTTCACTGCCATTGCCGGCAATACTACAGCTAAATCAAGCTACATTAAAAAATTTCTTTATCAAGAAAATTCTTTTCTTCTAAAATCTACACTATAAATGTGCAACATACGATTCGTAAATCTTTAATAATTACGCCTGGGGGAAACACAGCCCCCTTATATGAGTCCTATTTAGAACTATCTCCCAAGAAATAAAAAAATAAAAAATTCCCTTAGAAATAAATTATTCAGGCAATGACCTCTTTAAGTATTAAAAATGAAAAAATCCTGTGTAATTAAAATGTCCCCCCATATATAGTGAAAATAATGGGACATATAAAAAAGGGGAGTGGTAAAATATACAAATATCAGATATAAAACCTTTTAGATAGCCAGCTAAATGATAAACAGTTCTGGAGAGCACCTTCCCTATATCCTCCCAAGAGAACGCAGGTGGAAAGAGCCAGGTTACGTGGATGTCAAGACCCATACCTGGAACCTCACTTAACAACTGGTCCTAGGAGTTGTCCAAAAAAGCATTAATCTTGACATCCACATTAAGACCCAAAGGTTTCATACTCCTGGCTCTATAAATCCACCCCATCTCCAATTTGGAGATCTCTCTCCATTTAGAACCCCCTCTCCAGTGCACTTTGAGCACATCTATGCCCAAGAAGGATGTCCCCCTCGGGTTCCTATCATGCACCTCCAAGAAATGTCTAGAAAGTGGATGTTTAATGAAGCCTCTCTTTATATTACCAATATGTTCATGTAATCGGACATGTAAAGGCCTCACGGTCCTTCCAATGTACTGGAGTCATATTAGGGGGCTGTGATTCCCCCAGACTTAATTATTAAAGATTTACAATTCGTATGTTGCACAATTATAGTGTAGATTTAAGAAGAAAATAATTTTCTTGATAAAGAAATTTTTTAACATAGCTTGATTTAGCTGTAGTATTGCCGGCAATGGCAGTGAAGTTCAACACTTTATTCATAAATGTACATATGGGTCTTCAAAAAGTTGGCGACCGGGACTTTTGGAAATTGCTAGATTACTTTATGGCAAATATCAGCGTAGAGTTTAGTATATAAGTACACACATTTGTCTCCAAGAAAATGGCCTAGCCTAGTTCAGCTGTATGACTGTCTGAAGTATCAGTGGAGTGCAATGCTTGTTCCATAAGTGCACACACTGGTCTTCAAGAAAATGTCGACCGGAACTCATTACGAGGCTTGGTTTCGCCTGACTATATAAAAGGTGATGTTTCAGCGCGTCGCCTGTGCCCCAGGAAGACGTCATGTTTGATGAAACATGTAGGGTGGAGCTAGGTGCTGACGTCCCCACGCCTACACTCGAACGGACGGGCGATCCTTGTAGCGTTGTTTGCCTGCTTTTGACACAATCGTTGTGCACTCTCTTTGTATTTTTGTGAGCATATATCTTCATTTTACAATAAAACCAGTTTTTATGTTATTACACTATCTGGCACTTTCTTCATATGGTACGTGCTGCGGGGGAGGACGGATATCCACCTTTCATCTGGTCGAATCTCACCCTGAAAGAGAGCCCGAGAGTGAACGAGTGAACCTTCATTATATCCCACAGCGGATTGTAACTGTCTGCCAATATGACTTACTAGGAATAGTGAGTCATATTGCTCTGGTGAGAGTACTTATTTATTAACCCCACAGGGTGTGCATGTCCCCTGGTGATGGTGAAACTATAAAGACAGATGTTTGGATGTTCGTCTAAGGAAGATCACTCATATTCACCTTTGGCTGGGACTGTGGTCACAACTTTTTCACATATATTTTTGGACTTTGAGCACTCATCATTCTTTATTCCTAGGCACTTTTTCATATACAGTGTCATGCAGGATTTATGAGTTATATCACGGACATTTTTTTAATAATTGGTTTGAGTTTTTGGTTATATTTATTATGTATTTAATTTTTCACTTTGTAGTTTAGCGCGGCTGTTACATTTTATTGTCTTGCACTGTCTAGGAAATATCCCTTAGAACACAGTTGCTGCTTTATTGATTTAACATAGTTTTACCCTTAGTGCGATACTGGTTTATTTAATTTATTTGGCGTTTTGTGATATTTTTGTAGTTGCGGCTTTGGGACGGAAAGCAATACCTTCATAGCAGTATGGATGTATTTGATTATAGATCTAAAGCACAATACAGACAGAAGGGGTTTTTCAGAGCAATGGAGAACCAGAGGGTGACCTGGGAGGGTTATTTGTGAGGCTAAAGAACCTCACAATCTCGGAGATTCACACTCTCTGGAATATAGCCTTCCTAGAGCAATACATTGGAGATTCTATGGTGCCGAGGAGCTTGAGATGGGATGTAAGCCCACAAAAAGGAGATCTAGAAATTGATGAATGGTATAAATATTTCAATGAGGCTGTAATCAATTTCTTGAGATTTCTGGTGGGCAGGAAGAACAGTAAGTTGCACTGTTTGGATGCAGAAATTAAGACCATTCAAGGGCAACTAACACCCCATATAGAAAGTGAGGAATATAAAGAGAGATCCAAAAAGTTAAAAACTCTATTAGAAAAGGAGGAGATCGAACAAAAGAATAAAAAAAAGAAAAAATGTAATAGAGATGTGGGTGATTATAGATCTGGTTTGGTTTTTGAGTGGCAGAAGAAGCTGGTAGCCGAGGAAGGAATGATGGAGACCCAGTCAGAAGCAGTCCCCCGTCTGCTCCTGCCACTCGATTAGACAACCAACGGTTAGATCCCCCCCAACCATCCACAAACAATTTGACAACCTCCTTCTTTCAAAAGGAAGGTGTTGTATAAATCTCCAGATAGAGGCCGGAAGGCATCACAGTTTGGATCACGCTCTTATGGACTGCCTCAAAATAATCAACCAGGGAGATCCCTGTTTAGGAAACAGAATTGGTCACAATCTAACCTGGGAAATTATAATCAGAGAGGTGTTTGGAGACATCCAGGTAAAAGGGTGGAGGATAGTCGGGATTATTCCTCCAATTATAGGATACCAACTTATAATAGGTTCCAGCCTCTCAGATATGATTATGAATACCAGAATCAAGATGGATATGCAGAGGAAGAGAGCTATGGTGGAGGGAACTATACCCCCAGGAGAACACCTAGTAGGGAGAGGCGCTGCCGGTATCACCCCCAGGAACAGAGGGAAGAGGGGAGAGAATATCCTTACCCTAGATATGAATATGAGGGAGAATATTATCACCATCAATATCGGGATTTTCACAGGCCCCCTCAAAACAATTCAGGAAATTTAGGACAAAGAGGGGGTAGGAATGCCAAGAAACAAGAGGAAAAGAGAGTAAAAGGAGAGGGTATTTACAATCTCAGCAGCAAGTCCCTGACCCCTAGCGAGATCTCTATTCTTGATAAGGGTCTTAAATTCACCCCTCCATGTAGTCTGAATAAGTTTCAGACATACATGGATATACATAAATTTTCAAGGAAATTAAATGTTAAAAAGGTACATGTTGAGTAACCCCATAACCAACAATAAAACACATAAAAGTGAGATCCAACACTCTCAGTTGTCTAATGCCTCCTTATTTAACCCACCAGGGGGGATGGCCCCTGCTATCAAAGTATTCAGGGATGTTTTATTAAGAGATTCAGACAAAATCAAAGTTAGGAAAGAAAAAATGAGTACATCTTTAAAAAGAGGTTTTGACCAATTGTGTCAAGATAAAACATAGTAGTCCACCCCGCTGATAAAGGGGGGGATTGTTATACTTAATAAGTCAGACTATCTGGGCGTACTTGGGAAGATAGTCAATGATAGAGACACCTATATCCCCTTAAAGTCAGACCCACGACCAGCATATAAAAAAGAACTTGAAAGGTTAGTTGAGAAAGGTTTTGGGAGTGGGATATTGAATAAAAGAGAAAAAAGGTTCCTGATTCCAAAATCTTCTAGGATCCCCATAATATACTACCTTCCTAAAGTTCATAAGAATCCCACTAACCCGCCTGGTCGTCCTATCATTAGTGGGATTGACTCCCTGACCTTGCGAGTGGGTAAATATATTGATGGATTCTTGCAGCCATTGGTCACGTCCTTGCCTGCCTATATTAAAGATACGAGACATGTGATTAATTTGCTTAAGAATTGCCCTTACATAGAGGGCTGTTGGCTTGTAACAGCAGATGTGACGTCCCTCTATACTATTATTCCCCATCATTGGGGATTTACTTTGGTTGAACATTTTCTTTATAGGGATTCACCATTGCCTGATATACAGAAAAAAATGTATCATTGAACTCCTGGAATATGCAACCACACACAATTTTTTCTGGTTTAGCGGAGGATTCTATCTCCAGAATAGAGGTGTGGCCATAGGGGCGAAGTTCGCCCTCAGTCTGGCCAACCTGTTCATGGGGAAATGGGAGGAGGACGTTGTCTATTCCAGAGACCGCCCTCAACTGGTCCTGTGGGCTAGATATATAGAAAACGTCCTCCTCCTCTGGCAGGGCTCTCTGGGGTCCCTATAGGCTTTTATGGAGGAGCTTAATACAAACGATAGAGGTATTGAATTAAAATATGAGGCTAGTCAAACCTCGGTTAATTTTTTTAGATTTGAAGATCCATGTGGAGGGGGGTCAGTTTCTCATCTTCATTTTCTTTAAATCCATGGATAGAAATTCATTCATTCCTCAGGATAGCTGTCACCATTGTGCCTGGCTTGACTCCATACCAAAAAGCCAATATATACGACTCAAACGTAACTCTACTAGAGTAGAAGACTATCATACCCAAGCCCAGATTCTTAACTCCAGATTCAAAGAAAAAGGCTATGATGAGAAACATTTGTCAGAGATGTTCTCTGAAGTAGAGGGAATTAATAGGGAAGAGTTGCTGGTGGAAAAACCTAAGAATCAGGATTCTGACTCACCCCTGCTCATGCCGTTTATAACAAAGTTCTCCTCACAGCATTATGAAATAAAGAGACTCATACGTAAACAATTTTGGGCCCCTCACTGTCAGAACAAGCCGAAGTTGTGTTCAAGAGAGCACCTTCATTGAAGGATACATTAGCACCTAGTGTATTCAACCCCCCTCAGAAGAAATTAACTTTTTTTCAGAATATTATTGGTTTTCACAAATGCAGGAGATGTAAGGTTTGTGAGATCAATAACATCAGAGACAGAAAGACATTGTCCTTTCAGTCTAATAGTACCTCTCAAACCTTTCCCATCAAGTCATTTATTTCTTGTAATACGCCTAATGGGGTGTACACTATTACCTGCCCATGTGGGTTCCAGTACATTGGAAGGACCGTAAGGCCTTTACATGTCCGATTACAGGAACATATTGGTAATATAAAGAGAGGCTTCATTAAACATCCACTTTCTAGACATTTCTTGGAGGTGCATGATAGGAACCAGAGGGGAACATCCTTCTTGGGCATAGATGTGCTCAAAATGTACTGGAGAGGGGGTTCTAAATGGAGAGAGATCTCCAACTTGGAGATGGGGTGGATTTATAGAGCCAGGAGTATGAAACCTTTGGGTCTTAATGTGGACGTCGAGATTAATGCCTTTTTGGACAACTCCTAGGACCAGTTGTTAAGTGAGGTTCCAGGTATGGGTCTTGACATCCACGTAACCTGGCTCTTTCCACCTGTGTTCTCTTGGGAGGCTATAGGGAAGGTGCTCTCCAGACCTGTTTATCATTTAGCTGGCTATCTAAAATGTTTTATATCTGTTATTTGTATATTTTACCACTCCCCTTTTTTATATGTCCCCTTATTTTCACTATATATGGGGGGACATTTTAATTACACAGGATTTTTTCATTTTTAATTCTTAAAGAGGTCATTGCCTGAATAATTTCTAAGGGATTTTTTTTTTTTTTTTTTTTTTTATTTCTTGGGAGAGAGTTCTAAATAGGACTCATTTTAGCGGGCTGTGATTCGCCCAGGTGTAATTATTAAAGATTTACGATTCGTATGTTACACATTTATATAGTGTAGATTTTAGAAGAAAATAATTTTCTTGATAAAGAAATTTTTTAACGTAGCTTGATTTAGCTGTAGTATTGCCGGCAATGGCAGTGAAGTTCAGCACTTTATTCATAAATGTACATATGGGTCTTCAAAAAGATGGCGACCGGGACTTTTGGAAATTGCTAGATTACTTTATGGCAAATATCAGAGGATTTATATGAGATATGGGTGTTGCATATTTATTGTGTGTTATTCATGAAACGTTTGATTTTCATTGTACCTTGGTACAATTGTATTACTGTCAAAGGTGTTAGTGAAGCGTAGAGTTTAGTATATAAGTACACACATTTGTCTCCAAGAAAATGGCCTAGCCTAGTTCAGCTGTATGTCTGTCTGAAGTATCAGTGGAGTGCAATGCTTGTTCCATAAGCGCACACACTGGTCTTCAAGAAAATGGCGACTGAAACTCATTATGAGGCTTGGTTTCGCCTGACTATATAAAAGGTGATGTTTCAGCGCGTCGCCCGTGCCCCAGGAAGACGTCACATTTGATGAAACATGTAGGGCGGAGCTACGTGCTGACGTCACCACGCCTACACCCGAACGGTCGGGCGATCCTTGTAGCGTTGTTTGCCGGCTTTTGACACGATCGTTGTGCATTCTCTTTGTATTTTTGTGAGTATATATCTTCATTTTACAATAAAACCAGTTTTTACGTTATTACACTATCTAGCACTTTCTTCATATGGTATGTGCTGCAGGGGAGGACGGATATCCACCTTTCATCTGGTCAAATCTCACCCTGAAAGAGAGCCCGAGAGGGAACGAGTGAACCTTCATTATATCCCACAGCAGATTGTAGCGGTCTGCCCATATGACTTACTAGGAATAGTGAGTCATATTGCTCTGGTAAGAGTACCTATTTATTAACCCGACAGGGTGTGCATGTCCCTTGGTGATGGTGAAGTTATAAAGACAGATGTTTGGATGTTCATCTAAGGAAGATCACTCATATTCACCTTTGGCTGGGACTGTGGTCACGACTTTTTCACATATATTTTTTGGACTTTGAGCACTCATCATTCTTTATTCCTAGGCACTTTTTCATATACAGTGTCATGCAGGATTTGTGAGATATATCAGGGACATTTTTTTAATAATTGGTTTGAGTTTTTGGTTATATTTATTATGTATTTAATTTTTCACTTTGTAGTTTAGCGCGACTGTTTAATTTTATTGTCTTGCACTGTCTAGGAAATATCACTTAGAACACAGTTGCTGCTTTATTGATTTAACATTTTTACCCTTAGCGCGATACTGGTTTATTTAATTTATTAATTGAGTAAAACGCTTGTTGATTGGCGACCCTGCAGCTATAGAAAAGGCGCGCAAAATACCCGAATACCGAACCCGGACTTTTTTTCACATGTCCGGGTTCGGGGCACGGACATCCCAAAGTCCGGTACGGACCCGAAATTTACAGTCTGAGTTCGCGCAACTCTACTTATAATCCTTATATATATTGAAGTTCATCTGATCACTTACTTACCATTATCCATGGTGAATGTATAAATCTACAGTACATAACCTGGAAAAAAAAGTATTTTAATGCTTTATTGGGATAGATTATTGAATCACAGTGGATTTACTCTTTAACCAGTTCCCGACCACGTACCGCATATTTACTGCGGCAGTGTGGCTCTATTCTGCGAATCGCCGTATATAAGCGGAGATCGCGGTCACGGCTAGGGGGCATGCGCGCGGCTGTCCAATCTGCTACAGGACCGTTCAATACACAAGAATAGACCAATGATGTTTGGTCTATTCCTGTTGATCTGTCCTAGCGAATGGGAGGCCTCCCTTGTCTGTGGAATGTAAACACAGACAGGGGAAGTGATGTCATCTCCCCTATCTGCATCCTTTTCCGTTGCAGGAAGGAGAGAGAGAGAGACATCTGAAATGTGAGTTGCACAACACTACACTAACACCAGTACACATAGGGGCTAATTCACTATATCGCGAATATGCGTTCGCACGATGCTATTAAAAAAAAAAGCCCTTTAAAGTCAATTAGCATATCAAATAGGCGATAATGCGAATGCAGAATCGCGTTATTGCCATGAATATGCCTTCTTAATCGGCATATATGGGAATAGCTGATGTCAATTGGGCTTGAACCTGCAGAATCGATTGAAGGTTTGTATGAACATGATTTGCTTGAAAAAGTGTATGGGAACTACCGCAGCAAAATGGAAAGCATAATGCTGCGTACAATGCAAGGTGTGCTGATAACATCTGTAGGATCCGAACCTGGAGCTGTAAGCTTTGAACGCATCAGAATAAACCTCTGTGCTATAGAGTTGACGGCAACCAGCCAGAAAAAAAACATTTACTAATCTTGTATTCTCTTCATTTTCTACAAACTAACTGCCGGCACATTAACTAGAGTGTGATTATTCCAATTGCACACCATAATATTAATGAATATGTACATACTATTGCATGCATTGCAAACGTTCATAGTATGGAAGCAATCAAACTGATGATGGGCATTGGCTAATTGGTGAATATGCCTTCACATATTTTCAAAATATATTGCTGCATACAATGCAAGGCATGCTGATGACATCTGTAGGATCCAAACCTGGAGTTGTAAGCTTTATAGCGTAGTGGTTTATTCCAATACGTTCAGAGCTGACCACAACCAGCCAGAAAAAATACATTTACTAATCTTGTATTCTCTTCATACTAACTGCCAGCACGTTAACTAGTGTGTGATTATTCCAATTCCACACTATAATATTATTGAATATGTACATACCATTGCATAAGTTTATAGTATGGAACCACTCAAATTGATGGGCATTGGCGAATATGCATTCACATATTTTCAGAATATAATGCCAAGTACAATGCAAGGTGTAGTGATGACACCCTTAGGATCCGAACCTGTAGCTGTAAGCTTTGAAGGTATTGGAAGGATCCACCACACTATGGAGTTAACCACAACCAGCCATAGAAAAACATTTACTAATCTTGGATTCTGTTAATTCTCTACAAACTAAGTGCCGGCACATTAACTAGTGTGTGATTATTCCAATTCCACATTATAATATTATTGAATATGTACAGGGAGTGCAGAATTATTAGGCAAGTTGTATTTTCGAGGAATAATTTTATTATTGAACAACAACCATGTTCTCAATGATTCCAAAAACTCATTAATATCAAAGCTGAGATTTTTGATGAAGGTTTTTATAAGTCGAAACTATAATTACTCAAAAACCTTAGTAACTCTTGTACCAACAACAAGTTATTATTTTAATAAGGAGCTTTTATGTTGAACGGATTATTAAGACGTGAGGGACATGTATAAGTTATTATAATATTACACCTTAACCTTATTAGTGTGTGATCAATTACACGGCCGTGAATCAAACATCTCTTAATTGTCTTAGGTTCTAATCATTTACAAAAAGATACCGACCAACACCAATTGAGGTATCACACCACCTAGGAAGGTTATGGAAGTTTCGAATGTCGATGTCCAAGCCTAGGAT
>BLSH010466912.1:431676-459659 GCA_018402905.1 Glandirana rugosa | reverse complement strand
CATAACTCTACACCAAGTCTGAATACTCTTATTAGTGTGTAATATATTAAATTCCTCTGAGACCTCTTCAGGACATCCACTCGTAACCTCCTCCATTGTTCCATCAACTTCTATTCCTCAATAACCAGACTGCAGCTGCAAAGCTGGAAAAGTTTGCCCACACCCCTGCTAAATCTCCAACCAAAGGGGGGCAGCAACCCCCAAGTAAAACGCAGCAAGGGAACCATCAGAGCAGGGAGAGTTTGGGCAATATGGCGAAAGCAGGGGGGTCGAGCCCTGACGGGGGGGACGTGTCGGGTATGGACCCACCAGTAGTGGAGGTCCTGGTTGAACCAGAGCCCACCCTAAGGGAGGTCTTAGCGGCAGTGAATGTCTGCAAATCCACCCTACAAGCCCTGTGGGACCAGATGAAAGATATCAAGGTGGAAATTGTCCAGGTACACCAGGAAATAAACAAAGTAGAGGAAAGAACTCCTTATCTTCAACTACCTTGTTACCTCCTCCAATGCTCACCTACAGGACTTCTCCAGAGTCTCCTTAAATTATATAATGTGTGATTATTCTCATAAGTCTGAACCACATCTCAATACTGTTCTTTACTTTTGTTCGCTTTTTGACAATTTCTATTCGATATACACACACACTCATTTGTAATTCTAAATGTTTCCCACTCATAAGCACTTACCACATATCTACACTAATTTTTAATTCTAAAGGTTTCCCACTTATAAGCACTTTTTCTGCCAATGTCTCCCTGTTTAGGGGACGAATATTACGGCCTTTGCTATTTCTCACACATTGTTTTTATACTGTCACGGGGGGGTACGTCACTTATACCTCCTCTGGGTACAGTTCTTTTGTTTCCGCGATCATGTGACGGTTTACGTCATGACGCCGGACGTCACATGTTCAGATTCACTGGTGGAAACACGGCTGATGGCCGCGCCTCTTCAGAGGGCGGTATCATGTTGCCGTGTGCATCATTAATATATCACGCTCACAACATCTAAGGTTTATTTTCATTCATATCACGTACTTTCCACTCTCAAGTGCACTTATCTATTCACAGGGTTTAGATTATACACTTTTTAGTGGCGATCCTATATTTTACCTTCATATGAAAACGAGGCTTGGGACACCATTTCCGGTTTATTATAGTAACTAAATAGAGGCGTGGAACGCACGCCATAGACGCCATTTTAATGAACAGGCGGGACTTCCGTTTTTTGGCCCCTGGGTGGGCGTTTTTGCTGTAACATATC
The DNA here is from genome assembly GCA_018402905.1 of Glandirana rugosa. Taxonomy (NCBI): domain Eukaryota; kingdom Metazoa; phylum Chordata; class Amphibia; order Anura; family Ranidae; genus Glandirana; species Glandirana rugosa. The sequence goes on along the minus strand of BLSH010466912.1, from coordinate 458,397 downwards.
TATAGAAATAATTTGCAGCGCCCAATCAGAGAAATATGAATAGATAATGCTTATAACCACAAAAGAAGATAAGAGATAAAAAATGATGCCTAAAAACCACAAGTATATAAATATATAAATAAATCAATGTTGAGTCCACTGGAGAGACTCTGGTGTTAATATATGCATATATCAGACTTCATTGTTCCATATATATTGAAATGTTCAGAGAACTAATGAGTCCTGTGGAGATATATAAACACAATAAAATGGATAATAAAGAGCTCTTCAAAATCAATATGACAGAAGGGGTCAGGAAATTGTCATATTGATTTTGAAGAGCTCTTTATTATCCATTTTATTGTGAGTATAATTTATCTTCGTTATGCAATAAATACTTTATCAAACAGTATTACGCTATTGCATTCCCTTCTTTTATCCCACACCTCTGTGTGCAACCCACCATTTGCTGAGCAACTATCTGGAGAAGTTGCGACCATTCATCCGGATAAAGAATTCTCTACAGTGCTTCCTGGATTCCCCTGATGGATGACACTGCTTCCAGCACACTCTGAAGCCAGCCACCTGATCCCCATACAACACCAGGATTTGATTTGGATGACATCCGATGTCCTTCTCCACACCATACCAGGATTAGATCTGAATGACAACTGACGACCATCTGTGGATTCACCATTTGACCATTCGCGCACAGCCTTTGGGCTTCTGGTAAGCGTACATCCACACTTCTATTTGGATGCATTTCCTCTCCTGTTTATATATCTCCACAGGACTCATTAGTTCTCTGAACATTTCAATATATATGGAACAATGAAGTCTGATATATGCATATATTAACACCAGAGTCTCTCCAGTGGACTCAACATTGATTTATTTATATATTTATATACTTGTGGTTTTTAGGCATCATTTTTTATCTCTTATCTTCTTTTGTGGTTATAAGCATTATCTATTCATATTTCTCTGATTGGGCGCTGCAAATTATTTCTATAGATTTGTTTACAACAATTGGATCAGTTGTTTCTTGCGAGCTGCCCCTATCGGACACACAGTGTTTTCAGGACATCTGTTTTGCATTGTTCTTAGGTTTTATTTGTAAACACCCATTGGTGAGCGCGGGCTTTCTCCTGTTTTATTTTGCTGTAACATAGATGGTTATAAATATGAGCAGTGACAGGAGGGGGGAACACCCCAGATGACGACCGTGGAGTCAAAACGCGCAGGGTCTGGTTCCCCTTCTGTCACAGTGATGTTTCTAATTTGAAGAGCTCTTTTATATTTGTTTTTGAAGTAAGTGTTTTTAAACCCTTTCATACAATAAATAACCAAAACAGTTTTACGCTATGGTGGGTTATCTTCTTTTCCCACTCTACATGTGAGTCCTGCAGCATGGCTTTGTAGCCTAAACTTTCACCGGAGTGATCATTACTGGTTTACGAGTGGAGATATATGGACGAGTGAACCCATACAGGGGACACGTGGACCTGGCTAAGTCGTGTAGTCTAAGGATATCTTCCGCTATATCCCTACCAGACCCTGGTAAGCGCATATGCCTTAAGCTTCTGGAGGATTCATATTTTATCACATATACAGTTTTTTCACCTGAAGAAGTTACGGATACATTTATTTTGGCGCACTTTTTATATTCATCATCCACCTTTTTTGTATAATTTTACATTTTATTTTGGACTATTGATTTATTTCTGGCGCTGCTATTTATTGTGATTATTTATACAGTAATCAGTGGACATTTAAATTTCTGATCGCTAAATAAATGTCATTGGTCCCAAAAAAGTGTCAAAAATGTCCGACAGGTCCGCTGCAATATCGCAGTACCGCTAAAAACCGCAGATCGCCGCCATTACTAGTAAAAAATAAAAAAAACTAAAAACCCCAGAAATTAATTCTCACCATCCATAAACGCGGCCATTTTTGCGCAAACAAATCAATAAACGCCGATTGCGATTTTTTTTATCACAAATATGAGGAAGAATATAAATCGGCCAAAACTGGTGAAAAAAATGTATTTTTATATATATTTTTTGGATTTGAATTTTAGCAAAAAGTAAGAAATTTGGGTTTTTTTTTTTGCAAAATGGTCACTCTTCTTCTGTTTATAGCGGTGATCAGAAATGATGCAGAGGTGATCAAATACCACCAAAAGAAAGCTCTATTTGTGGGAAAAAAAGGACGCAAATTTTGTTTGAGTACAACATCACACGACCGCGCAATTGTCAGTTAAAGCGACGCAGTGCCGAATCGCAAAAAGTGCTCTGGTCCTAAACTGGGAAATTCTTCCGGAGGTGAAGTGGTTAAGGAAGAACTGACGCCTAAAAAGAAAACAATAGTGAACAGTTTAGTAAATGATGCAAGTTTTGAAATACCACACCTAGTCAATAATGTAATTGTTGGGGTACCCTTCTCATAGGTCAGATAGACTGATAGCCCTGCCCGGGTTGGTCCTCGTCTCAGCGAGCTCGGAGATCAATTCGGTTGAACAGAACACAAGACAAGCAGTGGTGTTGTTCAGAAAAGATCTGATTAGTGCTTTTATTTTCTCTGTTTATATAGTTTTTTTCTGCTAATCAGAAATACATAAGATGAAACATTTCTCATAACAAATGCAATGAAGACCATAACAGGAATAATTAGTCAAAATACATGACGAGAATGGACCTTGGCTAGCAGATAAATAAGCGTCATTTCGGGGAAATAACATGTTTTGCTCAAACTTGCTTATCTGGTGAGAAATGTGTGTGAGAACTTCTATACAAAACTTTTAACTAGTTTAAAATGACTGCTGTAAAACAAAATGGAACTGAACAGGTATAGAAAATTACTTTATATTATTTCAGTAATAATATATGTATCAAAAAGGATAAGCGAAGGAAGAGGTTCACCATTCGCTTAAACCCTTGATTAATAATGGAAATACAGTATATACAGTATCTCACAAAAGTGAGTACACCCCTTACGTTTTTGTAAATATTTGATTCTATCTTTTCATGTGACAACACTGAAGAAATGACACTTTGCTACAATGTAAAGTAGTGAGTGTACAGCTTGTATAACAGTGTCAATTTGCTGTCCCCTCAAAATAACTCAACACAAAGCCATTAATGTCTAAACCAGTGGCAACAAAAGTGAGTACACCCCTAATTGAAAACGTCCAAATTGGGCCCAATTAACCATTTTTCCCTCCCCGGCGTCATGTGACTCGTTAGTGTTACAAGGTCTCAGGTGTGAATGGGGAGCAGGTGTGTTAAATTTGGACCTCATGGCAAAGAACTCTCTGAGGAAGAATTGCTGCTCTACATAAAGATGACCTAGGCTATAAGAAGATTGTCAAGACCCAGATACTGAGCTGCAGCACAGTGGCCAAGACCATAGAGTGGTTTAACAGGACAGGTTCCACTCAGAACAGGCCTCGCCATGGTTGACAATAGAGGTTCAGTGCATATGCTCAGCATCATATCCAGAGGTTGTCTTTGGGATAAAGGCATATGAGTGCCGCCAACATTGCTGCAGAGGTTGAAGGAGTGGGAGGTCAGCCTGTCAGTGCTCAGATCATACACCACACACTGCATCAAATTGTCTGCATGGCTGTCATCCCAGAAGGAAGCCTCTTCTAAAGATGATGCACAAGAAAGCCTGCAAACAGTTTGCTGAAGACAAGCAGACTAAGGACATGAATTACTGGAACCGTGTTCTGTGGTCTGATGAGACCAAGATATACTTATTTGGTTCAGACGGTGTCAAGCGTGTGTAGCGGCAACCAGGTGAGGAGTAGAAAGACAAGTGTGTCTTGCCTACAGTCAAGCATGGTGGTGGGAGTGTCATGGTCTGGGCTGCATGAGTGCTGCCAGCACTGGGAAGCTAAAGATCATTGAAAGAACCATGAATGCCAACATATACTGTGACATACTGAAGGAGAGCATGATCCTCTCCCTTCTGAGACTGGGCCGCAGGGCAGTATTCCAACATGATAACGGCCCCAAATACACCTCCAAGAAGACCACTGCCTTGCTACAGAAGCTGGGGGTAAAGGTGATGAACTGACCAAGCATGTCTCCAGACCTAAACCCTATTGAGCATCTGTGGGGCATCCTCAAACGGAAGGTGGAGGAGCACAAGATCTCTAACATCCACCAGCTCTGTGATGTCGTCATGGAGGAGTGGAAGAGGACTCCAGTGGCAACCTGTGAAGCTCTGGTAAACTCCATGCCCAAGAGGGCTAAGGCAGTGTTGGAAAATAATGGTGGCCACACAAAATATTGACACTTTGTGCCCCATATTGACATTTTCACTTGGGGTTTACTCACTTTTGTTGCCAGCGGTTTAGATATTAATGGCTGTGTGTTGAGTTATTTTGAGGGGACAGCAAATTTACACTGTTATACCAGCCAGGGTGAGAAAAAGAGCATCATGGGTCTGGTGCTGAGGATTTTGGTGGGCCTTTCATGCTCCCAACATTGTAGGAACAGTTTGGGGATGGTCCCTTCCAGTTCCAACATGACTGTGCACCAGTGCACAAAGAAAGGTCCATAAAGACATGGATGAACGAGTTTGGGGTAGAGGAATTTAACTGGCCTGACCTCAACCCAATAGAACACCTTTTGGCTGAATTAGAGCGGAGACTGCGAACCAGGCCTTCTCATCCACATCAGTGCCTGACTTCACAAATGTGCTTCTGGAAGAATGGTCAAACATTCCCATAGACACACTCATAAACCCTGTGGGCAGCCTTCCCAGAAGAGTTGAAGCTGTTATAGCTGCAAAGGATGGGGCAACTCAATATTGAACCCTACAAACTAAGACTGGGATGGCATTAAAGTTCATGTGTGTGTAAAGGCAGGCTTCCCTATACTTTTGCCTAGCTAGTGTATCTGCCAAGATTTGCAATGGTGGTGGAACCCTCCTACACATAAATACTACATTTAGAAATAATTTAGGTGAGACCCTGAGTCAGGAGTTATGTTTAACAACATAGAGAGAACAAGCAACATCTCTACATAAAGTGACATGTTTGGGAGGCAGAATTTCTACCTTGTGAGCTACAGGGCTTCTGCATGTGGAGTCCTCCTACACATAAATACACAGATACTGCATTTCTTGGAATATATAGGAATTACATTAGTCAGGAGTTTCTCTTCTTGATTTATTCTGTGATATTTGGTGTTTCTTGCTGTGTGAGTGTAGAATAGTAATGTTATCCTCAGATTTTTGGGAATAACATTTTTATTTCTGATGTTGGTACACATATCACATTTTTTTGGGCTCAAATTAAAGTGGTTGTCAACTCTGGACAACCACTTTAACCTACAGGTAAGCCTATAATAAGGCTTACCTGTAGGTTCCCTGCATATCTCCTAAACCTGCACGGTTTAGGAGATATACAGTGGACTTGCATGTGCCAACGTCATTGGCACATGTGCAGTGAAGAAATGGCCTCCGTGCCATTTCTTAACTGAGATTGTGCCTTGATTGGCGGCTCCCATGCGCATGCATGGGTATGACGTCACGTGGCTCCGGCCTGTCACAGTGCCGGACATTGCAGCCTCGGAAGGAAGAGTGGCGAAGATGGACGTAGCCTGGAGCGGGGACATCGCGAGCTTCCAATGCAGGTAAGTGACACATAATAGACTAGTATGCGATGCATACTAGCCTATTATGCTTTTAAATTGCAGGGTAACAAAGAGGAAGTGAAATCCATCAGGGTTTGTTTACTTCCTCTTTAAAAAAATATTTTACCAAAACATGAAAAGATTACACATTCTACCACTCTTAAAAACAAAATAGATTACCAAAATTGCAACATTGTTGCAAGGACCATTTCTTTGAGAGAAAGATACATTTCATCTCAACATGAAAAGGATTTCTTTGGGGAGGTTACAACTGTATTAGAATGAATGGCTGAAAATTGCATTGGGCTGCATTGCTCCAACTTTTACTCCCAAAAAACTCTCACAGCTCTGATTTTGGTATTTAATATAGCACCCTGTAATTACTCAATGGAAGCAAAATTTAGAGCAGTTTCATGTCTGAGCATGCTCAGTTGTGCTCAGCTGTGCTCTGCACCTAGGAGTATAGAGAAGGGGAATTTATCTCTTCTCAGACTTTTTAAGATATTTCAGAACTCAGCTGCCGCCTCAGATTTACATAACAATAACGCCTGCCACCCACGATTTACATAACAGTAGCGCCTGCCGGCCGGCCGTGATTTACATAACAGTAGCGCCTGCCGGTCGCCCGTGATTTACATAACAATATCGCCCACCGCCCGCAATTTACATAACAATGGTGTACACACAGAGCTAAACAGCATTAATGACTCACTGGCATGGGCATATCTTGAGGTAGGGGCCTGGAGCTGCAGCTCCAATAGCCCCTATGTTAATCTGGCCCTGGTAAAGGAGTACGGCACAGTGGGATGCCACAAGCTTGAATTTCTTATTGAATAGCCAGCTGGAACATTTTGATGTGTTTCATGCTATGGCACAGAGCTTTTCCATCAGTAAGTGGACACAGCTAAAGTTGGTCATATGACAGGAGGATTTCATGCAGGCCTGGACTGGCCATAGGGCACACCGGGCATATGCCCGGTGGGCCGCGGCCGCCAGGCCTGAGTCGCCGCCAGGGCCTGATCTGGCCGCCTCCCTTTTGATCTGCAGCTGGCCTCTCCGCGGCTGACATCCCAGAGAGGGCCGCAGGCCAGTCTTTCTGGCCGGTTCCCCACTACCCACTCCCAAGCTGGGCTGGGCTGCTCTGTGGCGTGGTGCCGCTCATCCAGCCTCACCATGGCCAGTTCTGTGGCCTTCAGTTCAGGAAGGGGCTGGAATGAAGGGGAAGGAGCTTCCTGCATGAGTTCCCTTCTGCCTGATGTCGGACAGCAAAAAATTAAGTGATGTCTGGGGGCTGTGGCTGTCTCTTTGCAGGTCTGGGGCTGTCTCTTTGCTGGTCTGAGGCTGTCCCTTTGCTGGTAATGGGGCTGTGGCTGTCTCTTTGCAGGTCTGGGCTGTCTCTTTGCTGGTAATGGGGCTGTCTCTTTGCTGGTAATGGGGCTGTCTCTTTGCAAGTCTGAAGCTGTCTCTTTGTACATCGGGGCTGTCTCATTGCAGGTCTGAGGCTGTCTCTTTGCAGGTCTGAGGCTGTCTCTTTGCAGGTCTGGGGCTGTCTCTTTACTGGTAATGGGGCTGTCTCTTTGCAGGTCTGGGGCTGTCTCTTTGCTGGTCTGAAGCTGTCTCTTTGCTGGTAATGGGGCTGTGGCTGTCTCTTTGCTGGTCTGGGGCTGTTTCTTTGTAGGTCTGGGCTGTCTCTTTGCTGGTAATGGGGCTGTCTCTTTGTAGGTCTGGGCTGTCTCTTTGCAGGTCTGGGGCTGGCTCTTTGCTGGTAATGGGGCTGTCTCTTTGTAGGCCTGGGCTGTCTCTTTGCTGGTAATGAGGTTGTCTCTTTGCAGATCTGGGCTGTCTCTTTGCTGGTAATGGGGCTGTCTCTTTGCAGGTCTGAGGCTGTCTCTTTGCTGGTAATGGGGCTGTAGCTGTCTCTTTGCAGCTTAAGGCTGTCTCTTTGCTGGTCTGAGGCTGTCTCTTTGCAGGTTTGCGGCTGTCTGTTTGCTGGTAATGGGGCTGTGGCCTATTTTTTGTCCCAGTCCGGGCCTGATTGCAGGTCTGAGGCTGTCTCTTTGCTGGTAATGGGGCTGTCTCTTTGCAGGTCTGAGGCTGTCTCTTTGCTGGTAATGGGGCTGTGGCTGTCTCTTTGCAGTTTAAGGCTGTCTCTTTGCTGGTCTGAGGCTGTCTCTTTGTTGGTCTGAGGCTGTCTCTTTGCAGGTCTGGGGCTGTCTCTTTGCTGGTAATGGGGCTGTCTCTTTGCAGGACTGAGGTTGTCCTTTTGCAGGTCTGGGGCTGTCTCTTTGCTGGTAATGGGGCTGTCTCTCTGGTGGACTGGGGATGTCTCTCCTTTGCTATATGGGGATGTCTCTTCGCCAGACTTGGATGTTTCTTAGAACATCCTGTCACCGACCACCTATGCGAACGATTGTCTTACGCCCCCCCCCACCGATCGGACTGTCCGGTCTAAAATGCCCGGGCCTATTTTTTGTCCCAGTCCGGGCCTGATTGCAGGCTGTCTCTTTGCTGGTAATGGGGCTGTCTCTTTGCAGGTCTGAGGCTGTCTCTTTGCTGGTAATGGGGCTGTGGCTGTCTCTTTGCAGTTTAAGGCTGTCTCTTTGCTGGTCTGAGGCTGTCTCTTTGTTGGTCTGAGGCTGTCTCTTTGCAGGTCTGGGGCTGTCTCTTTGCTGGTAATGGGGCTGTCTCTTTGCAGGACTGAGGTTGTCCTTTTGCAGGTCTGGGGCTGTCTCTTTGCTGGTAATGGGGCTGTCTCTCTGGTGGACTGGGGATGTCTCTCCTTTGCTATATGGGGATGTCTCTTCGCCAGACTTGGATGTTTCTTAGAACATCCTGTCACCGACCACCTATGCGAACGATTGTCTTACGCCCCCCCCCACCGATCGGACTGTCCGGTCTAAAATGCCCGGGCCTATTTTTTGTCCCAGTCCGGGCCTGATTGCAGGCTGTCTCTTTGCTGGTAATGGGGCTGTCTCTTTGCAGGTCTGAGGCTGTCTCTTTGCTGGTAATGGGGCTGTGGCTGTCTCTTTGCAGTTTAAGGCTGTCTCTTTGCTGGTCTGAGGCTGTCTCTTTGTTGGTCTGAGGCTGTCTCTTTGCAGGTCTGAGGCTGTTTCTTTGCTGGTAATGGGGCTGTGGCTGTCTCTTTGCAGTTTAAGGCTGTCTCTTTGCTGGTCTGAGGCTGTCTCTTTGTTGGTCTGAGGCTGTCTCTTTGCTGGTAGTGGGGCTGTCTCTTTGCAGGTCTGAGGCTGTCTCTTTGCTGGTAATGGGGCTGTGGCTGTCTCTTTGCAGTTTAAGGCTGTCTCTTTGCTGGTCTGAGGCTGTCTCTTTGGAGGTTTGAGGCTGTCTGTTTGCTGGTAATGGGGCTGTGGCTGTCTCTTTGCAGTTTAAGGTTGTCTCTTTGCAGGTCTGGGGCTGTCTCTTTGCTGGCAATAGGGCTGTCTCTTTGCATGTCTGAGGCTGTCTCTTTGCAGGTCTGAGGTTGTCCCTTTGCAGGTCTGGGGCTGTCTCTTTGCTGGTAATGGGGCTGTCTCTTTGCAGGACTGAGGCTGTCCTTTTGCAGGTCTGGGGCTGTCTCTTTGCTGGTAATGGGGCTGTCTCTCTGGTGGACTGGGGATGTCTCTCCTTTGCTATATGGGGATGTCTCTTAGCCGGACTTGGATGTTTCTCAGAACATCCTGTCACCGACCACCTATGCGAACGATTGTCTTACGCCCCCCCCCCCCCCCGATCGGACTGCCCAGTCTAAAATGCCCGGGCCTATTTTTTGTCCCAGTCCGGGCCTGATTTCATGCATATGGAAGTTCTAAAAAAAACATACACCAGTACATTATATTTTGCCATCATTGAGCCAACTAATATTGTTCTAATGCCCTTAAAAATGCATCCAGACTTGCTACTTAAATGGAATCCCAGATGTATTAAAAAGGGTTTTGGTGTGCCTTAGGACATGCACAATATGTGCAATTTTTCCTAAACGAAAATCACACTCATGGTTAGAATTTTGCTCATTCAAACAAAATTTTTCATTCTGTTCCTTCAAATGTTTTCATTGTTATGGCCTAAATTTGTGGGTTGAGTTGACTTTGGACTCTCCACCTTGAACCTTTATACTCCAAATATACTGAAGACAGTTGATAGAGTCCAAACTAATTTAAATTGTTATTAAATAATATACAAATACATCCAAGGTGTTTGGGGCAACCTCACTTCCCCTTCATCAGGGCTCAACACAGGTTAAACTTTGGGTAGGATCAGGGACTTCACAGATCTATATAAGAAACAGTATTAGACTCTCTTAATGTAAATCCCGTGGTCATACATGGATCAAAGTTCTGAAATGACTGTCTGAATTTAGATCCATGTATTGTCACTGTGTGGTTGAACAGAAGTTGATCTACTGATGGACTTCTGTTCAACCCACTGGTCAAATGAAAGAACCTGACTCATCTATGGCCAGCCTTAAAATATTCTCAGCAACAATCAAATTGTTACTCAACACATCCAATACTGAAGTCCATCCAAGGCTTGTATGAGATATTTACCAAAATCTACCTTACACACTTTCATATGTTTTTGGCTGGGTGTTTTTTTCTGTATTTTTGTGGTTTAAACAGTTACTACTCCCACCAACCACACTGCCATCAGCAATTACAGCCTGGTGCCACCACTCACCCCAGCCTCCCGTCTGATCTATCAGTTGCTGCCAGGAAGAGATGGGTGGTGCTGAGGTGTCTGTGTGGTCATCGCTCTTCTCCTTAACACCTTCCCGCCCAGCCTATAGCACAATGATGGCTGGGCAGTGGTTTCCCATCCTAACTAGACGTCATATAATGTCCTGTCAGGAAGCGCCACTCACTTGGCCGCAGGGCCATGCAGCGGCGCAATCTGTCACCGGCTTTGTCCCGTGAACACAGCCGATGACTGATCAGTGTACTGGCTCGCTGCTGGTACCATGTAACTGCCATGATGAATCACAGCAGGTCACATGACAGTTGTACATAATGGATGACTTCCTTTCATGCCATCCATTGTGTACAGTTGTGTTGCTAGCTTTGATTGGTCAATTTAATCACATGGTACAGACAAGGCCAATCACAACCCATCTGTACCATGTGATCAGTTTTGACCAATCACAGCTAATCACAACAAAACAAACTGAATGAATCACTTCATTGTGAAAATTGTTTATTTAATTTCTTAATTTTTCTAAATATTATGACAAAAAAATACAACTTCAAAAAACCCCACCTTACTAAATAGCTTGGACTGTATACTTTCAAAAAAGGGGTCATTTGGGGAGTATTTGTACTGTCCTGGCATTTTAGGGCCTCATGAAATGAGATCTGGGCTGATACAATTTTCAGATACACATTGTGGGCTCTATAACTTTCCTACAGACTAAATAATAAATGCTCATTTGGGTTATTTTAACAGAGGAAATGTAGCAAAATACATTTTGGGCTAAATGTATGAAGAACAATTATTTATTTGCAAAATTTTATAACAGAAACTAATATTTTTAGTCTTTTTTTGTTCATTTAGTAAAAAAAAAAACCCAGTGGTGATTAAATACAACCAAAAGAAAGCTCTATTTGTGTGAACAAAATGATAAATAATTTGTTTGGGTACAGTGTCACATGACAGCACAATTGTCTTCAAAGTGTGACAGCTTGTCCTGGGCTAGGAAGGGGGCAAAGTGCCCTGCATTGATGTGGTTAAGTGCATGATCACTCCCTGTCATTGGTGAGATGTAGTGCCATTCATTGTGAAAGGCACCCCAACGCACCTTCAAATAGATATGCTTTGCAGCACAATGGGCTAACTTGCATGCACCATTTTTAGACGACAGTACACGCTATGTTGCAATGCAAATCTGTTGACAAGATGCTATGATACCATTTTAATGATTGGCAGCGCATCTCCTAACACATGTACACTAATGCCATACATTGCTGTAAAGTGTGTGTAGCCAATGGCCCCCTTAGGGGTGGCTGAGTGTTGTGGTTCACCTGCTTACACTGCCCTCAATCACATCCATACCACTTCAGAGTCACAGAACAGGCTGGTACTTTGGTTTGTTTTGTTTTATTAGGGGAATTGAACTTGTATGGGAGTTGGGATGTTTTGGGATGTCCAAAGAATTAATTTAATACCAATGGGACTGTCTATATACACTTCCAGTATATACAACACATTTCTTCCTCCAGCACTTCACTTGCTTCTACAGACTCCGCTTCCTTTCTCCTGCACGGTACTTATCTCCAGATGAGGCCTTGCTCCTCTCACCTTCACTTCTCTTATTTTCTATTTGTGGCCTAGAAGGAAGTTTACTAGACCTCTTGCACTTCAGCCCAACTTCAGGCTTGCTGTATTGTATGCAGCACCTCCGGACCACCCATTACAGGTAGGGATTGTAGACCCCAAAGTGTAGAATAAAAATTCCTACTGTGCTAGCTGGCTCGATGAACTACTACTCCCAGCTCATTCCCTTGTTCCAGGCCCTGCCAGCCACCTCATCTGTGATGGCCTTCACCACTACCATGGTAGCACCACAGTCCCTCACTGACTTCTGCATCCTTTCAGACTGTCTCTCACTCCCCAATCTGATCCGGAATTCCTCCACAGCTTTCCAGTGTGTGTGCCATGCACCGACCACTGGAGGACTCCTTGCTGAGCTTCTCTCGTAGCACTGTCTGTTGCTCTCCTGCTCCCTTTTGGTGGAGGAACTTGACTGACCTGCACAGAGTTCTGGCCTCAACCCAATAGAACACCTTTGGGATGAATTGGAGTGGAGGCTGCGAGCCAGGCCTTCTCATTCAACATCAGTGCCTGACCTCACAAATTCGCTTCATGAAGAATGGACAAACATTCCCATAGACATACTCCTAAACCTTGTGGACAGCCTTCCCAGAAGAGTTGAAGCTGTTATAGCTGCAAAGGGTGGACCAACTCAATATTGATCCCTATGGACTAAGACTGGGATGCCATTAAAGTTCATTTAAAGGCAGGTGTCCAAATACTTTTGACAATATAGTGTATGATGTAAATACTGAGAGGTGGACAACCACATGCTCCTGTGAGAGTTTACAGGACCTGGAGGAATGTGATTTTGAGTGCTGGCTGGACTTTATGCTAAGCGTGGCTCTTTCTATTTTAATATTTCGTTGTATACATGTATAGGGGTACATGTGGTGAGCTGCTGCTGCACATTATTGATCTTTCCACATTTGATTATTGGATATTTTAGTTATTGGGGTATATAGTCTTGAAGTAGGCCCATAAGCGCGGGTGCTGTGAATATTATAGTGGGGAGTTGTGTATCTTATGACAGAGAATGCATTAAGGTAAAATATACTTACACTTTAGAATCACTTTTAGTTTTTAACGTCTATACTTTTATTTTAAAAAGCCTTAACATACTTACTCTTCCTCACAGAGAGATAAGCTGATGGTCCCAAGGAAGAAAAGGAGTAACAGGGATTTCTTCAAGGTGAACATCTTTGGGCTCTGTGCATAATTGGAATTCATGGAAAGAAACAGAAGATAAAATTGAAAATATGACTAAAAAATTAACATGAGGCCCCCTAATGTTAGGTACACATAAAATAGTTGTTCTAATACAAGAAAGTATCCAATGTTCATTTGCTCTAATCCATCATAAAGGATCGCATACACCTGGCACTCATTATTGGCTGGTTGAGTGTTTTTTAAATGGATTTGCTTGATGCTTTTCAGACCTTAATAGATCTGGCTACCCATGGATAAAACAATGATTAACCACCTCCTATCCGCGCTATAGCCGAATGACGGCTACAGCGCGCCTCTAAAATGCCGGGAGGACATCTATTGACGTCCTCCCATTCGGCTCGTGCTGGGCACGCTCCCGCGGGCACGAGCTGCGCGTGCACGTGCCGCCGCACACTGCGGGTGCGTGCCCGCGGGTCGGGCGGACCCGATGTCCGCCGGAGACCTGCGATCTCCTTACAGAGAGGAGGAACGGGGAACCGCCGAAGTAAACACGGCGGTTCCCCGTTCTGTGAATGGGACATGACAGATCTACTGATCCCTGTCACTGGGATCAGTTAGATCTGTTATGTCCCGGCCAGCTCCACCCCCCCACAGTTAGAACACACCCAGGGAACATTGTTAACCCCTTCACTGCCCCCTGCAGGTTAACCCCTTCACTGCCAATGACATTTATACAGTAATCAGTGGACATTTAAATTTCTGATCTTTGTATAAATGTCATTGGTCCCAAAAATGTGTCAAAAACGTCCGACATGTCCGCCCCAATAACGCAGTACCGATAAAAATCGCAGATCGCCGCCATTACCAGTAAAAAAAAAAAAAAATTAAAAACGCCATAAATCAATGTCCATAGTTTGTAGGCGCTATAACTTTTGCGCAACCGAATCAATAAACGCCGATTGCGATTTTTTTAACCAAAAATATGTAGAAGAATATAAATCAGCCAAAACTGATGAATAAATTTGTTTTTTATTTTCGGATATTTATTATAGCAAAAAGTAAAAAATATTGTTTTTTATTCAAAATTGTTGCTCTTTTTTTGTTTATAGCGGCGATCAGAAATGACGCAGAGGGGATCAAATACCACCAAAAGAAAGCTCTATTTGTGGGAAAAAAAGGACGCAAATTTTGTTTGGGTACAACGTCGTGCGACCGCGCAATTGTCATTCAAAGAGCGACAGCGCTGAAAACTGAAAATTGGTCCGGGCAGGAGGGGGGTTTAAGTGCCCAGTAAGGGAGTGGTTAAGGGGTCTAACTTAATCCCTCAAAAGGAAGAGCACAGCAGGTTCTAAGACACCATTGGATCTGGTTCGCAAAAACCTAAGTTCCATGCTAAATTATATATATTTTCCAGAGCTTTCTATCTTAAACGGGGATAGCTTTTGCCTCCCCTGGTCTACCCACTCTGGCCCTCACTCAAGCAGTGCTAAAGGATGTTAGAGTAAAAAATGTACTTATTGTATATGAATCTGCTTTACTAACTGGACTAAGGGTTTATTGTATGAATGAGAAGAGTCTCAGGATAATGGTCTCTGGGATATTTATTTGTTCCAGGTTTGGAGAGAAGGAGAATGAGATTATTAAGATTATGTGAAAATAATTGTTCATTATAAGGTATATAACTTATGAATGCCATCTCTCTACTGTACTGTTTCCTAACAAGGGCATACATGATGGAAGGACAATATTTTATGTATAACGGTGTTAGTATATTAAAGCTACCCACAAAAAGAAAAAAAAACTGTAAGGCAAAGGCATAATGAGCTAGAATGCACCGCATACTAGCCCATTATGAAATACTCTCCTTAGAATGAAGCTCCCGCAGGGCTGCCCGGTCCCTGCAGGGGGGCATACATCTTCGCTGTGGGGCTTCTTCCGGGTTCGCGGCTCTGAACTGTTGAGCCGCGAGACGTCACTCCGTGCAAGCGCAGGAGCTCATCTTTCTGGCGGACTTTCCGGCAGGGTCCAGCGCTATGCCCCAGGCATTCACCAGCCATCACTGCGCATGCGCTGTGACTTCACCGGCTGCATTGCAAGTGGAATATCTCCTAAACCATAAAGGTTTAGGAGATACTCATTTTACCTACAGGTAAGCCTTATTATAGGCTTACCTGTAGGTAAAAATTACTTTAGGTGGTAGACAATCGCTTTAATAATATTTGAGCCAAATGATATTGGAATTCAGTGAAAGTATGTAAGGTTTTTTTTCATGAACTAAATGGCAATATCCCACCCCCCCACTTCTACTGGTCACCTGATAAAGATTTGAATTACATGTTCTACATATTTCTGCTCTGTACCAGAATTGTTCTCTAACATCTGGACACACATTTCCACAAATCTGCACACACAAACCTGACTTAAGCAAAGATATTTTGTTTCTACTGTACCTTTTTGTTTATTAGGTTTTATATTTTGCTTTATTTGCTTATTCAGTAAAATTTACTGTTAAATACATTTTTGATTTTTATACAAGTAAATAAGTATCTAAGAAGTACTTATTAAGGGACCCCACTAAGAGCTGTGAAGGAACTTTAGGGATTGAATCTCAGGCTAACCAAGGAAAGAAGAGACATTTGTGCTTTGTGTTTCCAGAAGACTTTCTTACTGAATTCTTCACAGGGCAGAGAATATACTGAATGCACAAGAACATTAGATGAGGGTCAAACTAATATTAGCAAGTATATGACATTTTTCCATTGAAAAGCTTTTTCACTCAGAGCTGTCTGAACTTTAAAGCCTTGTGCACACGGGAAGACGATCGTACGTATGATCGTCGCAAATCATATGTTGCATAATGTAACTTGCATACTGACTGCACTACACGATCGTACGAGCACAGAAGAACGTTCAGGTGCATGTAATTAGCATCCGGCCATTCCTGACTTCGGAGCATGCATGTTTTGCACAATACAACTTGTTGTACCAACTGCTCTGTACACACGATACAACGGTCGTATGAGCGTTTGTATGTGCGACCAAGTTTTCTAGTCTGCTCATACAACTCCCTTGTACGATCATTGTATGTTCGACTGCTCTAATCGCGCATACGAACGATCGATATCGCATACAACGGTTGTTAGTACGACCTGTTGTATACGATCATCGTTCCGTGTGTACGAGGCTTAACAGTTCATCTAATTAGAACCCAGAGAGCCTACAAGAGTCCACATGTGTAGATCTACATCATAAATAAATCACTAAGCACATTGGTATAAAACATTCATGCAGACACGAGCAGATAGGGAATCGTTCTTTCCAAATGGGCATTTTATACTTTTGGCTGACCATACCCCTTTATCAACCATTATAGGGAAATAATAGATTTCTCATTTACATATCAAATGTAGTTAAGGGTTGAAGAAACTTGGGAGGATAAATTACTTAAAAAATAATCAATTTTAAGAAAAATGATATGAGGGACATTGTGGTTCTGAGAATGTAGGCAGCCGAAAGACTTTAGTGGAGATCTACTCTACAAAGATCGGGGTTGGCTTATATAATAGAAGACAAACAAGTTGAGTAAAGAGAAGTTTTAATTAAAGTTTAATTTAGAAGTCACATCTTTATTTTCTCACATACCTGACACCACATGTATTTACTAAAATATTTACCTTCTAGTCTCCAGCCAGGACAAAGATCATCACCCAGTCAGCAGATTAGTTATCTCCTGATCTGCTATTGAGACAATTTTAATCTAAAATCAATCTAAGATGGATTCCAGCTCAATGTTTTTGCTTTACTTTATATACAGTAGCATGCGGTCGTTTTGGACAATTATGTATTCCTGCTTAAGTGTTCAGTCAGTTTTTCTTAAAAGAAAGTTACCGGCACATTAACAATTTTGTATGTGACTTGCTGTTGCAATAAAGTTTGCTTGGTACCAGAAAGTGGCTGGAAATCCCTGGTTTCTGGGGTACAGACCCCACTTTTAGGAGACTCTCACTGGATAAAAAGTGTCCCCAATGCTATCCCCAGCAGTGGTGGTGCTCATGACGGCATTCAGACTTTTGTCAGTATGGACAGAGTTACCTCAACCTACATCACTCAAAATAAATATTCCAGTACTCCTAGCTCCAGGCAGTGTTGCCAACCTCTCATAGCATTTTTTACTGACAAAACATGGACAAAAATGTGAGAGAGCACATTTTTTGCTGACAACCTAATAAACTAAGACAACCGATATAAACACAATATTGAAACACTGACAATACCATAACAAATAATTTGCAATTTTACACTTAAAAGTCAACACAGCATGACAAATTATCAGCCTCTAATATTTAGACAGTTGTAAAATTCACTGATTTGTACAAACTATCTGTAAATTTACTGACAGTTGGCAACAATGGCCCCAGGCCAATCCAGCATAAGGAGGGACACAGGATTACTACAGCTGTGCAGCCTCCATCCCACTGCTTCGACCAATGGTGATTGGCATGACTGAACCCCCAGTACCCCATCTATTCTACTTCCATTAGCCCACCATATTTGTATCTATAGGAAAAAAGAGGACTTCTACCTGTTCCACATATTAATAAATTCTCTAGAAAAAACATTTGGCAGGACCCAAGTACTACCAATGATGGACATTACTGGCACGTAACATGAGACCAAACACAAATTAAAATATTAAACATTAATGATTATTTGTGCAAAGTTGCATGTAATGTTTTATATTTTAACTTGTGTTTGGTCTCATGTTAAGTGCCAGTAAAGTCCATCATTGGTCAGACTTGGGTCCACCCAAATCTTTTTTCTACACATTTGTATCTATTCCAGAGTCCAGCCAGGGAGTTGGAAGAGGCTGCCAGGTCAGCCGCCCCCGAGGAAGACAGACATGAGAGGAAGGCAATAAAGTAATCAGGTGAAAAAAAATAAGAGCCCAGTGATATCTGCTGCTGAATCTGTCTCACACTGTACAGCCACAGTGTCCCCTGTCACTTCTGAAAGCCGGACAAAGTATTCATTAACATGGAAAGGCAAGCACTGAGAAAACGCTGTTGCACAGCATGATCCTGCGATTCTGCAATGGTTTTTTTACATGGTGGAAGCGTTTAGAGACAGTTTACCTTTCCATGCTAATTTATATTTTTCCATATTAATTTAATGTGTAACTTGGGGGGGCGTGTCCAAGATGGCGGAGTGAGCAGCCGTCTATTCCGGAGCTCTGCTACAAGCCATCTATTTACCTTATCCTGGCCGGGTCCCTAGAGATCAGTTCCTGCAGGAAACCTCAGTGAATGCCTCCTAAGCACTCAGGGAGAGGCAGAGGAGGGAAAAAGCTTTGGTTCTCTCCAAAAATAACAGCTCTCTACAACCAGGAGCCTCAGTGGAGCGGGGAGCTACAACCATGTGTCAACATGCCGTCCCAGGCAGAGCCTGCAGAGACACCTGCAGCCTCTGCCCTTGGCATCTTTGAGGTTATGGCAGCGATAGCCACATGCCAAGCAGCGGTCACAGCCTGCCAAGCGACCCTCACCTCTAAGATCGAGGCTGTCAGGATGGATATTGGGCTCATCCGGCAGGACTTAGACAAAGTCTGTACCCGCCTGACTACTGCTGGGATGTGGATAAGCCTGCTGGAGGACAACATGGCAGACGACACAGGTGCGCTCTGCTCCCTGCACTCCAGGGCCAAGATACTGGAACACCGTGCTGAGGACGCCGAGAGCAGGTGCAGATGGAACAGCCTCTGGATTGTCGGCCTGGTGGAAAGAGTGGAGGGTAAGAACCCCACTGTCTTTGCAGGGGAGCTGTTCAGATCCTTGCTACCTGTGACCCAATTGTCTCCCTAATTTACAATTGAGAGGGCCCACCGCATGCCACCACAACCTGGTCTGCAAGAAGCCATCCCTGTACTTTTATCATGCGGCTGCTAAATTTCAGGGACTGGGATGAACTGCTTGGAGCGGCAAGGGCGGCAGGGGAGCTAATTTATCAGAACAACCACATCATTTCTCTGTTGAGACCCAGAAGCTCCTCCGGTCCTTTTATGCTGTCAAGGCAGGTTTGCGGGCCATGGGGATCAAACGCAGTGTGCTTTTCCCAGCTATGCTGAGAGTGGTGGACGGGGAGATGATCCACTTTTTTACCTACACCAAGGATGCTGCAGACTGGCTGGAGACTTTGCCACCCATGAGATGAAGATGGCTCCTACACCCTTGTTAATCCTCATTGCCAGTTAAGGGACCCTTTCTCCTTGAGTAAAACTTTTTGATATGGAACTCCCTATGCTGCGGTTGTTCTATTGCTGCAGACTGACTGGAGCTGTTTGACACCGTATTACCTGGGCTGGGACCTGTTACCTCTTGCCTGAGTGATAATCACCTTTACTAACACTGGGCCCGTTGGCCTTTGTTGGAATACCATTTTAAGAATTATACCCCTGGCCCAATCCTGGTGACCGTCAGGAACCCGGTTCTGTTGACATTAAAGCATCTCCTATGGAACTCTTATGTGACCATTCTTTCTGTTGGATCCAGGTGATAGACTAAGCTGGGATCTGAACCCTCTCCATCTACTACACGTCTCCCAGTTCTTTGTTGCCCTAGGGTAAGTTAATCGCTTTTGGTGGGGGGGGGGGGGGGGGGTGCTGGCCATTGCTAGCAGGTTGCTACAGTTTTTGATGACCTACTGTATGTCTGGGCTTTATGGCTTTTTTTCTTTACCTTTTTTCTGTTCAGTTTTTATGCTCTGTTCCTTTATGGTATGGTTTGCTCTTTATCATGTGCAATGGCTGCTCTGAGGTGGTTTGGTGGGCTGGCAAAGGCAAATTCTCAGCTGAGATGCTGCCTTTTAACTATGGGCCCTCTTGGGGTGCTGGAGTGTGAACACATGGGGGGTCTTCTGTACTACATTGTTTCTTGTTATTACCATGGCTCAAGTGTCCATAGTCTCTTGGAATGTGCGGGGTCTAAATTCTGCTCTCAAACGATCCCTGGTATTCAATTTCTCCAGAGATACTCCCCGCACATCTGCATTCTGCGGGAAACCCACCTCATGGGCTCAAAAATTTGGGATCTAAAAAGAGCCTGGGTGGGTGCGCACTACCACACCACATACTCCAGCTACTCGAGGGGGGTCAGTATTCAAACTCACTAAGGGCTTCCTTTTCAATTGTTGGATATTAGAACAGACCCTGGGGGGATGCTATATTATAATGCATGTTATGTTAGCTGGTACCTTGCGTGCTGGTTGGGTTATATCTGCCCCCTCCAGCGGACCCTACTCTATTGTCCACCATCATGCAATTGGTAATAAGCTATGGGGTTGACAATGTTGTGGTTGTAGGGGACTTCAATTTGACTCCTTCCGCAGATCTGGACAGACTCCATTTTTGCTCTATATGGACTCCTGGTTTGCCCCAATGGGATAGTACATTTCCCCCTTACGGCTGTGTAGCGACATTTTCATCCTGCTACCAAGGCGTTTACGTTCCACTCCTCCACATTCTATACACTCTCACATATAGACCCGATCTATGCATCCCAATCCATGCTCCGGAAGGATATTCTGCCCAGAGGCGTTTCGGACCATGCTCCCATACTCTTGAAAGTATCCCTGGGCCCCCCTGGGAAGAGGCTGTGTAGACTGTCCAGATACTGGATTGAGAGTGCTGGAGTCCAGGAGGCTGTACAGTAGGGCATATGTAATTTCTGCTTAACAAACACTGAGACCAACACCCCCTTGTGCAGTGAGATGAATTTAAGGACTGGACTAGAGGGGAGTAGATATTTTGTATTGATGTAGAACAAAATATGTCAGCAAAATCTCTGGAGGAGCTAGAGGAGGCAACTAGGCAGAAGAAGGTTGAGTACGTGGCTAAACCTGATCGGGGCACATATGGGGACTGGCAATGTGCTTTGAGAGGGCTCTGCCTTCTTAGAGTTGAAATGACAAAAAAAGTCCCTCCTAAGCACCACACAGCGGGTCTTTGAGTATGAAAATAAGAATGGCAGGTTGTTGGCGTGGCTAACCAGGGGGCAATTTGCAGTAACCCACATTAGTGGTATATAGGATTCTGGCGGGGTGGTGTTGAGATTGCCTAACAGTATCAATGAGAGATTTTTTAAATTCTACAGGGACCTGTACCCTTCCAGGGTGGACTATACCCCGAATGAGCTTAATATTTACCTGGACAAAGTCTCCTTTCCTACTCTTGACCCTGGGTTATGTGAGAGACTGGAATCTGCTGTCATCCTGGTAGAGGTACAGATAGCCCTTTCACAGCTCCAGGCAGAGAAGACCCACGGGTTGGATGGCCTTCCGACTGAATTTTACTCCCAGTACCAGGAGTTGCTAGCCCCCTAGACCTGTCTCTCTCTATGAACATTTTTTTTCTCTTGAGGCTCTCCCTGCCTCAATGTCCGAGGTGGTGGTGGTATTGGTGCTCAAACTGGGCAAGTACCCCGAGGAATGCTCCTCCTATAGGGCAATATCCCTCATAAATGTGGACGCCAAGATCTTGGCTAAGATCTCGGCTAATAGACTGTCCAGGGTATAGGAGGAGCTGATTCATGTGGATCAAACTGGGTTTATGCCTGGGAAGGGCACTGATATTAACCCCTATCCCTCAATCTTTCTGTGTCTTATGCTAGCTGTGGATGTAGGGTCATCGCCTCCTTGGATGCCGAAAAGGCATTCGACTTGGTCAAATGGGACTTTCTATGGGAGACATTGGATAGATTTGGCTTTGGCCCAAAGATTATCCAGTGGTTGCGAATGCTCTATAATGCGCCCAAGGTCCGTAATCATACTAATGATGCCCTTTAGGCTTTTTTCTCGCTGTCCCTGACCCATTTTTCCCTAGCCCTTTAACCCCTAGCCACCTTGATCTGGGAATCCGACCAGATTAAGGGTCTCAAATGAGCTCCCTGGAATAAAAAAAATCTCATTGTACGCCGACAATGCGCTCTTATACCTACAGGATGCCAACGAGTCAACAGTGGCGTTAGACATCTTTTAATGAATTTTGAAGGTTCTCGGCATTAAAATGAATTGGACAAAATTAGTTTCTCCAAGACCCCCAAACCAGAGAACTTGCCGCCCACACCCCTCTGCAGTGGGTTGATCAGTTCAGGTATCTGGGTATCCAGGTTCGGCAGGACTTGACCAGTTTTGATGACCTCAACCTGGCACCGGTGTTATCCCAGCTTCGATCCAAATGTGCTTTGTGGAACTCGTTGCCACTGAATCTCCTGAGCCGCATAAATCTGCTCAAAATGATATTCCTCCCAAAATTTCTAAACATATTTCGCTCCTGCCCAAGCTGGATACCCGGATCCTACTTTTCTGAACTGAATAGATGTACTGGTTCCTTAATTTGGGGGGTCCTCCCGCGATTAGCCAGATTAACTTTGACTCTCCCGACATAATGTGGTGGGCTGGCCTTACCTGACTACCGGGTCTAATATTGGGCAGCCATCTTGGTCACTGTTCAGTGGTGGTTTGTGAGCTCTAGAGCCAATGCAGCAGTATGTCTTGAGGTGTACATTCTTGGGTAGCTCCAGGAGTTGGGCACCTGGCCTATTGGGGAAGTTGGGCCTAGCCTGACCTCCCGCTTCCCACCAAAACAACGCTGAGGGTTTGGGTAGTATCTAGGCCTAGGTAATTGATGATCCCCCTATACCACTCTCTGGGGAAACCCTAATCTACCACACTTTCACTCTATTTCTGACCCCCTGGTGTGGGCGAGATATGGCGTCAAAACTATTGGGGATGTGTTCTTGGCAGGGACCCTGTGCTTCCCAGTCCTTAAGAGCAAATTCAATTTGCCTGGGTGGATGTACTTCCACCACCTGCAGTTACGCCACGTTGCGTGCACCCATTTTTTTTTAATAATATGATATTATGTGGCTTTGCAAGAATAATTATAATAATAGATCTTGACTAGAGATGATAAATCTCCTTTTATGAGAACAACATCAAGAGAAAGTTAGTCCAAATCCCTGGACCTGATTATCTGACTGTCCCATTTTTACTGGGATACATATGTTCTGCCCCCAGTCAGTTTCTTTTAAACTCTCATTTAAAGAATTAAAAGACAGAAAATGATACAGCAGTATAAAAATTGTCAAGCAGCAGGACAGTTTTAATGGGAAAATTATCCTAAAACAAAAACAGAAGCCACAAGCAGGTGTTTTCCTTCAAGAATGCATAGACTGCACATAATAAAGCAGTGTAAAAGTGGCCATGGAGGCTTCAATGAGCAAGACCAAAATGTACTACAGATACAAGGCACATGCAGATGTTTTCATTTAAAAATAAAGAGACTGCAGACTGTAACAAATTGTCCAGCAGAAGTACAATTTTAATCATGGATATTAGATCTACCTGGTGTGTGCGCAACTTGTATTTGTACTATGATATATAGGATGATGTGAATATATAATATATTGTGAGGTGGTTTAGGTGCACATTGCCCTTGCAGTGCTTTTTTCACTTTTAAAAGAGAAGTATGGGGTTTATTTATTTATGCCAGAATCATACTTACCTAGGTGGATGCTGCATCTGTCCCCCGCTGGCTCTAACACTGAGAACCGAGCGATCAAACACAACTAATCACCCGGTTACCACAGCTCCATAAGCAGAGTGCTGGTGACTGGTGTCAGGTTCCTAGTTGCTCGCTGAGAGGCTGTGCTGGATGCCGGTCCAGGCATATGGGTGGATCCCGACCATATGGTTTGCTATCCTTCTTGAGCCTGCACCGTCTCTGTGACATCAGCCAACAGCAGGCTTCAGGGTGAACTGCACTCCTGTAATCCATAGGAGGAGTACAGCCAAACGAGCTTAAAGTGTTACTAAACCCACAACAGTAAAATCAGTCTGTATATGCAGCATAGCCTGTATGTTATACTCATTGTGGAAGTTAAGGGGTTAATCAAGCATTGTTTTAAAAAGGCTGTTTTATCTTGTATGCACAGATTCTTCCCCCTTGCACTGTCAATCTAAGCAAGTTCATATAATACACAGCAGGGTGGTAAAGCTGCACATGCTCAGTTTGGTCTCTTATGTTGGAGAGTACATTTCTTGTTTCAGTTGAACTGTTCAGGTTACATGATATTGACATCACACATGTGGGCGTATATAGAGGCTGTAGTGGAAATCACCTCCTATTTGAACACACAGCTATGGGCAAACTGTGCAGGTTATCAGGAAACCGTGATATGCAGATCACCCAAAAAGTTATATGGCGCAGTATTTTAATGTAAAAAGATTTATAAGCTGTGGGCACTGTGGTGGTGGTGGTGGTGGGGGCTGGGGGCAAATTAACTATTTTCATATTACTGGGTTTAGTAACACTTGAATTTATCCTATAGATTTTAGTTACTAAAAGATTTAGATTTCCCCTGCTAATTTCCTCTGACATATTTAGTCCCAGGGTACCATTTAGTGGTCAAGTCAATTATTGATTGTGCATGCAAAATGTTAATCAATAATCTGGGCTACAAATTCTGAGCCAGGTTTCTGTGTTGCATCGTTTTCACTGTATAAATAGAAACCGGGATCATCACACATCTCATTGAGGGATCATTTGACTTACATCAATCAGGACACCCCAATCAAAGACAGCTTATCAGGACCACACATTATCAGACACCCCAGGATCCACATCTTCCAGCATAGCTAGATGCCATCTTGGGAAGACAAACCCTCCACCTATTATCAGCAGCCATCTTTAAGGGTCTGGTCAGCAGCCATTGTAAGGACTGCATTCACTTTAAGTATATTTTCTCCATTTCTCTTGATAATTTTATTCCTTTTCTGGTTGGCGATAATTTTGTGCTGGCTGATTTTCTACCCCGTTAGATCCCCTAACACCCTGTGACTTGGTCATTTGCAGTATTGGCATAAATTAAACGGACTCCACGGGGGAATGCAAATGGTTTCAGGCTGAGTGGTCAAATGCGGATTATTGTGCCAAATTTAATAAAAACTAGTATTAATAAAAATCTGCTGTAACGGGGTACATTTTAGAAAGTCATTGCAAAATCTTGGAATCAATGTCATCTCAGATTCACTGTTATATGCTGTTTGTAAGTGACTTCTGTAAAATAAGTATTAATTGATTTGTTTTTCTAGTTTTGCAGTCCATACTTGCACTTGGTCTTATTGTGTTTAACTAAAGAATTTCTTCACTGGGCAAAGAATCTCAGGGATAGTTAATTAGTTAGCTTATTTATTTAAAAATATATATTTTTACACTGGAGGCACTGTTGCTTATCGATCGATTACAGCTGATTACACAAATCATTCAAACATTCCCTTACCTCAGATATTATTAAGTATTGGGTACTGGAGAACCTGAGGGTCATTATTTATATTTCAATATATGGTGAGCGCTGCTGCTCTCTTTTTATTTTAATTGATTTTCACATTTCCTTCTATAGCTTTGCCAAGCAGAGCACACTCCCAGATGGCACACTCCTTCCCAGACTTCCCCCAGTATTCACATAAGAGGACTCTGTCTAGACCTTCAAGGCCTTAAGCACCCCCTGCAGGACCCTCAGAAGAAAGGCCGGATAGACCAGCAATTACAGTTATGTCTCCCATGTTCAGTAGCACTTCATGGGCCCTTTAGTTTAGCTTTGCAAGGACTACATGTTCAGCAGTACAGGGGTATTTCATGCCCATGCCCCATCTACCTTGGGTCCCACCTACCCTTACATTTATATTGGCACTCGCTACAACAATGTCATCACTAGAGGGGCTTTCCTAAAAGGGAGCCAACATCCAATTACAACTAGTGTTGAGCGAACCCGGACTGTAACGTTCGGGTCCGTACCGAACTTTCGGGTGTCCAGGCCACGGACCCGGACCCGGACATTTCAAAAATCGGTCGGGTTCGGTCCGGGGTTCTGCTATTTTACTCCACGTGTTGAGAAGCTGCAGGGCAGCCAATCAACAAGCGTTTCACTGGTTTGCCCTTAGAAGCCATCACAGCCATGCCTACTAATGGCATGGCTGTGATTGGCCAGTGCATCATGTGACCCAGCCTCTTTATAAGCTGGAGTCACGTAGTGCTGCAGTCACATGCTCTTGGTCTGATCCTGCATCCTGAGATAGATTACTTTACTACTGCTCTGCTGTTGCTCTGAGGACAGATAGCAGAAATTAGAGATTTCACATACCGCTGCTTTGAGTTGCAGATCAAACTCTGCATAAAACAACGATCGCTATGATCGTGCTCAACAATCAGATTGTTGGACTAATTTGAGATTTCAAATACCGCTGCTTTGAGTTGCAGATCAAACTCTGCATAAAAGAACGATCGCCACAATCGTGCTCAACGATCAGATTGTTGGAGGAATTTGAGATTTCAAATACTGCTGCTTAGAGTTGGAAATTGCAGATTAAACTCTGTCTAACGCAACGATCATACGTTCGTACACAACGATCAGATTGTGGGATCGTACACAATGATCATATTGTGGGAGTAATTTGAGATTTCACATACTGCTGCTTTGAGTGATCTGACTGCACTAACGTTGAGTTTCGTCGCCATAAACTTTAGAGTTTAATCAGGTTGTTAGACTAACAACTCGTGCTAGTATCGCTAGCAACAAAA
>BLSH010466912.1:378802-404114 GCA_018402905.1 Glandirana rugosa | reverse complement strand
AGCCGTGACCGGGGGGGGGGACATAAACCGCAACTAACAACAGTGGCACTGCATGTATAGCACATTGAAGTAACACAAATCTTCCGTGTGGATCAGTAACCACACGGTCACAGGAGAAGGGAAGACCCTTTCTCACCAGTATAGACACCCCTCGGGCATAATTAGAATAAGTAGAATGATATGCTGACATCACCCAGTGTTTTTTAAGGGCAAGAATTCTGGATCCAACCAGGTGCGTCTCTAGCAGGCACAAAATGTGGGGATTATGATTCTTAAGGAAATTGAACATGGAGGCCCTTTTAAATTTAGAGTTCAGTCCCCTAATATTCCATGCAATGCACTTAATGTCAGCCATTTAGTAAGAGGGTAAAATCACCAGCCCCGGCACGGCCGCAAACCCAGAAGAGGAGAGGGAGGTGAGGACAGAAACAATCATTCATACACTCAGTCATTCCAATGCATACCAGCACCTTGCATTTTATACTTTTAGTTGACCATACCCCTTTATCAACCATTATAGCAAAACAATAGATTCCTCCTTTACATATCAAATGTAGTTAAGGGTTGAAGAAACTTGGGAGGAGAAATTACTTAAAAAATAATCCATTTTAAGAAAAATGATATGAGGAACCTTGCCATCATTTGAAATAAATAAATAAAATAAAACAGAGGAGTCATTTAAACTTTATCTGAAATCTGAATACCAAGGATTATTTCCTTATCAATAATTATATTAAAAAGAATAATAATATATTAATGATATTCCAGCATATACTTACCGGGTAGTTCAGTTGGTGCTGAGAATATAGACAGCCGGAAGACTTTAGTGGAGGTCTACTCTACAAAGATCGGGGTGGGCTTATATAATAGAAGACAAACAAGTTGAGTAAAGAGAAGTTTTAATTAAATTTTAATTTAGAAGTCACATCTTTATTTTCTCACATACCTGACACCACATGTATTTACTAAAATATTTACCTTCTAGTCTCCAGCCAGGACAAAGATCATCACCCAGTCAGCAGTTTAGTAATCTCCTGATCTGCTATTGAGACCGTTTTAATCTAAAATCAATCTAAGAGGGATTCCAGCTCAATGTTTTTGCTTTACTTTATATACAGTAGCATGCGGTCATTTTGGACAATTATGTATTCCTGCTTAAGTGTTCAGTAAGTTTTGCTTAAAAGAAAGTTACCAGCATATTAACAATTTTGTATGTGACTTGCTGTTGCAATAAAGTTTACTTGGTACCAGAAAGTGACTGGACATCCCTGGTTTCTGGGGTACAGACCGGACTTTCAGGAGACTCTTCATGGATCAAAAGTGTATCCAGTTCTGTCCCCAGCAGTGGTGGTGCTCAGGACGGCATTCAGACTTTTGTCAGTATGGACAGAGTTACCTCAACCTACATCACTCAAAATAAATAATCCAGTACCCCTAGCTCCAGGCAGTTTTGCCAACCTCTCATGTCATTTTTTACTGACAAAACATGGACAAAAATGTGGCAGAGCACATTTTTTGCTGACAACCTAATAAACTAAGACAACCGATATAAACACAATATGGAAACACTGACAATACCCTTAACAAATAATATGCAGGTTTACACTTAAAAAGTCAACACAGCATGACAAATTATCAGCCTCTAATATTTAGACAGTTGTAAAATTCACTGATTTGTACAAACTATCTGTAAATTTACTGACTGTTGGCAACAAT
Organism: Glandirana rugosa; assembly: GCA_018402905.1. Taxonomy (NCBI): domain Eukaryota; kingdom Metazoa; phylum Chordata; class Amphibia; order Anura; family Ranidae; genus Glandirana; species Glandirana rugosa. The sequence continues at coordinate 402,398 of BLSH010466912.1, read as the reverse complement.
GGCCCCGGGCCAATCCAGCATAAGGAGGGACACAGGATTACTACAGCTGTGCAGCCTCCATCCCACTGCTTCGACCAATGGGGATTGGCATGACTGAACCCCCAGTACCCCATCTATTCTACTTCCATTAGCCCACCACATTTGTATCTATAGGAAAAAAGAGGACTTCTACCTGTTCCACATATTAATATATTCTCTAGAAAAAACATTTGGCAGGACCCAAGTACTACCAATGATGGACATTACTGGCACGTAACATGAGACCAAACACAAATTAAAATATTAAACATTAATGATTATTTGTGCAAAGTTGCATGTAATGTTTTATATTTTAACTTGTGTTTGGTCTCATGTTAAGTGCCAGTAAAGTCCATCATTGGTCAGACTTGGATCCTCCAAAATCTTTTTTCTACACATTTGTATCTATTCCAGAGTCCAGCCAGGTTGTTGAAAGAGGCTGCCAGGTCAGCCGCCCCCGAGAAAGACAGACATGAAAGGGAGGAAATAAAGTAATCAGGTAAGAAAAAATAAAAGCCCAGTGATATCTGCTGCTGAATCTGTCTCACACTGTACAGCCACAGTGTCCCCTGTCACTTCTGAAAGCCGGACAAAGTATTCATTAACATGAAAAGGCAAGTACTGAGAATACACTGTTGCATAGCATGATCCTGCGATTCTGCAATGTTTTTTTTACACGGTGGCAGCGTTTAGAGACAATTTACCTTTCCATGCTAATGCTAATCTATATTTTTCCATGCTCATTAAAGTGTAACTTGGGGGGGCATGTCCAAGATGGCCGAGTGAGCAGCCGTCTATTCCGGAGCTCTGCTACAAGCCATCTATTTACCTTATCCTGGCCGGGTCCCTAGAGATCAGTTCCTGCAGGAAACCTCGGTGAATGCCTCCTAAACGCTCAGGGAGAGGCAGAGGAGGGAAAAAGCTTTGGTACTCTCCGGAAATAACAGCTCTCTACAACTAGGAGCCTCAGTGGAGCTGGGAGCTGCAACCACGTGTCAACATGGCGTCCCAGGCGGAGCCTGCACAGACACCTGCAGCCTTTGCCCCTGGCATCCTGGAGGTTATGGCAGCGATAGCCACATGCCAAGCAGCGGTCACAGCCTGCCAAGCCACCCTCACCTCTAAGATCGAGGCTGTCAGGATGGATGTTGGGCTCATCCGGCAGGATTTGGACAAAGTCTGTACCCACCTGACTACTGCTGGGATGCGGATAGGCCTGCTGGAGGACAATATGGCAGACGACACAGGTGCGCTCCGCTCCCTACACCCCAGGGCCAAGATGCTGGAACACCGTGCTGAGGACGCCAAGAGCAGGTGCAGACGGAACAACCTCCGGATTGTAGGCCTGGTGGAAAGAGTGGAGGGTAAGAACCCCACTGTCTTTGAAGGGGATCTGTTCAGATCCTTGCTACCTGTGACCCAATTGTCTCCCTACTTTACAATTGAGAGGGCCCACCGAATGCCACCACAACCTGGTCTGCAAGAAGCCACCCCTGTACTTTTATCATGCGGCTGCTAAATTTCAGGGCCTGGGATGAACTGCTTGGAGCGGCAAGGGTGGCAGGGGAGCCGATTTATCAGAACAACCACATAATTTCTCTGTTGAGACCCAGAAGCTCCTCCGGTCCTTTTATGCTGTCAAGGCAGGTTTGCGGGCCAAGGGGATCAAATGCAGTATGCTTTTCCCAGCTAAGCTGAGAGTGGTGGACGGGGAGATGATCCACTTTTTTACATACATCAAGGATGCTGCAGACTGGCTGGAGACTTTGCCACTCATGAGATGAAGATGGCTCCTACACCCTAGTTTATCCTCATTGCCACTTAAGGGACCCTTTCTCCTTGAGTAAAACTTGTTGATATGGAACTCCCTATGCTGCGGTTGTTCTATTGCTGCAGACTGACTGGAGCTGTTTGACACCGTATTACCCGGGCTGGGAGTTGTTACCTCTTGCCCCTGGCCCAATCCTGGCGACCGTCAGGAACCCGGTTCTGGTGATATTAAAGCATCTCCTATGGAACTCTTATGTGACCATTCTTTCTGTTGAATCCAGGTGATAGACTAAGCTGGGATCTGAACCCTCTCCATCTACTACACGTCTTCCAGTTCTTTGTTGCCCTAGGGTAAGTTAATCGCTTTTGGTGGGGGGGATGGGCTGCTGGCCATTGCTAGCAGGTTACTACAGTTTTTGATGACCTACTGTATGTCTGGGACTTTGTGGCTTTTTTTCTTTTCCTTTTTTTCTGTTCAGTTTTTATGCTCTGTTCCTTTATGGTATGGTTTGCTCTTTATTATGTGCAATGACTGCTCTGAGGTGGTTAGGTGGGCTGGCAAAGGCGAATTCTCGGCTGAGATGCTGCCTTTTAACTATGGGCCCTCTTGGGGTGCTGGAGTGTGTACACATGGGGGGTCTTCTGTACTACATTGTTTCTTGTTATTACCATGGCTCAAGTGTCCATAGTCTCTTGGAATGTGCGGGGTCTAAATTCTGCTCACAAACGATCCCTGGTATTCAATTTTCTCCAGAGATACTCGCCGCACATCTGCATTCTGCAGGAAACCCACCTCATGGGCTCAAAAATGTGGGGTCTAAACAGAGCCTGGGTGGGTGCACACTACCACACCACATACTCCAGTTACTTGAGGGGGGTCAGTATTCAAATTCACTAAAGGCTTCCTTTTCAATTGTTAGATATTAGAACAGAACCTGGGGTGACGCTATATTATAATGCATGTTATGTTAGCTGGTACCTTGCGTGCTGGTGGGGTTATATCTGCCCCCTCCAGCGGACCCTACTCTATTGTCCACCATCATGCAATTGGTAATAAGCTATGGGGTTGACAATGTTGTGGTTGTAGGGGACTTCAATTTGGCTCCTTCCGCAGATCCGGACAGACTCCATTTCGCCTCTATATGGACTCCTGGTTTGTCCCAATGGGATAGTACATTTGCCCTTACTGCTGTGTAGTGACATTTTCATCCTGCTACCAAGGCGTTTACATTTCACTCCTCCACGTTCTATACACTCTCCCATATAGACCCGATCTATGCATCCCAATCCATGCTCCGGAAGGATATTCTGCCCAGAGGCGTTTCGGACCATGCTCCCATACTCTTGAAAGTATCCATGGGCCCCCCTGGGAAGAGGCTGTGTAGGCTTTCCAGATACTGGATTGAGAGTGCTGGAGTCCAGGAGGCTGTACAGTAGGGCATATGTAATTTCTGATTAACAAACACTGAGACTACCACCCCCCCTGTGCAGTGAGATGAATTTAAGGACTGGAATAGAGGGGAGTAGATATTCTGTATTGCTGTAGAACAAAATATGTCAGCAAAATCTCTGGAGGAGCTAAAGGAGGCAACTAGTTAGAAGAAGGTCGAGTACGTGGCTAAACCTGATCGGGGCACATATGGGGACTGGCAATATGCTTTGAGAGGGCTCTCCCTTCTTTGAGTTGAAATGACAAAAAAAGTCCCTCCTAAGCACCACACAGCGGGTCTTTGAGTATGAAAATAAGAATGGCAGGTTGTTGGCGTGGCTAACCAGGGGGCAATTTGCAGTAACCCACATTAGTGTTATAAAGGATTCTGGCAGGGTGGTGTTGAGATTGCCTAACAGTATCAATAAGAGATTTTTTTAAATTCTACAGGGACCTGTACTCTTCCAGGGTGGACTATATTCTGAATGAGCTTAATATTTACCTGGACAAAGTCTCCTTTCCTACTCTTGACCCTGAGTTATGTGAGAGACTGGAATCTGCTGTCATCCTGGCAGAGGTACATATAGCCCTTTCGCAGCTCCAGGCAGGGAAGACCCATGGGTTGGTTTGCCTTCCGACTGAATTTTACTTCCAGTACCAGGAGTTGCTAGCCCCTAGACTTGCTTCTCTCTATGAACATTTTTTTCTCTTGAGGCTCTCCCTGCCTCAATGTCCGAGGTGGTGGTGGTATTGGTGCTCAAACCGGGCAAGGACCCAGAGGAATGCTCCTCCTATAGGGCAATATGCCTCATAAATGTGGACGCCAAAATCTTGGCTAAGATCTTGGCTAATAGACTGTCTAGGGTATAGGAGGAGCTGATTCATGTGGATCAAACTGGGTTTATGCCTGGGAAGGGCACAGATATTAACCCCCGACGCCTATCCCTCAATCTCTCTGTGTCTTATGCTAGCTGTGGAAGTAGGGTCATCGCCTCCTTGGATGCCGAAAAGGCATTCGACTTGGTCAAATGGGACTTTCTATGGGAGACATTGGATAAATTTGGCCCGAAGATTATCCAGTGGTTGCGAATGCTCTATAATGCACCCAAGGCCCGTATTCATACTAATGATGCCCTTTAGGCTTTTTTCTCGCTGTCCCTGACCCATTTCGCCCTAGCCCTTGAACCCCTAGCCACCTTGATCCGGGAATCCGACCAGATTAAGGGTCTCAAAGTGAGCTCCCTGGAATAAAAAAAACTCATTGTACGTCGACGATGCGCTCTTATACGTACAGGATGCCAACGAGTCATTAACAGTGGCGTTAGACATCTTTTAATGAATTTTGAAGGTTCTCGGCATTAAAATTAATTGGACAAAATTGGTTTCCCCTAGACCCCCAAACCAGAGAACTTGCTGCCCACACCCCTCTGCAGTGGGTTGATCAGTTCAGGTATCTGGGTATCCAGGTTCGGCAGGACTTGACCAGTTTTGATGACCTCAACCTGGCACCGGTGTTATCCCAGCTTCGATCCAAGTGTGCTTTGTGGAACTCGTTGCCACTGAATCTCCTGGGCTGCATAAATCTGCTCAAAGTGATATTCCTCCCAAAATTTCTATACATATTTCACTCCTGCCCAAGCTGGATCCCCGGATCCTACTTTTCTGAACTGAATAGATGTACTGGTTCCTTAATTTGGGGGGGGGGGGGGGTCCTCCCGCGATTAGCCAGATCAACTTTGACTCTCCTGACATAATGTGGTGGGTTGGCCTTACCTGAATACCGGGTCTACTATTGGGCAGCCATCTTGGTCACTGTTCACTGGTGGTTTGTGAGCTCTAGAGCCAATGCAGCAGTATGTCTTGAGGTGTCCATTCTTGTGTAGCTCCAGGAGTTGGGCACCTGGCCTATTGGGGAAGTTGGGCCTATCCTGACCTCCCGCTTCCCACCAAAACAATGCTGAGGGTTTGGGTAGTATCTAGGTGTAGGTTTGGCCGTCCCAATCGATGATCCCCCTATACCATGCTATGGGGAAACCCTAATCTTCCACACTTTCACTCTATTTCTTACCCCCTGGTGTGGGCGAGATATGGCGTCAAAACTATTGGGGATGTGTTCTTGGCAGGGACCCTGTGCCCCTTCCCAGTCCTTAAGACCAAATTCCATTTGCCTGGGTGGATGTACCTCCACCACCTGCAGTTACGCCACATTGCGTGCACCCATTTATTTTTTAATATTATGATATTATGTTGCTTTGCTGGAATAATTGTAATCATAGATCTTGACTAGAGATGATAAATCTCATTTTATGAGAACAACATCAAAAGAAAGTTAGTCCAAATCCCTGGACCTGATTACCTGACTGTCCCATTTTTACTGGGATACATACTGTAAGTTCTGCCCCCGGCCAGTTTCTTTTAAACTCTCATTTAAAGAATTAAAAGACAGAAAATGATACAGCAGTATAAAAATTGTCAAGCTGCAGGACAGTTTTAATGGGAAAATTATCCTAAAACAAAAACAGAAGCCACACGCAGGTGTTTTCCTTCAAGAATGCATAGACTGCACATAATAAAGCAGTGTAAAAGTGGCCATGGAGGCTTCAATGAGCAAGACCAAAATGTACTACAGATACAAGGCACATGCAGGTGTTTTCATTTAAAAATAAAGAGACTGCAGACTGTAACAAATTGTCCAGCAGAAGTACAATTTTAATCATGGATATTAGATCTACCTGGTGTGTGCGCAACTTGTATTTGTACTATGATAAATAGGATGATGTGAAAATATAATATATTGTGAGGTGGTTTAGGTGCACATTGCCCTTGCAGTGCTTTTTTTACTTTTAAAAGAGAAGGATGGGATTTGTTTTTTTATGCCAGAATCATACTTACCTAGGTGGATGCTGCACCTGTCCCCCTCTGGCTCTAACACTGAAAACCGAGCGATCAAACACAACTAATCACCCGGTTCCCACAGCTCCATAAGCAGAGAGCTGGTGACTGGTGTCAGGTTCCTAGTTGCTCGCTGAGAGGCTGTGCCGGATGCCGGTCCAGGCATATGGGTGGATCCCGACCATATGGTTTGCTATCCTTTTTGAGCCTGCACCGTCTCTGTGACATCAGCCAACAGCAGGCTTCAGGGCGAACTGCACTCCTGTAATCCATAGAAGGAATACAGCCAAATGAGCTTAAAGTGTTACTAAACCCACAACAGTAAAATCAGTCTGTATGTGCAGCATAGCCTGCATGTTATACTCACTGCGGAACTTAAGGGGTTAATCAAGCATTGTTTTAAAAAGGCTGTTTTATCTTGTAAGCACAGATTCTTCCACCTTGCACTGTCAATCTAAGCAAGTTCATATAATACACAGCAGGGTGGTAAAGCTGCACGTGCTCAGTTTGGTCTCTTATGTTGGAGAGTACATTTCTTGTTTCAGTTGAACTGTTCAGGTTACATGATATTGACATCACACATGTGGGCGTGTATAGAGGCTGTAGTAGAAATCTCCTCCTATTTGAACACACAGCTATGGGCAAACTGTGCTGGTTATCAGGAAACTGTGGTATACAGATCACCCAAAAAGTTATATAGTGCAGTATTTTAATGTAAAAATATTTCTAAGCTATGGGCACTGTGGTGTGGGGGGGGGGGGGGGGGCATATGAACTATTTTCATATTACTGGGTTTAGTAACACTTTATTTTATCCTATAGATTTTAGTTACTAATAGAATTAGATTTCCCCTGATAGTTTCCTCTGATATATTTAGTCCCAGGATGCCATCTAGGGGTCATGTGAATTATTGATTGTGTATGCAGAATGTTAATAAATAATCTGAGCTACAAATGAGGCTACAAATTATGGGCCAGGTTCCTGGGTTGCTACATCTTCACTGAATAAATAGCAAGTCAGGCCCACTGGGATCATCACACATCTCATTGAGGGATCATTTGACTTACATCAATCAGGACACCCCAATCAAAGACAGCTTATCAGGACCACACATCATCAGACACCCCAGGATCCACATCTTCCAGCATAGCCAAATGCCATCTCTGCCAAACTCCACCTATTGATCAGCAACCATCTTTAAGGGTCTGGTCAGCAGCCATTGTAAAGGCTGCATTCACTTTAAGTATATTTTCTCCATTTCTCTTGATAATTTTATTCATTTTCTGGTTGGCAATAATTTTGTGCTGGATGATTTGGCATAAATTAAATGGATTCCACGTGGGAATTCAAATGGTTTCAGGCTGAGTGGTCAAATGCGGATTATTGTGCCAAATTTAATAAAAACTAATTAGAGTGTCTATGAAGGGGAACTAACTGAGATAATATAAAAATCTGCTGTAACAGGATACATTTTAGAAAGTCATTGCAAAATCTTGACGTCAATGTCATCTCAGTTTCACTGTAATATGCTGTTTGTAAGTGACTTCTGTAAAATAAATATTAATTGATTTATTTTTCTAGTTTCGCAGTCCATGCTTGCACCTGGTCTTATTGTGTTTAACTAAAGAATTTCTTCACTGGGCAAAGAATCGCAGGAAGAGTTAATTAGTCAGCTTATTTATTTAAAAAAAAAATATTTTTACACTGGAGGCACTGTTGTTCATCGATCCATTTCAGCTCATTAAACAAATCATTCAAACATTCCCTTACATCAGATATTATTAAGTATTTGGTACTGGAGAACCTGAGGGTCAATATTTATATTTCAATATATGGTGAGCGCTGCTGCTCTCTTTTGTTTTAATTGATTTTCACATTTCCTTCTATAGCTTTGCCAAGCAGAGCACACTCCCAGATGGCACACTCCTTCCCAGACTTCCCCAGTATTCACATAAGAGGACTCTGTCTAGACCTTCAAGGCCTTAAGCACCCCTTGCAGGACCCTCAGAAAAAATAGACCAGCAATTACAGCTATGTCTCCCATGTTCAGTAACACTTCACCTGGGACTTTAGTCCTGAAATGGGCCCTTTAGTTCAGCTTTGCAAGGACTACATGTTCAGCAGTACAGGGGTATCTCATGCCAATGCCCCATCTACCTTGGGCCCCTCCTACCCTTACATTTATATTGGCACTCGCTACAACCATGTCATCACTAGAGGGGCTTTCCTAAAAGGGAGCCAACATCCAATTACAACTCTTCCCTTACTGTACTATAATGGGAACAGCGCCATCTATTTGTGGACATGCTAACTGCACCAGCCAACATGTCGGCAACTGTATGCAGTAGTGAGAATTACAGCATTTTGTCACATTGGTGTGGACTGATCCATTCTGTATGCTTTTATCCTGATTGGATAAGGTGGAGGATCTATCTGGATCAGTGGGCTTGCTGTATCCAACTGAAAGTCGATAAATTATTACATTGCCTGGGAAGTGTTCTAAGGACATTTTTTTCTCCAACTAATGTAGGTTCTGCATATAAAAATAATAAAAAAGAAGAAAACTATTTATGCAACATGTTTATTTTTTTTATAAGACATCTGATGTGCATTTAGTTGAATGATATTCCACATCAGATGATTTCCAATGTAAGTTTTAACATTTTATGAAATAACACAAAAGTGATACAAATCATTTTTCCACTTCAACGTCCCTTTCATCTGGATCATCTCTTCTTTCTTCTTCATCTGCGTCTCTCCTAGAAGAAGACACAGTTATCAGTAAATAAAACAACATTGATTGTTACGCAAAAACTGCATTTCACTGGGACCACAAGTGTGTATTTTTAGGCCACGTGGATTACTATTCTATGACCACAGTAACATGGTAAAGAAGTACGGCACAGCGGGATGCCACAAACTTGAATTTCTTATTGAATAGCCAGCTGGAACATCCTGATGTGTTTCATGCTATGGCACAGAGCTTTCCCATCAGTAAGTGGACACAGCTAAAGTTGGCCATATGCCATGAGGATTTCGTGCATATATAAATTAAAAAAAAATCATACACCAGTACATTCGATCTTGCCATCATTCATTGAGCCAATTAATATTGTTCTAATGCCCTTAAAAATGCATCCAAACTTGCTACTTAAATGGAATTCCAGATGTATTAAAAAGGGTTCTGATGTACCTTAGGACATGCACAATATGTGCAATTTTTCCTAAACGAAAATCACACTCACGGTTAGAATTTTGTTCATTCAAACAAAATTTTTCATTCTGTTCCTTCAAATGTTTTCATTGTTATGGCCTAAATTTGTGGGTTGACTTTGGACTCTCCACCTTGAACCTTTATACTCCAAAACAACATATTTAAAGGGGTACTGAAGACAGATGAGATTCCAAGATAATTTAAATTGTTATTAAAAGATATCATACAAATATATCCAAGGTGTTTGGGGTAACCTCACTTCCCCTTCATCAGGGCTCAACACAGGTTAAACTTTGGCTATGATCAGTGACTTCACAGATCTATATAAGAACCAGTATTAGACTCTCCTAATGTAAATCCCATGGTCATACATGGATCAAAGTTCTGAAATGACTGTCTGAATTTAGATCCATGTATTGCCAATGTGTGGTTGAACAGAAGTTGATCTACTGATGGACTTCTGTTCAACCCACTGGTCAAATGAAAGAACCTGACTCATCTATGGCCAGCCTTAAAATATTCTCAGCAACATTCAAATTGTTACTCTACACATCCAATACTGGAGTCCATCTAAGATTTGTATGAGATATTTACCAAAATCTACCTTGCACCCTTTCATCTGTTTTTGGTTGGGTGCTTTTTTCTGTATTTTTGTGGTTTAAACAGTTACTACTCCCACCAACCACACACTCTGCCATCAGCAATTACAGCCTGGTGCCACCACTCACCCCAGCCTCCCATCTGGTCTATTAGTTGCTGCCAGGAAGAGATGGGTGGTGCTGAGGTGTCTGTGTGGCCATCGCTTTTCTCCTTAACACCTTCCCGTCCAGCCTATAGCACAATGATGGCTGGGCAGTGGTTTTCCCATCCTGACAAGACGTTATATGATGTCCTGTCAGGAAGTGCCACTCACTTGGCCGTGGGGCCGTGCAGCAGCGCAATCTGTCACTAGCTTTGTCCCGTGAACACAGCCGATGACTGATCAGTGTACTGGCTCGCTGCTGGTACCATGTAACTGCCATGATGAATCATAGCAGGTCACATGACAGTTGTACATAATGGATGGCTTCCTTTCATGCCATCCATTGTATACAGTTGTGTTGCTAGCTTTGTTTGGTCAATTTGATCACATGGTACAGACAAGGCCAATCACAGCCATCTGTACCATGTGATTATCACAGCTAATCACAACAAAACAAACTGAATGAATCACTTTCATTCAGTAAATGCTTTCTTATAGCAATGCAATTCACAGCTATAAGCAAACCTAATGTGTAAAAAAAAAATCCTGATCACTTCCCCGGAGTAGTACAATGTTACTATGGCAACATTATATTGCTCTGGTCACAGTGTGTTAAAAAAATTGTAAAAAAAAAAAAAAAAAATAAAATAAAAAAAATCACTCCAGTTATTTGATGATGCTGTACTACTCTGATAGTATGATAGTATGTAAAAACAAAAAATTGTGAACATTTTTTATTTAATTTATTAATTTTTCAAATATTATGACAAAATATTACAACTTCAAAAAACCACCCATTACAGGTAGGTATTGTAGACCCCAAAGTGTAGAATAAAAATTCCTACTGTGCTAGCTGGCTTGATGAACTACTACTCCCAGCTCATCCCCTTGTTCCAGGCCCTGTCAGCCACCTCATCTGCGATAGCCTTCACCACTACCATGGTAGCACCACAGTCCCTCACTGACCTCTGCATCCTTTCAGACGGTCTCTCACTCCCCAATCTGATCCGGCATTCCTCCACAGCTTTCCAGGGTGTGTGCCATGCACCGACCACTGGTGGACTCCTTGCTGAGCTTCTCTCGTAGCACTGCCTGTTGCTCTACTGCTCCCTTGTGCCTCTCCTCCAGGATCTTACTATCCTCCTGGATCGCACCCGAGCCCCAGGCCTCAAGGTCACCTCCCCAGACTGGGGGCTGCCGGTGAGGCTTCCGCAACCTCAGTTACATTCCAGCTCTTCTACCCGAACTCACTCCTCCCAGATTGGGCTGACCTTGGGTATTTAATGAGGCCTGCTCCTTGCCAATCCAAGTTGGGGATTGGTCAAGGCTCCTTAGAGTACCCCAGATGACTACACCTCCCTCCTAGCTCTCTGTCCAGAACAATCCACTAGTTCTGCACATAAGTGGGAGGTCCTGGTGACCTCATCTGTGAATCACCCAGTCTTACCTGAGCCATTCCCAGCCCAGAAACAAAAAAAATCAGGCCTGCACTCAGTCAGGCCCGACTAAATTTTCCTCACCTTACCGAAAATCCTCACTAGCTCTCTACCTAAGTAGGGGGCGCTACATGTGCTATAATGCAATGATATCCTGTGAATATTCTGTAACCGTCTTGCACCTGTGATGCAGAACCATTTGCTGCAGAGGCAGGTGGAAAGGTACTGAAAGATGAAGGTGGTGGCACTCCAGGATAAATGAAAATAAAAGTTTCTTTATTAGATAATCCAGATAAAAGTCACAGGAAATACACACAGTCCCAAGACTTTCCTGGGACTGTGTGTATTTCCTGTGACTTTTATCTGGATTACCTAATAAAGAAACTTTTATTTTCATTCATCCTGGAGTGCTGCCACCTTCATCTTTTATCTACATTGAACACAGCTGTGGACTGGGCTGGTACCCAGGTAATCCTCAGCATATGTGGATGTGTATGACGCTACGGGTGGTTTAGAGCACCACCTCTGTGCCCACCTTGCTTGTTATACTTCAGAAAGGTACTGAGCTGGGCTGCAGGGCTAAGCAAAGGAAGGCAGGTCAGTACTCCAGCCGCATTCTGCTATGGGTCATCCTTTTTTTTTCAACACTGCCTCTCCTCACTACTGCACCTGTACATCCTTCTAATTTAAACACTGTTTCTGCACCCAACCTTCCCACCCCACATCTGTACACCTAACCAAACACATTCCCTGCTCACATCATCACAACTAACCCCACCTGTAACTTTTTTAAGTTGGTGACAGGGTCTCTTTAACCACTTAAAGACAAGGCTTTTTTTCCTGACATTTGTTGTTTACTAGTTAAAATCAGTATTTTTTGCTGGAAAATTACATAGAACCCCCAAACGACATATATTTTTTTCATCAGAGACCCTAGAGAATCAAAAGGCGGTTGTTGCAATAATTTATGTCACACTGTATGTGCTCAGCAGTCTTGCAAACGCAATTATTTTACTTTGTGGGAACAGTTTGGGGATGGCCCCTTTCTGTTTCAACATGACTGCGCACCAGTGCACAAAGGAGTTTGGGGTGGAGGAACTTGACTGACCTCAACCCAATAGAACACCTTTAGGATGAATTGGAGCTGAGGCTGCGAGCCAGGCCTTCTCGTCCAACATCAGTGCCTGACCTCACAAATTCACTTCATGAAGAATGGACAAACATTCCCATAGATACTCCTAAACCTTGTGGACAGCCTTCCTAGAAGAATGGAAGCTGTTATAGCTGTAAAGGATGGGACAACTCAATATTGATCCCTATGGACTAAGACTGTGGTGCGTTCATTTAAAGGCAGGTGTCCTAATACTTTTGACAATATAGTGTATGATGTAAATACTGGAGGGTGGACAACTACATGTTCCTGTGAGAGTTTACAGGACCTTGAGGAATGTGATTTTGAGTCCTGGCTGGACTTTATGCTAAGGGTGGCTCTTTCTATTTTAATATTTCCTTGTATACATGTATAGGGGTACATGTGGTGAGCTGCTGCTGCACATTATTGATCTTTCCACATTTGATTATTGGATATTTTAGTTATTGGGGTATATAGTCTTGAAGAAGGCCCATATGCGCGGGTGCTGTGGATATTATAGTGGGGAGTTGTGTATCTTATGACAGAGAATGTATTAAGGTAAAATATACTTACACTTTAGAATCACTTTTAGTGTTAAAAGTCTATACTTTTATTTTAAAAAGCCCTAACATACTTACTCTTCCTCACAGAGAGAGAAGTTGATGGTCCCAAGGAAGAAAAGGAGTAATGTCCCGTACACACGGGACAACGATCGTGCGTACAGAGCAGTTGGTACAACAAGTTGTATTGTGCAAAACACGCATGCTCCGAAGTCAGGAATGGCTGGATGCTAATTACATGCACCTGAACATTCTTTCCCCGGACGTACGATTGTGTAGTGCAGGCAGTATGCTGCATACAACAGCCAACATACGATTCAACACGGTTGTACGTGCGATCGTTGTCCCGTGTGTACGGGGCTTAACAGGGATTTCTTCAAGGTGAACATATTTTTGCTCTGTGCATAATTTAAATTCATGGAAAGAAACAGAAGATAAAATTGAAAATATGACTAAAAAAATAACACAAGGCCCCCTAATGTTAGGTACAAATAAATTAGTTGTTCCAATACAAGAAAGTATCCAATGTTCATTTGCTCTAATCCATCATAAAGGATCGCATACACCTGGCACTCATTATTGGCTGGTTTTAAATGGATTTGCTTGATGCTTTCCAGACCTTAATAGATCTGGCTACCCATGGATAAAACAACGATTAAGGAGTCTACCTTAGTCCCACAAAAGGAAGCGCACAGCAGGTTCTTAGACACCATTGATTCTGGTCACAAAAACCAAAGTTACAATCTAAATTATTTATATTTTCCAGGCCTTTCTATCTAGGGTTGCCACCTCATCCCTTTAAACCTGAACACATATTAATTACACAGGTTCTGAGGCCAATTTAATGCAGATAAGGCAGCAAGTGAGTTTAATTAAAACCTTAAAGCGGAGTTCCACCCTAAAGTGGAACTTCCGCTGGTTGGATTCCTCCCCCCCTCAGGTGTCACATTTGGCACCTTTCGGGGGGGAGGGGGAAGAGGACACCTGTCTTTAGACAGGTGTCCTTTTCCACACTTCCGGGAGTTCTGGCCGGCGGACGCGGCCGCTGACGTCAGAAGCCGGCTCCCTCCTCCCTGCTCGCTCTGCTACTGGCCGCCTGGCCAGTAGCAGAGCGTGGCAGAGCTCGCGCATGCGCGGTAAGGTGCCCGGCGTGAAGCTGTACTGCTTACACGTCCGGGTTCCCTTACCCGCGATGGAAGCGGCTGCACCCCTCCCCCGATCCGAAGATCGGCGGCGGGTGCCGACATCGCTGGAGTCCAGGACAGGTAAGTGTCCTAATGTTAAAAGTCAGCAGCTACTGTATTTGTAGCTGCTGACTTTTAATTTTTTTTTTTAGCCCGGACCTCCGCTTTAATCAGCCAGAGAACCCGTATAATTCATGTGTGTTCGGTTTTAAAGGGATGAGGTGGCAACTCTATTTCTATCTTAAACAGGGATAGCTTTTGCCTCACCTGGTCTACCCACTCGGGCCTTCACTCCAGCAGTGCTAAAGGATGTTAGAGTAAAAAACGTACTTTTTGTATATGAATCTGCTTTACTAACTGGACTAAGGGTTTATTGTATGAATGAGAAGAGTCTCCAGATAATGGTCGTTGTGATATTAATTTGTTCCAGGTTTGGAGAGAAGGGGAATGAGACTATTGAGATTATGTGAAAATAATTGTTCATTATAAGGTATATAACTTATGAATGCCATCTCTCAACTGTACTGTTTCCTAACAAGGGCATACATGATGGAAGGACAATATTTTATGTATAACTGTGTTAGCATATTAAAGTGGTTGTCTACCCACAAAAAGAAAAAAAAACCTGTAAGGCAAAGGAATAATGAGCTAGTATGCACCGCATACTAGCTTATTATGAAATACTCGCCGTAGAATGAAGCTCCCGCAGGGCTGCCCGGTCCCTGCAGAGGGAGCGTAAATCTTCGCTGTGGGGCTTCTTCCGGGTTCGCGGCTCCAGCGTGTGAGCTGTTGAGCTGCGAGACGTCACTCCGTACATGCGCGGGAGCTCGTCTATCCGGCAGACTTTCTGGCAGGGTTTGGCGCTATGTGCTGGCCTTCATTGGGCCATCACTACGCATGCACTGTGACGTCACCGGCTGCATTGCAAGTGAAATATCTCCTAATCCGTATAGGTTTAGGAGATATTAATTTTACTTACAGGTAAGCCTTATTATAGGCTTACCTGTAGGTAAAAATAACTTTAGGTGATAGACAACCGCTTTTAATAATATTTGAGCCAAATGATATTAGAATTCAGTGAAAGTATGTTAGGTTTTTTTATGTACTAAAGGGCAATATCCCACCCCCCCACTTCTACTGGTCACCTGATAACAAAGATTTGAATTAAAGTTCTACATATTTCTGCTCTGTACCAGAATTGTTCTCTAACATCCGGACACACATTTCCACAAATCTGCACACACAAACCTGACTTAAGCAAAGATATTTTGTTTCTACTGTATCTTTTTGTTTATTAGGTTTTATATTTTGCTTTATTTGCTTATTCAGTAAAATTTACTGTTAAATACATTTTTGATTTCTATACAAGTAAATAAGTATCTAAGAAGTACTTATTACGGGACACCACTATGAGCTGTGAAGGAACTTTAGAGATTGAAACTCAGGCTAACCAAGGAAAGAAGAGACATTTGTGCTTTGTGATTCCAGAAGACTTTCTTACTGAATTCTTCACAGGGCAGAGAATATACTGAATGCACAAGAACATTAGATGAGGATCAAATTAATATTAGCAAGTATATGACATTTTTCCATTGAAAAGCTTTTTCAATCAGAGCTGTCTGAACTTTGAGGGCCAGTTCACACCATAGAAACGCAGTCTGGATGCTTTTCTGCAAACTCGTTTTTGACAAGTTTCCAGTCCGTTGGTGGTGACCATGGCTGCCATTTTGAAGTCGGCCATTTTGAATCCAACTTTTGTTTTTTCAATAGGAAGAGGGTCATGTGACACATCAAACTTATTGGGAATTTCACAAGAAAATGGTGTGCTTGGTTGTAACGTAACTTTATTCTTTCATGAGTTATTTACAAGTTTCTGACCACTTATAAAATATGTTCAATGTGCTGCCCATTGTGTTGGATTGTCAATGCAACCCTCTTCTCCCACTCTTCACACACTGATAGCAACACCACAGGAGAAATGCTAGCACAGGCTTCCAGTATCCCTAGTTTCAGGTGCTGCACATCTCGTATCTTCACAGCATAGACAATTGCCTTCAGATGACCCCAAAGATAAAAGTCTAAGGGGGTCAGATCGGGAGACCTTGGGGGCCATTCAACTGGCCCACGACGACCAATCCACTTTCCAGGAAACTGTTCATCTAGGAATGCTCGGACCTGACACCCATAATGTGGTGGTGCACCATCTTGCTGGAACTATGATGTCGGTGATAGGGAATTGCTGGCCATCAAGTCGGCTTTGGAGGAATGGCGGTACCTCCTGGAAGGAGCAGCTCACCCGGTATTGGTTTTTACTGACCATAAAAACCATAAAAAAACTATATGCTGTGAAGATACGAGATGTGCAGCACCTGAAACTACGGATACTGGAAGCCTGTGCTAGCATTTCTCCTGCGGTGTTGCTATCAGTGTGTGAAGAGTGGGAGAAGAGGGTTGCATTGACAATCCAACACAATGGGCAGCACATTGAACACATTTTATAAGTGGTCAGAAACTTGTAAATAACTCATGAAAGAATAAAGTTACGTTAAAACCAAACACACCATTGTTTTTCTTGTGAAATTCCCAATAAGTTTGATGTGTCACTTGACCCTCTTCCTATTGAAAAAAAAAACAAAAGTTGGATTCAAAATGGCCGACTTCAAAATGGCCGCCATGGTCACCACCCATCTTGAAAAGTTTCCCCCCTCACATATACTAATGTGCCACAAACAGGAAGTTAATATCACCAACCATTCCCATTTTATTAAGGTTTATCCATATAAATGGCCCACCCTGTACATCATAAATAAATCACTAAGAACATTGGTATAACACATTCATGCAGACATGAGCAGATAGGTAATCGTTCTTTCCAAATGGGCATTTTATACTTTTGGTTGACCATACCCCTTTATCAACCATTATAGCAAAACAATAGATTCCTCCTTTACATATCAAATGTAGTTAATTTTAAGAAAAATGATATGAGGAACCTTGCCATCATTTAAAATAAATAAATAAATAAAATAAAACAGAGGAGTCATTTAAACTTTATCTGAAATCTGAATACCAAGGATTATTTCCTTATCAATAATTATATTAAAAATAATAATAATATATTAATGAGATTCCAGCATATACTTACCTGGTAGTTCAGTTGGTGCTGAGAATGTAGACAGCCGGAAGACTTCAGTGGAGGTCTACTCTACAAAGAATGGGATTGGCTCATATAATAGAAGACAAACAGGTTGAGTAAAGAGAAGTTTTAATTAAAGTTTAATTTAGAAGTCACATCTTTATTTTCTCACATACCTGATACCACATGTATTTACTAAAATATTTAACTTCTAGTCTCCAGCCAGGAGAAAGATCATCACCCAGTCAGCAGTTTAGTTATCTCCTGATCTGCTATTGAGACAGTTTTAATCTAAAATCAATCAAAAGGGATTCCAGCTCAATGTTTTTGCTTTACTTTATATACAGCAGCATGGGGTAATTTTGGACAATTATGTATTCCTGCTTAAGTGTTCAGTAAGTTTTGCTTAAAAGAAAGTTACCGGCACATTAACAATTTTGTATGTGACTTGCTGTTGCAATAAAGTTTACTTGGTACCAGAAAGTGACTGGAAATCCCTGGTTTCTGGGGTACAGACCCGACTTTCAGGAGACTCTCCCTGGATAAAAAGTGTCCCCAATTCTGTCCTCAGCAGTGGTGGTGCTCAGGGCGGCATTCAGACATTTGTCAGTATGGACAGAGTTACCTCAACCTACATCACTCAAAATAAATATTCCAGTACCCCTAGCTCCAGGCAGTGTTGCCAACCTCTCATGGCATTTTTTACTGACAAAACATGGACAAAAATGTGACAGAGCACATTTTTTGCTGTCAACCTAATAAACTAAGACAACTGATATAAACACAATATGGTAACACTGACAATACCCATAAGAAATAATTTGCAGGTTTACACTTAAAAAGTCAACACAGCATCACAAATTATCAGCCTCTAATATTTAGACAGTTGTAAATTTCACTGATTTGTACAAACTATCTGTAAATTTACTGACAGTTGGCAACAATGGCCCCAGGCCAATCCAGCATAAGGAGGGACACAGGATTACTACAGCTGTGCAGCCTCCATCCCACTGCTTCAACCAATGGGGATTGGCATGACTGAACCCCCAGTACCCCATCTATTCTACTTCCATTAGCCCACCACATTTGTAACTATAAGAAAAAAGAGGACTTCTACCTGTTCCACATATTAATAAATTCTCTAGAAAAAAGATTTGGCAGGACCCAAGTACTACCAATGATGGACATACTGGCAGACCAAACACAAATTAAAATATTAAACATTAATGATTATTTGTGCAAAGCTGCATGTAATGTTTTATATTTTAACTTGTGTTTGGTCTCATGTTAAGTGCCAGTAAAGTCCATTATTGGTCAGACTTGGATCCTCCTAAATCTTTTTTCTACACATTTGTATCTATTCAAGTGTCCAGCCAGGGAGTTGGAAGAGGTTGCCAGGTCAGCTGCCCCCGAGGAAGACAGACATGAGAGGAAGGAAATAAAGTAATCAGGTGAGAAGAAATAAGAGCCCAGTGATATCTGCTGCTGAACCTGTCTCACACTGTACAGCCCCTGTCACTTCTGAAAGCCGGACAAAGTATTCATTAACATGAAAAGGCAAGTACTGCGAAAACACTGTTGCACAGCATAATCCTGCGATTCTGCAATGGTTTTTATGACATAGTGGCAGCTTTTAGAGACAATTTACCTTTGCATGCTAATTTATATTTTTCCATGGTAATTTAATGTGTAAATTGGGGGGTGTGTCCAAGATGGCAGAGTGAGCAGGCGTCTATTCCGGAACTCTGCTACAAGCCATCTATTTACCTTATCCTAGCTGGGTTCTTAGAGATCAGATTCTGCAGGAAACCTTGGTGAATGTCTCCTATACGCTCAGGGTGAGGCAGAGGAGGGAAAAAGCTTTGGTTCTTTCTGGAAATAACAGCTCTCTACAACTAGGATCCTCAGTGGAGCAGGGAGCTCAGGGCCAAATTAACATAGGGGCTATTGGAGGTGCAGCTCCAGGCCCCTACCTCAAGATAGGCCCATGCCAGTGAGTAATTAATGCTGTTTAGCTCTGTGTGTGAGTACACCATTGTTATGTAAATCGTGGGCGGTGGGCGCTATTGTTATGTAAATTGCGGGCAACCGGCAGGCGCTACTGTTATGTAAACCGTGGGTGGCAGGCGCTATTGTTATGTAAATCAGAGGCGGCAGCTGGGTTCTACAGCTGAGTTCTGAAATATCTTAAAAAGTCTGAGAAAAGATAAATTCCTCTTCTCTATACTCCAAGGTGCATAGCACAGCTGAGCACAACTGAGCATGCTCTAAAATTTGCTTCCATTGAGTAATTACAGGGCGCTATAGTAAATACCAAAATCAGAGCTGTGAGAGTTTTTTGGGAGTAAAAGTTGGAGCAATGCAGCCCAATGCAATTTTCAGCCATTCATTCTAATACAATTGTAACTTCCCCAAAGAAATCCTTTTCATGTTGAGATGAAATGTATCTTTCTCTCAAAGAAATGGTCCTTGCAACAATGTTGCAATTTTAGTAATCTATTTTGTTTTTTAAGAATGGTAGAATGTGTAATCTTTTTATGCTTTGGTAAAATATTTTTTTCTATGTCATTTTCACTTGTTGATATCTATCTAACAAAAATATTTCCCCAAAGTCACACAGGTGTCTTTACAAACCAAAAACAATACCATTGCTTATATTTAAAATGAGTCCCATCTGTTTTATTTGTTATTCCTTCCAAATGATCTTAAAGCGGAATTCCACTTGTTTTTTAGTTTGTTAAAAACTTTTAATAAATAGTAATTTGCCTGTCTCGCGGTCCAGCGATGGCTGCGCCCGAAGCCTCGCACATCTGCCCCTCCTTTCCGGGGTGCCATCATTGCAAGTGTGGGCACCGACCGTGGCTTCACGGCTGAGCACGCACTGCACATGCGCGAGTCGCGCTGCGTGTTCCTAGTGGCCAGGCAATCTTCTGGGACCTGTGACGTGTCCCAGAAGATTACCAGGAAGATAGGGGGAGAGGAGGAGTTGCCTAGGCAGCCCAGAAATGGAAGGAGGAAGAAGGACAGGAAGTCCCTCTGAAAACCGGGTACACACTCCCCCATCAAAAAAATGACATGCCAAATGGGGCATGTAAGGAGGCAAGGAGTGCTTAAAGCGGAAGTTCCATTTTTGGGTGGAACCCTGATGGATTTTACTTCCTCTTTGTTACCCTGCAATTTAAAAGCATTATAGGCTAGTATGCATCGCATACTAGTCTATTATGTGTCACTTACCTGCATTGGAAGCTCGCAATGTCCACGCTCCAGGCCACGTCCATCTTCGCCCCTCTTCCTTCTGAGGCTGCAATGTCCGGCACTGTGACAGGCCGGAGCCGTGTGACGTCATACCCGGGTATGCGCACGGGAGCCACCAATCGCGCCACAATCTCCGTCAAGAAACGGCACAGAGGCCATTTCTTCACTGCGCATATGCCGATGATGTTGGCACATGCAAGTCCACTGTATATCTTCTAAACCGTGCAGGTTTAGGAGATATGCAGGGAACCTACAGGTAAGCCTTATTATAGGCTTACCTGTAGGTTAAAGTGGTTGTCCAGAGTTGACAACCACTTTAATTTGAGCCAAAAAATGTGATACGTGTACCAACATCAGAAATAAAAATGTCATTCCTAAAAATCTGAGGATAACATTACTATACTACACTCACGCATCAAGAAACACCAAATATCACAGAATAAATCAAGAAGAGAAACTCCTGACTAATGTAATTCCCATATATTCCAAGAAATGCAGTATCTTTGTATTTATGTGTAGGAGAACTCCACATGCAGCAGCCTTGTGGCTCACAAAGTAGAAATTCTGCCTCCCAAACATGTCACTTTATGTAGAGATGTTGCTTGTTCTCTCTATGTTGTTAAACATAACTCCTGACTCAGGGCCTTATCTAAATTATGTATAAATGTAGTATTTATGTGTAGGAGGGTTCCACCACCATTGCACATCTTGACAGATACACTCGCTAGGCAAAAGTATAGGGACGCCTGCCTTTACACACACATGAACTTTAATGCCATCCCAGTCTTCGTTCGTAGGGTTCAATATTGAGTTGCCCCATCCTTTGCAGCTATAACAGCTTCAACTCTTCTGGGAAGGCTGTCCACAAGGTTTATGAGTAGAGTTGAGTGAACACCTGGATGTCCTGGCAAGTGCTGGCAAGTGCTAGAGGGCTGCAAAAGGAAGTAAAATGGGGGTAAGAGTAAGTGCCCTACAAAAAAAAGGGGATAGGGAAAATAAATTAAAATCAAATAAAAAAAATGGGAAGGGGGGGTGGATGTGGAGTAGGAGCCTATAAAGGTTGACTAGGCCGTGACCGTGGCAGTGTAGGTGGAAGTGGTGGTGGTCGAGGAGGAGGTGGTAGCCAACACTGTTTTTTTTGTTTGTTTATAATTGGGGTAGCCCCCAAAATATTGAGGCCTATTAAAAAAAAACAAGTATACGAATGGCTGTTTGAGTCCGGCCTAAATGTTTATTCTGCACAAGGTACAGACAAGTCTTGTGGGATCCATGCCTGGTTCATTTTAATAAAGGTTAGCTTGTCCACGTTGGCTGTGGACAGGCGACTGCGCTTGTCTGTGATAACGCCCCCTGCCGTGCTAAACACACATTCAGACAATACACTGGCTGCAGGGCAGGCCAGCACCTCCAAGGCATAAAGGGCAAGCTCAGGCCATGTGGCCAATTTGGAGACCCTGAAGTTGAATGGGGCAGACCTATCAGTCAGTACGTGTAGGCGTGTGCACACATACTCTTGCACCATGTTGCTGAAATGCTGCCTCCTGCTAAGACGTTGTCTATCAGCTGGTGGTGCTGTTTGTTGTGGCAGGCTGCTGACAAAGCTTTGCCACATTTCGGCCATGCTAACCCTGTCTTCTGAGGTGCTGGTGGTGGCACAGCTTTGTTGGTGGCCTCTTCCTCCTCCTCCTCCTCTGCCTTCGCCTTGTGCTTCCACTGAGCCCCCGGTGTCATTTGGGAATGCCCTCAGCAGCGCCTCTACCAGTGTGCACTTGTAGTCGCGCATCTTCCTCTCACGCTCCAGTGAGGGAATTAAGGACGGCATGTTGTCCTTGTAACAGGGATCCAGAAGGGTGGCCACCCAGTAATTAGAAGAAGTTACAATGTGGGCAACTCGGCTGTCGTTGCGCAGGCACTGCAGCATGTAGTCGGCCATGTGTGCCAGGCTGCCCAGAGGCAAAGACAAGCTGTCCTCTGTGGGAGGTATATCATCTGGGTCCTCTGTATCCCCCCAGCCATGCTCCAGTGATGCCCACGAGCTGCGTTGGGTGCCACCCTGCTGCGATTCCTCCTCCTCCTCCTCATCTTCCTTGTCCTCCTCGTCCTCCAGAACTGTGCCCTGGCTTGAATATTTTTGACCTGGCCTATGCCGGTGCAGGAACCCACCCTCCGAGCCACTTGCGAATGACTGGCCTGATAACCGTGGAAATGAACCCTCTTCCTCCTCCTCCTCATCCTCCTGTGCCACATCCTCTTCTATCATGGCCTGAAGTGTTTTTTCAAGGAGACATAGAAGTGGGATAGTAACGCTGAGGACAGCGTCATCAGTACTGGCCATGTTGGTGGAGTACTCAAAACACCACAATACGCTACACAGGTCTCGCCTGGGGCCCACTCGTTGGTGGTGAAGTGTTGCTGTTCCGCAGAGCGACTGACCCGTGCGTGCTGCAGCTGAAACTCCACTATTGGCTGCTGCTGCTCGCACAGTCTCTCCAGCATTGCCCAGTCAGCGAGACGCCTTGTCGTTGTGAAGTGGTGGTTGCTCACCCGGGGTCCGCTCTGGACACATCGCATAACACCACAAAACTCATGAGGTGGTTGTACCGGTCATGACTACTGCGACAGGAGTCGCAATGATAGGGTGAAGATACAGAGGAACTTTTTTGTGAAGTCCGGTACTATCTTCTCCTACACCGTGTCCTCCTACTCCTCCTCCTCCTTCTCCCAAGTAAAGGTGCCAATAGTCCGGTCAGTAAGCGTTCACCGAGCCTCCCACCCAAGGACGTGGCCGTATCCGGTCCAGTTTTTATAAGTTCGGTCCCGTGTCAAGA